>LPNX010078227.1:142953-427751 GCA_001517045.1 Pseudotsuga menziesii | reverse complement strand
GACGGATCAACTGATACACTGGAATCAGACTTTGAACAAGTCTGTCAACTGGCAGCTCCTCAGGTAACCCAACTTATGGTACAAAAAGTTGGATAACAATTAGTACTTGTATTAAAATATCAACATAAGATGCTTACATACTAACTCAGGTAGCACTCGCTTGCCCAATTAAACTTAGGTTGTCCCTACAAGCAAGAGTTTTAGAACAATTTCCCTCCATTAAAGAGAGATTGAGAGAATAATCCATCTCTGATTTGGAGGAGGAAAGAGTAGTCTATTTATAACCTAAAGAATGTTGTAATTTTACATCTATCTGATGGAAATATTTGCACTCAAAAAATTGTCTTACAACTAAAATAGGAAGACTGAAAACATCAACCAAAGCTTTAGATCTGCATAAACAATAGTGTTGAATGGAAATGATCAGAAGTGAAAATACTACATGTCAAGATATGAGATCAGCCTTGCAATTAGGCGAAATATGGTCTACACAATGTCATCATGAATGTAGCAGATTGCAAGAAGAGATTTGGAACATCAAGCTCTAAAATATCAAAATGTAAAATGTGGAACTTTTATTAAAATATCAATATAACATGATTACATACTAATTTGGGTAGCATCTGCTTGTTATGTTTTGTGCTTCAAATTCTTCCTTCTTATAGATGGCTCTTTGTGTTGATACCACATGTGGGAAAACACAAAATCCTATACTTTTTCTTTCATCACATGGCATGTGCCCACATAGATGTCTTCCCACATAGGTGTATGAACCTGTGTATGTCTTTTTACAATGGGGGAAAACAAATTTGGTGCTTCCAGCCCCTCTACCTCCTGCCTACCTTGTGAAATATTTCCACAAGGGTGTGGGGTCCTCTTTGGTTTTCTTTTGGTTTTCCTCCTCCTCTTCCCCCTCCTCTTCCTCCTCCTCCTCTCCATGGTATGTTCCACTTCCCACTTCTTCATCCTCTCCCTCATTCCTCCTCCGGTTTCCAACCACCATCATCAAAATAACAAATGGAACCAACAAAATAAACCATAAACCCATCATCATGGTTGATGCCAGATGGAACTAGAGATTTAACCTGTTTCCTGTAATAGAATGAGGGAGGAACTAGAGATTTAAAAATGTACATTAATACATTCTAGTGTATAGATTCTAGAACTTATTTTCCAAGGCCAAGCATTCATCATTTATGAATCATGATTGAAATCAAAAATCAAAGGTCAAAAAATTTCAAAATTTAAACACAAAGCAAATGACAAATCAACAAAGAATATTGTAGAGCCTACTTCTTTGGCTCCTGCTCTCCAATGATGGTGACAATCTCCAATCATGGAAACCTTCTCCTCTTCTCCTCTCCTCTCCTCTTCTCTTCTCTTCTCTTCTCTTCTCTTGCAAAGTGATAATGAAGTTGGAGAAGAGGGATTTATCCCCCAAATCCCTCTTCCCTCTAAAAACCCACCAGTGGACCCCATCCCCCTCCTTTGTTTCCTCTCTTCTTTGGGCGTCATTTTAGAGTGGGAGTTAAGGCGGGAGCGTTAGGGAGCTAGAGAAGGAGTGCACAGGAGCGACGACAGGAGTGACAGAGGGAGCGAATGGGAGTGGTTCAGGAGCGATAAGGGAGCGTTCAGGGAGCTATTTCTCTCGATCGCTCCCTTGTCGCTCCCGAAAAAAGCAGGGAGCGCATCAAATCGCATGGGAGCACGCTATGAAAAATGCTCCGGATCGGGAGCGATCTAGGAAGCGCACTTCTGGTTAGCTCCTACAACGCTTCCTTGAGGAGCAAAATTTTGAAGTGGGGCGAGGGGGGGACACTTCCCCGTAACCTTGCTACCCAAATCGCTGAAATTGCAATTTCAAAAAGAATTGGTCTGTCGGATTTCGGCGGGTTATGGGCGTTTTGGTTAGTGCTTATACTGTTCCTCAACATGCTAGATCCATCTAGATTTCTACCAGCAAACAACACCAAGAACTTTAAATGATTTCTTTGTTTCCATGAAAACAAATAGTGGACTGAGAAAACAAATCAAGATGTTTAGAAGACCCAGGCTGAGAATCCTTCGGTCTTTATACTGCTGAAATTTCTATCTTATTGCCAAGCTGGTACAAGAAACAATGCCTCTCATTACTGACTTTGTGCACAGGATTTCCCAGAACACATTTTACTGTTGCTGCATGTTTAAGGACAGGTCTGAAGTATGCCCATATTCCTTATTTACTGCTGATAAATGCCCAGAAAATGGATCCTTTAGCCCACATATTGGACCAGAAATTCTCAGATTAAAAGAGATGGGTTACCTACTTGTTTAAGGTGCCCAAAATTTTCATTTCTACATAAATTACTCAGGGAAATACTTAGAAATGCAGCCTCATCAAGAAATATCACCCATAACTACTCAAAGCATGCCCAGGAATAATGATTGGGCAAGGATCTTTCTAGAAAATGCTCAAGATGCATACAATTCCCCCTCTTCATGCTCAGAATACCTAAGAATCTACCCAACATTCCTCTAAAAAAATAAGGTGAACACCCTATGCAAATAGGGGGGTAACACATTGAATCTCTATTGAATTTAGGGAACCATGGCTCTAAGAAGTATTCAGCTTTGCCCCAGAACCATGATACTCCTCCACAATATTTCTATGATCTTCTCGGTAATTGAGATAAACAATAAAAAACCTTTTGAACAGAAATTTACTGTGTAGGTTGGAGTCCAGTTGGTATCAATCCAGTTTATGAGAGAACAAGATGTTGGAAATGGCCCATTGAATCTACATATCAGATCATTTTTACTTCAGTCATTAATATATACATTAATCTCCTTGGAAGGAATCCAAAGAGCAGGGGTGCTATCAGATTCTTCCACAATAAAGTTGTCTGGTCATGAATCCTTCCTTTCCAAAGGGGGAGCTCTGGATTCTACAATCACATTCTTAAGGAGTGTGAGTTCAAATGAGGAGTAGATTTATCCATCGTTGGAATCTCTATTGTGATAGAGAAAATAAATCTTGGGGAAAACAATGAGTTGTCCTTCTGGAAGGTGCCATTTCAAACAACATAATAATAATAATCATAATCTATTTTTAAGGTCATCGCCAAGTGAGACACCAATTTGGTTTATAAGACACCCTTGCTTGTGGGACAAGGGACCCCCTCTTCACAACAATTTAACTACTAAAGTATATAGAGATATACATACCCTAATTCCCTCCATATTTGAACCTATGACCTCCTATAAGGAAAAACATGCTCTTGAAACCATTTGGCCCACTCAGGAAGGGAATACATATGGCTGAAGTAGAGGACAAGTTTTTCCATAACAAGCAAAAAATAAAAACCTGTCAATCTGCAAAAAACTTACAGGTCACCGGCTCAACAACTGAAAGGGCAGATGAATGGGAGCATGTAGGTGTCCCAACTGAAGCATCCACACCATGCCTAGACCCAATGAACCCTAGCTCACTGAGAAGCAAATCCTAACTCCGATATATCTTTTGGTCTATTGGAATGTTACTGCAGAAAAAGGCTATGTCTTAATATAATAAACTACACAAAATTGTGGCTAAACTTTTATATATTTAATTAGATTTTCAAACTTCTCTTTCTTCTATTCCATGAAAATTATCAACCTTTTTTCTTGTGGTTTTAAGTCACATAAAATTCCATTCTTTATTCTTGCTTTATTGAAGTGATCTAATAATATTTTACACAAAGAAATTCGCAATATTGCTTTAAGGATCCAAATGCTTATATAAGTTTTACTATGAATCAAGCACTCTGGAAATCTATACAATATTTTCCTGCGAAAATATTCTAATCCATGTTTCTCAAAGAAATAATGAAATAAATTATTAGTGTTTATGACAATGTAACTAGAATGTCTAGATAGTCAAATCAATTCAAGTTTAATCCAACATCCCATTAAGATGCAATGAGTTTGTAATTTATCCATTGGGTGTTAAGAGGGATTCTCAATTTCTCACCTGTCAGTGACAACAATTTTCTTCTTGAGCTTACAACATGACCTGCCATATATTCAAAAAGAGCATTCTATTGTAAAAATATGCCACATATAAAATAACTGACTAGTTTCAAATAACACTGATCTGACTGCAATTAAAGCCCACAAATTAAGGAAAATGATATTTCGAAAAAGACTTACAACAATTGATTGAGATGAACCATATCGCAGTGTGTATACACAAAAAAGTTTACTTCCCCTTGTCTTTCAACAAGACAAATACCATCTATAATTGATTCATGATTTAAAGCATCCGAAAATATATCAATCTTTTTGTCATTTGTTGGTCTGCCACTGAGAGATAACAGAGAACTAAGACTTCCGAGAGCTTTCATTACAACCATGTTTGCAGAAAAAGCTGTAGGACACAGTAAATAATCCTGGATAACAACATCCACAACACAAATGACTATCTCTGACAAAAGATAAATTATAAATAGAAATCTATAATAGAGTACTTTTGCTATACCTAAGGTGTAAGATTTAATCATTTGGGATTTACATTGATCAAAATCGTGTATGGTCAATGAGGGTTTGGCCAATTGGTAAAGTGGGGTTGTAAATATTCCATGATGGTTCAATTAGTCCAAAGTGACTTGTCTTATGGCCACACAAGATGGCCAATAAATTAAGATGCAGAATTCCTAGCCTGGAATGCCAACAACTAATCCAGCTCAGTGTTGATAGGACGGTAACCAAAATAGTCAAAGGAAGCTTCTCTACTTCCATAAACATATTATATAAAGAGAAACATATGAGATCGTGAGGAAGTCATACAGAACAGGACAAAGAAGAAGAAATTTTATTTATGGTGCAGCTCAAGACAATCATAAAGGTCCAAATTAAGAGGATTTTCACATTCATCAAATCCTTCCAAAAACACAAACAGGTAAAATCCATAAGTGATACATAAAGAACATATGATAGGATCTTGAATTCTCAACTTAGTAAAGATTAAAAATTTATATGCTAGACAATGGGCATTTCTTTCGTTCTATCTTAAGAGTTGCATCCTAAAATAATGTTATGCTGGAAAATTGAATAAATTGGTTTAAAAGTTTAAAGCAAAGAAATAACAAAGACAGTGCTACAACCAAAGGGATAAATTCCAAAAAATAGCAGAACGTGAGCATGCAACTATATTGATAGAAAACCACAATAGAGGTTATGAAAGAGTAATCATGTTGCTGTGATAGTGCAAGACGAGTAGAGTTTGCAAGATTATAGGAAAAATTTCTATCAGAAATGCAGGAAAGATAATGACATGCATGGGAAAATGTTGTCCTCGAGTAATTAAAGAAAAAGAAAGAGATGTTTACTAGCGCATTCCTTAAGAGATGGAGCTGTATTTAATAAAAACAGGATTTGAACCAAACTCCAAAAGGGACAACCAAATTACTTATTGCATGATCATGAGCAAATTAAAAGATTATTCAAGTCAAACAAGCCTGCAAGGCCTGCACATCACATTGGCCCTGTGCTGTATGGACTTAGCAAGCCATCCTAGAAACCAAGTTTTCAAAAACTGGGGATCACACAAGAAAGAGAAGTTACAATGCACGGTTTTGAAAGTCCGTTGCACACGAACCATGACATTAATAGCAAGCATTGCAAGTTAGAAATAAATAGAATACAATGCATGTTTCTAAAACTCTGTTTGTCTGCAAAACTACAGTAAAGAGGCTATGAACAGCCCTGAAACCAAGCCTGGGCACTTAAATTGGGCAACTTGGGCACGAGAGACAAATTTTGGGCATGTTTTAGGCCATTCTGAGCATGCATTGGCCTTTTCTGCCCTTCAATCAGCATTCTGGGCATGTTTTGACCTTATTCTACCATTCAATCATCATTCTGGTCATTGTTTTAGCTTCAAAGTTCAAACTCCCCTTATTCTCCATGTTGGGCAGATTGAGGGGGATAAACGAAATCAATAACAGATCTGGGAAATTTTGAACTAATTCTGAACAAGTATGAGGCAGGTTTCTTAAGTCTGGGCACAAACAACCCTATTTGACAGTCAAAAAGGGGATTGAACAACCCTAATTCAGCATGCCCTGATGAAACAACCCTAAGTCATCCAATAAGGGATGAGATCCTAAAAGCACATAATCCGATAAGGGAGGCATTCTACATAATTCCATAAATTTGTTGCAATATTCGAAGGAAGAGTGATTTCTAGCTTTTGAGGAGCATTATGAATGTCTATTTTATCGATTCCCAAGCATCATACATATCAAATTGAGGTCACAGCTTTCCCTGACTCACACTTCTCCCTTTATATAATCTATTGAAAATCCATATAACCTTTTTCATAATCTAGTTTTCCTTGTTTTTGTTCTTGTACGTGAAAAAGTCAAGCATTTATCTAAGCAATGAAACACTATTTTAAATAGATTCTTAACTAGCCTACCAAGTCCCTTGGCTCAATTAGACAACCATTATCAACTTATATTACTTGGATAGATGAGGCTTGTGTAATAATAACTATCCTTTACCTGAAACCAAGACTGGGCACTTAAATTGGACAACCTGGGCATGGGAGACAAATTCTGGGCATGTTTTAGGCCATTCTGGGCATGCGTTGGCCTTTTCTTCCCTTCAATCAGCATTCTGGGCATGCTTGGACCTTATTCTTCCATGCAATGACAATGTTATATTGATATATGATTTAAACCTCAATATGAAAATATCAGATGATCCTTTAGTTGAATGCTTCACAAGTCTGCACTAAATTTGAAGATGCCAAACCATGGGACATTTAGCTATTAAAGTTAGCACCAACATGGAGAAATAATAGGTTGGGAGATAAATGGATTTCCAAAAGAATTTGGTTGACATGATTATGAATGATGTAGTAAGAATAATACCAAAGGTTGTAGGTGGAGGTAGTTCTGACCATATGTCTATCCTACTACAACGAGATAAGGGTAGAAATAAGCCATGAAGGCCTTGCAAGTTCAACTAACATTAATTGAAGAAACCTGAATTCAAAGCCTTAATTATATAGGAATGTAAGATTTAACAAATGATGGGAAACACACAACAATATTCAAATTTAATAAAGATTTGAAAAAAGTTTAAAAGGTAACAATGGAAAGGGAGAAAAAGAAGTACAATACTTCTTAGCAGGACATACAAGCAACCAAATTTTGGAGCCAACCTATCTGTGCCATGCTTAATACCACTACCTATACTCATTGAAACAAACAATTGTAGTGTAACATGAAACATGGTGAAGCACAACACCAATACAAAGCATAATCCTAATGAATCCTCAGGAATTCCATGGAAACACATCATGGCATGAAATGACATCATGTCTTTGCAAGAAATGGTAGTCAAAGTGGAATCATAATGGAATTCTCAACACTATATCATTTATGAGCACACAAGTCTGGAAAACTGAAGCAGTACTGAAAGAAAAAATAAGTACTAATATGCCCATACAATATATGACATAATAGGAAGATTCAGATCCATGGAACCTACAAATAGAGGTGGCATATCTGGTAACACTAGGAGTTGGAATAAGAACTGAAATGAAAATTCGAGGGAAGGTGGTTGTTTTGGTTGGCTGGCTTGTTGATGAATAATAAATGGAATGGTTGGTTGGGGTCATTCTTCCTAACCTATGCACCTGAGAATGATGTGATCATTCTTTCCTCTTATTTAATACATGTGTACACATTGTTTCTTGATTAATTTTGCTTCACTGTCATTTTTAAACTCTTAACTTCAGGAATACAAGCAATCAAAAAACTTGTTGAATCAATCAAGACTTGCCAAGACTTGTCTTTCACTTCCAAGGTTGGTTGAGTTTAGTTGGTTGGAGACAGGACTATACAATCATTAGAATGCAGAGATATTTTAAGGTCTTATAACTATAATATATGGACAAGGGGTTCTCTTACTTAATGTATGAAGGAAATATAATAAGTCTGTAACTAAAGTAGGTGTAGTCTATCTCCTATCATCAAAGGATGTTCCATTTAAATCTCATTAAATTTGTCTTCCCTTTAAGTAGGTTCCCTTTCTGGAGATATGTTTGTAATTAAATTTCAAGAAACATACACCAAGTTGATAAAAGAGACATTCAAGAAGGTAGGACTTGGGATTCTAACGCACCTTAGGGACCATATATAGTAGGGTACCCTTGCATGAATTTTCCAAAGATTGGCTCATCTGCAACAAATTCACAACAAAACTTTAGAACCGATTTTGCTCTAGAATTGTCCCAAAGCTATTTAAATATTTAAAACGAACAAGCACAAAAAATATGCAAACATGAAGGAAATGAAATGTTTACAATTGTAAATACGATAACTATGACAATATGCATGTACTATCATATTTCAGGTGCTATGATAACAATAAATATGATAACTACGACAATTGTACTATCATATTTTAGGTACTATGATAATAGTAAATATGATAACTATGGCAATATTTCAGGTATGGAGAGGGATATTTGGGGGCTTATGAAAGGAAAAATAGTCAATAAAGGAAAAGCAAAAGTATGCAATTGAAGGGATCATCATTGATCATACCCCCCAAACTCGCCACTGTAGAAACTTAGATTCCTTACTCTCAGGTTAACAATTCACTATAGGAGGCAAAATCTCCCAAAAGAAGCTAAAAAAATCATAGTAATTGATTTGAGTTAGATGAAAAAAGTAGAATTTACTAATATTAAATAAATTTGCGCAAAAATATGTGGACTTAAAGATATTATAATGCTAAAAATGTGTGGTGTGAAATTCTATGGCTTTATAGCATTAAAGTTGCAGACTTGTGAGAGTTTGAAAAATAATGTTGTGGCATTGTAGGGGTAGGTTGTGAGTTATGGCATGTCCACAAGAAATGTTGTAGTGCAGAATAAAGTTCTCAAATATATTGAAATTTAAAATGGTAGAATATGACCATAAGTTCCAGTTGTTGGCTTGCATTTCACAAACCTGACAGAATGAAAGAAACATATGTGAGTAACAGACCCTAGACACTGTCTTTTTTTTGTAATGCATGCGATTGAGCCAAGGACGACGAGGCCGAGGAGTACCGAGTGCAGTTGATTGAAGCAGAGCGAGCTGAATAACGAGGTGGCCAGAGGAACTTGCAGCCTGTTCACTCTTCGATCTGGCAATTTATTGGGCTGGCCGGATTTGTTGGACCGTTCCGGAGGCCCTCCCCTCGGAATCCATGGTTTGAAGCTGGCCCGGAAGCAGCAAGATGGTGGAGGAGGTAGGCAGATCAACGCCTAATCGTACGGAAGCATTTGATAGGCTAATCTCCAGCCATGCCAAAAGATCAGGCACAAGAGAATTACCAAAGTTCGTGAAAAGAATAGAAGATGTGCCGGAGGTAGCTCTTCCCCCAGAGGAAACGATCCGGGTTGCATTGTCATTGGCAGACAGAGCTCTGATTGGGCAGTTTACAAGGCTATGGCCCTCGCCCAAGACCACTGACAGCTGGGTCCAACAGAACTGGCGATCGCTAATAACAAATAATGTTGCATCCTTCTCCGTCGGAAGGGGTTATTTCCTCTTCGACTTCGAGTCTAAAGAAGACAAAGACCTAATCTTCAGGAATGGGCCCTACTTCATGGGGCCGCAAGGTCTCTACCTCAATGGTTGGACGCCGGACTTTGACCCTGAAGCCGATACCCCTAAAGCCGTGCCGGTCTGGGTCAAACTACCCAATCTGCCCATGCATTGTTGGAACCCCAAATCCCTAGATGCTATAGGGAACGCTCTGGGAAAATATATTGATATGTCCAGCCCAAAGGATCAATATGCCTGCGCCCGCATATGTGTGGAAGTTGACCTCGAAGCTGGGCTGCCAGAAGCAATAAATCTCACGGTAGGGAACTGGTCTCATATCCAAAAGCTAGACTATGAACAGCTCCCCTTCAAATGCAGAGGATGCCATGAGTACGGGCACTTCATCCGAAACTGCCCCAAGACATCGGAAATCCAGCATGAGAAGGGGGAAGGATGGCATAGAGTGATTAGATCCAGATCTAAAACTCAAGCCAGAGGGGGTCCAAAAAAAGGTGAGGGGAGGGGAGCAAGTCCTCCCGAAAAATCACAAGAGCCTACAAGGTCTACAGAACTAGAAAAAGAAAGGGATGAACCTATTGAAACAGAAGATAGATCTAGTCATGAGAAAAGCAAAGAACCGGTAACAATCTCCTCAGACCAAGGGAGAGACAATGAGGAAGAAACAACAGAAACTAAAGAAGGAGAAAGTCAGGGGAAAACTGATGAAGAACCGGAATCGGAAGAGGAGGATGAGGAAGAAGGGGAAATTGAAATAACAACTCCAAGAATGACAAAAACTAAAAGAAGGAAATCTCGAAAAGAAGCCCGGGAGCAAGCAACATACAAGGATAAGCTGCAAGGATCCCAGCCAACCTTGGAAAAGCTGTTGAAAAACCCAAGAAATACCCGCCAACATGGGCATGCCTCAAAAGGGATGCCCTCGGCCTCCAAAAGTAAGTAATGAAGGTAATTTCCTGGAATTGCAGAGGGCTCGGAAGCAAATGCAAGGAAGAAGCTATGCTAGATCTAATCTCCCTTCATCAACCGGACATACTGCTGATCCAGGAAACAAAGCTGGAGGAAACTGCATTCCTCCAAACCAGTAAAAAATTTTGGAAAAAAAAAGGCTCTGCCGCCTTAAGCTCTAGGGGAGCTTCCGGGGGTATAGCAACCCTTTGGGACGACAGAAAATATGAAGCTATGGTCATCAAAAACAGCACCCACTGGATCCTCACCGTGCTGAGACAAAAAGACTCTGATTCACTGGTAAGTATATTCAACATTTATGCCCCTAACTCTTATAATGAAAAATTAAACTGCTGGACTCTTCTCCGTGAAGAACAAAGTAATCTGCAGGGAAATGTTATTGTGGCCGGGGACTTGAATCTCACCCTCAGCCAGACTGAAAAACGAGGGGGATCAATCTCCAGAGACCCCATCAAAGATTTAGTGGAAGATATCATCTCGACCTGGGCTCTCGTTGACATCAAACCAACATCAGGGAAATATACCTGGAACAATAGGAGGTTCGGTCCTGGGCACATTGCGGCCAGACTCGACCGATTTCTGGTTCAGGATAATTTCCTCCTACTAGGCCTGATAATATCATCCAAAATCCTTCCCTTGGAGGATCTGACCATAAGCCCATCCTTCTGGAAATGGAGCCAGGGAAAAATCTGAGCCCTATTCCGTTCAGATTTAATCCAATGTGGGCCAAGCAGAAAGACTTCTTAAAAATTGTAGCAAAGTCATGGGCCCATCCGGTCACAGGATCCTCCTTCTTTGTCTGGGAGCAGAAGCTGAGGAAGCTCAAGCAATCACTGAAGAGTTGGGCCAAGCAGCTACCAAATCCAAATAGCGCCAAGCTCCAAGCTGCCCACGCGTTGGAGCTACACCAGGTCGAAATGGAGGATAAGCCCGTGAATATCACTGACATACAAAAAGAGACAGCGCTGCAATCGAACCTTCACGTGGCCTGTAGGCAAGAGGCTGAATGGTGGCGCCTCAAATCCCGGTGCAAATGGCTGAAGGAAGGCGATAAAAACTCAAGCTACTTCCATAAGCTGACTGAGAGCAGGAAAATCCACAACAACGTTCTAGAAATTCTGGTCAATGACAGGGTAATTAACCAATTTGATGAAATAAAGATGGAAGCCACCAAATTCTTCAGCGTGTTGTTCTCTGAACAGCCCACCTACAGCGACGCCCAGCTTCTGAACCTTGTGCCCAGCTCAATTAAAAGCAAAGATAACTTCCAATTGAATCGACCCATCACGCTGGAAGAGCTAAAAGAAACCATCGATCTCATGGAGGAGGATAGAGCCCCCGGTCCAGACGGGTATAATGTAAATTTCATAAAAATATGTTGGGACATTGTTAAAAAAGACTTACTAAAAATGGTCAGAAAGTCTCAGAATTGTAGCAAGATCGGAGGAAGTACGAATTCAGCCTTCTTGGCCCTCATCCCTAAGGAGAAAGAAGCTAAGACCTTTGATAGGTTTCGACCAATCTCCTTGTGTAACATAGGCTACAAAATCATCACGAAGATCCTGGCCACCAGATTAAAGCATATCCTGCCAGTCATTATCCCGGAGAACCAGGGCGGATTCATTAAAGGAAGGAAGATTTGGGATAATATCATACTAGTGCAAGAAGCCATCCATTCTAGCCTGAAGAATGGAGATAAAGGAATGGCGGTGAAACTAGATCTGGCAAATGCTTTTGACAGAGTTAGTCATCCATTCCTCCTCCAAGTAATGCTGAGATTCGGATTTGATCCCAAATTTGTCTCCTGGGTCAATGCCTGCATCACCAAGCCCTGGATTGCCCCCTTCATTAATGGAAGAGCTGCTCCCTTTTTTCAAGCTACGAGAGGGCTGAGGCAAGGTTGCCCGCTCTCCCCCCTTCTCTACGCCATTCAGGCCTTGGTGCTTAGCTTCCAATTGGAAAATGCGAGACTAGAGCAGGAGCTCCCAAGCATAAGGCTGGCCAGAGGAACCAAAGACATCAACCACGCTCAGTTCGCCAATGATACCATCTTAATGGGGGGTGCTAGTCAGATTATAGCTGGCCGATTCAAGACTGAACTGAACCGCTACTGCCAGGCCTCTGGAAGTAAAATCAATTACAGGAAGAGTCAGATCTTCGGATGGAATATTACTCCGAGGGAAATGATAGATATATCTCGAATTCTTAATATAAAGGGAGTTGTAAGTTGGAACTCTTTCAATTACCTAGGGGTGCCTATCGTCAAAACCAAATCCAAGTCCTCGGATTGGAATCCCATAGTGGAAAAAATTAAGAGGAAAATATCGGGTTGGGGGATTGCTTGGCTGAATCTGGCTGGGAAGGTTGTATTAATTAAAGTTGTCTTGAACAGCTACGTGCTCTACCAATGCTCTCTTCTCCTTGCACCTGTCAAAATCATAAATCAAATTGAAGGATTACTGAAAACCTTTCTCTAGAATGGGGGGAACAATGGAGGTGGGAAAAAGTATGCTTTGGTAAGTTGGAAAACCATTAAGAAGCCAAGAGTTGAGGGAGGTCTTCAGCTGAGGGATCTCAAACTTCAAAACATGGCCATCGGGACTAAATTACTCTGGAATATGCTTGCTCCTAAGCCAACCTGGTGTAGTCTGGTTCTTAAAAACAAGTACTTTCTAGGTCCAAGGCTCAGATGCCTGGAAGGAGAACATGTGAAAACAAAAGGAACCTCTATCTTCTACCTCTGCAAGAAATCGCTGCCTTCATTTATAGAAAATTTATATTGGATTCCAGGTAACGGGAAAGCGATAAAACTCTGGCAGGACCCGATTTTAGGCAATTATCCACCACGCCTCCCTCGTCTGCAAGCTTGGATGGAGGCGAAAGGCATGCACACGATCTGGAGTATCTCTGCGTGGGAGGAAAATCTTCCTCATCGCTGGAAAGCATGGACATTGCCAGACTGCCCTGCAGAGCTGGAGATTGAAAAAACGCAGTTGATCTTGCACCTGGCAGGGAGAGCCCCGATTTCTACCAAGCTGAAGGATTGACGTGGCTGGGGTAAGAGAACAGGTAATTATTCGACTGCTGATGGGTATAGGGAGTTAGCTGCAAACTTTAACGTGCCTGAGAACCCAACGATCTGGAATAATAACTGGAACAACAGAACGTTGCCCAAAATTGATGTGTTTATTTGGACATTAATTCACCAAAGGTTGTTAACTGGAGAAAATCTGGAGAAAAGGGGGATAGCAAGCCCATTCCGCTGCCCCCTCTGTGCTGTAAATTCAAAAACCATTTCTCACCTTTTTTTTAAATGCCCATATTCCATATTAATCTGGAATGAAGTAATGTAGGAAATAATGCAGAATGGTGGAGAGGGGCTTCAATGGAATGGAAGGAGTCAGGATTTCTTCATCAATTGGGAAAAAATGTATAAGGGAGAGCTGGTTATGAAGAAGGGTGTGAGAGCCTGCTGGCTGAAACTACCTAAAATAGTCTGCTGGTGTATCTGGATTGAAAGAAATAAGAGAATTTTTCAGAACAAGCTCCAACCAGCGTGGAAGGTAAATGCTAAAATCAATGCTCTACTTGGGGAGGTGATAAGAAGTACCAAGATACCATCCAATAAAGCCGAGTTGACCCAAAAAGAAAAGAGTTGGATGCAAAGCCTTAATATCCAGGAATTTAAAAGTATAGCTATCAATAAATTGGAGGATTGGGAAATTCGAATGGACAAATCTCAGTTCGAGAATTGGTTAAGAGAGCGGAAGATTTTCAAATTGTTCTTTGATGGAGCTTCAAAAGGAAATCCGGGAAAAGCGGGAGGAGGTGGAGTTGTCATAAATTCCAGTGGGAAAGTTGAAATCGAATACTCTTGGAGTATTGGTCATGAATCTAATAATATGGCAGAAGCATATGGGCTTTGGCAAGGCCTTAAGCAGGTACAACAAGTAGGAGCGGAGGATGTTGCGGTTATCGGAGACTCAAGACTGCTTATCCAAGCAATGAGAGGGGGAAGAAGGGCTAAAAGTGAGCGGATGGAAAGACTGTTACAAAGAATTAGATATATGGCTAAAAGGTTCAGGAAGATTGAATTCTTTCACGTTCTCAGGGAGCTCAATATGAGGGCAGATAGAGCAGCTAATAAATTCATAGATATAGGGCGCTTTGATCTCAAGGTCAATTCGAAGATAAGCATGGAAATCCCACCATAATCTGCCCTCTGATTAAGGATGGGGAAAAGCGGATTTCTGTAATCTCGTTCAGTGCCTTTCTACTGATTCTTTCATTTTAATATAACCGTTTTTGTTAAAAAAAAAACAGACCCTAGACACTGTCAAAAGGTTTAGTAAGATCAATATCCACATCAAATATTTTAGGTGGCCTTACGTCTTAGAGGTCTTCGATTTTTAGGAAGAAAAAAAATCATATGTCTCATATATCATAGAAAGTATCAGCTGCATGATTCTTTATTGATATTACAATATGTGATGCTCTTCTTAATGCTGACAGATTCTGTTTCACTATTTAGTGTTTTACTTAAATTGGAGAGTATGCAAATTTTTGTGTGGCTTAGATTCATATGTATGACATGCTCTTTTTGTAAGCCTTTAATTTGGTTCTCACTGGTTATTGTTCACCATTAAAAGCAGGATTCCTATTGGAATGAATAAAGAAAGAGATTGATTATATTAGTTTCCACAAATAACTAAAGACAAATGGGGAGTGCTTTGGATATGTCCTTTGTAGAAAATGACCAAAAAAATGTAGAAGTGTATGCAAAATGAGATAAATACTCAATCATGCAATTAGGAATTCCCCTATAAAACAAGGTAGAGAGATCTAGTGAGGTCCTGATGAAAAGAGCAAGTCAGCTGAAACCATCATCTTGATCAAAGGGGGAGCTTGAATAATCCATCATTATGAAATCACCAATATATTGCCAAAATGATTTGATTAAGAAAAAAGTACAAGCATTTTCTAGCAAAATTGATGGTGTGCATGAAGGTATGGGGTGTCCCTAACCAAATCTGGAGTGAATTATTTAGTTAACTGCATAAGTACTTAGGTGTGGACTTTCATCGAACACTTTGTTGGAAACTTCTATTTATCACTGTGGCATTCTCTTTTTAGAGATCTCTGAATTTCTTTGTGGCTTTTATGGTTTATGCTATAGATTTATTTCATATTTTTAGGTATGCCAAGAATTTCATCATAAACCTATACCAAAACTAGCAACAAATATAGAGGAAAATACAAAAGGTAGGGTAGCAAATCCATATGGAATTCGTTCTCCAGGTCAGTATGCTGAGGTATTTTACCGAGTGGATCTAGCACCATCAGTAGTAGAGACTTAGGTGACAAGAGTCAAATCTATTTTAAGACATAGGTAGAAAGAGTCAAATCTATTTTAAGACATAGGTGGCAGAGACATAGGCAGGAAATGAGTCTTGTATTAGAGTCTTTTGATATTTTAAGTCAAAACTATTTTTTGTTATTCCGATCAGGAAGATGTGGGTTTTGCAACTAAAATCCAGTTCTACTGTATCCAACTTAGTGTCTTCCCCTAAAATTGATCAGCGTGTCTTCCCCTACTTCTTTCCTCTGGATGTACCTGGACACGAATGAACATAACAGTTTATGAATCCACGTGCAAAGTAGAGCAAATCTTAGGTATGCTATTATTCCTCTCCACTAGTTTAGTTTTAATAATATGAATCGTTTCCTTCTCATTCAACGATATAAGCTGAAGTTCTTCTCGAAGCTTGAATAAAAAGTATCAAGTGTTTGTTATAAAAGGTGTAGATATTTACAGACCATACAAGCCTTCCTTGTATTAAACTTCAGAAGATTGATCTCATAGCATGAAAAACAACATCAATTTCTTACTATATGCTACAACAATCATTAATGAAAGTTTCACTAATATTTAAATGGTTGTAATAACTGCTACAACATATCAAAGTAAATTAGAGTCAGTCCATTGTTCTGACCTGTAGAGTGATGTGGGTTGACTGTCCCCTTTTTAGTAAGAAAATGATCCTCGGATTGTCACAACTTGATTGAACCTATGTCCTGGAAGCTAATAAACACAATAAGAATTTCCTAGCATTCTAGTATGATGCCCCATTTCAGATCATGAATATTGTTAAGAGGGAAACATTAAATGGCACTTTTTTTTGCGTATTTCTTTTCCCAAATTAACCCCCAACAGAATGCAATAAAATGCCTCTTCCACTCCAGTCCTCTTCCCCTAAATTAGTCTCTCAATACCACTGTCCAATGATCCTACACCACCAAATTTAGAAACCATTCTTGATACTACCAAACCTTCTCGGATCGATTCTACAAGAAAAGTTTTTTCATATTGGTGGTGCAGGGGACAAATTGATCACTCACTGAGAAGTGAAAACTTGTTACTATTGAGTTCCGAAGATGGATACAACAAAAAAGTACAAGACATGAAGAGTCCAGGGAATAAAATGAAGCCCTGGCCACTGTCTCTGCTCTGCATACCCTCAGCCTACCTTTGTGTCTGCTTCCCTCCCTCTTCTCAAAACGATGATTCCCCTCAGGATTTATGTTGAGCACAACTCCCTTCCACCATTAAACCACTGTAAAAGCTCCAACCAGTGTGATAGAGACTCTACAAACCAACATGACGGAGTTCATTTCATCTCTACGGGAAAAATTGGTAGAGGCAGGAAAAATTGAAGGGCTAGTTCATTTCATCTGTGCCCTTTCAACTAATTTTTTGTTTTTATGTTTAGTTTAGTTTTTTATGCTAAACAATAACTCTTCAACTATCAAGTTTTATTAAAAAATACCTTTCAATCATAATTTTTTTATTAAATAATTTAATTTTCAATTAATATATATATATATATATTAAGAAATTTAATTTCCAAATAAAAATAACTAGTGTTAACATTATGCATCTAAAGTATATTAAGTAATAAACTTATGAAATAAACAAAACATGGAACCTAGAATCATTTCTGAAATTAATGTGAGCCCACATGTAATGCAACATACAAAACCTTGTACCCCGGATGCGGGTGCCAGCAATCTCGATTGATAGCAAGGGGTAACTTGGTCTGTGTGTCGGATGCATGGAACCACGCATGCTAGAGTTTTTATCACACCCTTGTCGCCTCCAAGTCATTTAGTGCGGGTGGGTGAGAATGTCTTGTCTTAGGCTGGCCACTGTTTGGAGCGGTTTATCGCATTCACTTTGGTTCTGATGGAAGTTATTGCACAGCGTGTGAAGTTTATGCAGGTACAGAGAGTCGACATTAAGCAGAGAGCCATGGGCGAGCATGGCATTACCAATTGTTGCACGTTTGTGGGTTATTTTGAGAGGTCTGGTGGTCTGTTATGGTTTGTTGCTTTCATGTGGGTCGCAACTCTCCTGTGGTCTGAATTTTTCTTAAGGTTGACCATCTCTGTAGGCACTCCCAGTGGTCGTCTAGTTTTGCACCCTCTCCCACTGTTTCCGGCTATTCAGCTCCACCACCTCCTTTCACGACACCCAGGCACTTGGTTCCTCAAGATGTACAGGAAGAGGGGTAAGAATTTAGTTTCCTAATATAGGTAATTTGTTTTATTTTAAGTTCATAAAAATAGAACAATGTAAACATTTGAATATATAAAATTATTCTAGTAACACTAGTTTTTGGACACAAGTTCTCTTAATATAGAGACAACGAAGTGATACATTTTTCAATTCCCAACCAATTCCTGGTTCTTGCTTTCATTTGGCCATTCACTTTCCCTTGGCTATAAATGGATACTAATTCAAGCTTGTTTAAAAAGTTTTTTTCCCATGAGTAATATCAAATAAATATTTTTCTAAAAAATGTGAATAGATACTTGAAAAGATTTTAGGAACAATACCTATAAAATGTAACTTGGAAGTATTGGAAGTGTACAAAGTGGGATTGGGATCCTCCCATAACAAGACCCTGTTTCCATGCCTTTGTCAGTCACGAGTCTAAACCCATGCCTTTGTCATTCACAAGTGTTAAAACCTAGCTCAATATCAAAATAACAAAAAAAAAAATCATGTTTAAGAAAAAACATGGGAGAGTTTCATTAAAATTTGTATTTAGATTATAATCAAATTTATGAAAAAATTGAAAATAACATCTTACTAAAATTAGTAGCTCCAAAATGAATTTTGTCCACAGTTATGGATGAAACCCCAAGAAATGATTGGAAGGTTTTCTTACCTAGGCACCTTACAGGGGAGCTTCCACATAGCATGCCCCAATTCTAATGTGACATCATTGTGGTATTTTCCCCAAGACATTGTTAAGGAAAGTAATGGATTTTTGGCATAAAACCATCCCACATAGAGATGATTGGGTATGATTAGTCACAGTAATGATGAGTGTGTTTCATAAACAAGGATGGTAGATAGCCTCACCGCCTATGTATTTTAATTCTTTTCACCCAAGCTCATTCCTAGTGATATAAAATGGATCATTATATAATTTGTCATTTGTCTTGATACTTTCTAGATTGAAAAATTGGTGTTATTGGCTTGTAGATCCTAGTTTATGAGAAAATCCTACTTTTGTGATTAGGAGTACAAAAAAATTCATAGCCAATTTGAGGCCTTAAATTATTTTTTTAGGATAAAAGCTTTGCAATCTTAAGAAGTACTAGAATCCCACCATGGCAGGTGAGTACAATAGTAGCAATCTATGGGATTAGTCAAAGGATAGATTTTCAAATATGGAAGCACAAGTCACTGACAAATCTAGAGAACAAGTTTGGAATTTTCAGGATTTTGGTAGCTCCAACTCCATACAAGAAATCTAGATATAATGAAGACCCATAAAATGAGTTAAGAGAAAGAGATACCAAGTTCTAGTGCCATTAATTCTTCTTAATCTTTGTTTTAAAGGAGAAAAATGGACATAAAAACTTACTAGGGTGAGATTGATGTTGCTAAGTTGAATCAATGGTTGAATTAGTTAGCAATTTATTTCAATTTTCATAACATAGAATTTCATAAAAACATTTCATGTGCCCGACTAAAGGTAGATGTCCATTCTCAAACTTGGTGGGAAAGTCACACCGAGATGCTTAAGTTGGAGGGATTGCCTAGTACCTAAGTGGGAGTTGTTTAAAACCCTCGTTAATTCATAGTTCTACCCTATTTGGTACAAAGAGGACTAATGGAACTATTGGCATTAGTTCCAATAGAATCAAGGGGGGAGTGTGCAAGAGTATACTACCTAGTTCAAAAAAATGGCCATTATGTTGGATATATATACCAAGAAATGAGAGGTACTCATCAAATATTTCGGGTATCTAAATAGACATTTATGGAGGCAAGTGACACTCTTTAAACCCATGACAATTAATGAGGCATGCGTGCAAGCACAATATATGTAGAATATGGGTAATACTAAAGGACAACCAAGTGGTTCCAAAAAGAAAGGCAACCAAGATGTTTCCAAGGAGACAAAAAAGTGGAAAGGAGAGGATAAGAACACAACAACCACTACAAATCATTGCAAGGATGAAAATAACCATCTCAACCATTTTAATATAGATGGTCCCACCAAATATAAGTGTTGCAAGCTACATCCTGACGTGAATCCATAGAACCACAAGAAGAATACCAAGAATACGAACATGCTAGTCGTGGATTCAAGCAACCAGGTAGGGAGTAACCACGTCGTAAAATAGGAGTATCCTCCATAAATCACTTAATTTACCATCTAAAGAGGTTTATGAAAAACAATCCATGTGCTTATATTTATTTTAAGTCGTTTCCTATTATTCATTTCTAATATTTAAATATAGATTTAGAAGATCTGGGCCTGACTTTGTCAACATAGATTTGAGATAATGTCCTTGATTTGATCAAATATTAGCTTGTTTAGGCTATCCAATCAAAACTTGGATTTCAATATTTTCCAAGGAATTCAATTTTGAGTCTAGGCGTCAAAATATTTCATACTATGTTGATGTCTCTCCTAAAAAATCTCAAGGTTGAGAGCCAAGCAGTGTTGCCCAAAACATTTCCTTCATGTAACAAAATAGTAGATTCTCTATAAAGGGAATATTTGGTGTACATGTGTTGCATGGAAATCATTATGAGGTTGTGTGCATCAATGATGGATCTCACTACACCACATTACCCATGCAAATGAGTATTTGGCCCACATGTGCCACATGTGCAACATTTTGGTTTTTATGGAACGTGTATGGCTCTTGGGGAGTAAAAGAGGATTTTACAGGTTATGGACTATGTACATGATCCCAAAACACCACACAAGCCTTATAAAGGAATATTTGGACTATACGTGTTGTATGAGTGCCATTTCATGGTTTTTTGCATTGGGGGTGGTTCTTAGGGTTGTGTGAATGGTGAGAGGAGGAGCATCAACATATTAGGTCCTAAAAGAAGATTTTATAGATCATGGACCATGCACACAATCCAAAACCACCACAAAGGCCTTGTAAAGTGAATCGTGCTAGGTTTTTCACATCAAGGATGTCTCTCACATCCTTTATCATGGTTTGGGAATCAAAATTGAGGTTATAGACCCTATAATATGTTTCTTTATGTCTAGGGTAGTAAATATGTTTACTATATCCTACTCATGTGATAAACATTCCCTATGTAGGACTTATGTGGAAGTCTAGGGAATTGCCATGCTATAATAGTGCTAAATATACTTTACTTGTCCACCCCATGTATTTGGCTACTTGTATTTATATCCCCTAAAAAACCTAGGCCAAATTTATACTCATAACTTTACTCTTCGCATTGTTCTAGGGATGAAAATAAATAAAATGCTTTAGATTTGTATCCATCCGTTGCTGCAATATTGCCCAAAACTTGCCTAGAAATATAGAGTCTTGATTAGGCACTATTGAACTTGGGAAACAAAATGTACCCATACATTTTCAAAGAATAATTCAATTTCTTCATGGTCTATAATGGCATTATTTCGATATCCTACTCACATGACAAAGTTCCCATTTATAAGGCCTACGTAGTGGCCAAGGACCCCAGAAATTATGGTTCATGAAACCTTTACTTTGGTATCATTTGTAACCATCCATGCTTTTTATCTAAACCTAAAAATGACCATGACCATATCCAACTTACAAGCCAAAAATTCCTTGTGGAGGGATTGCGGTGCTAATTTGGGGCCCCGTGTATGGAGCATGAGCCTCAAAGGCAAATGTTACATCCTAAGACCATAGTTTTGACTATATTTTAAGTCACGCATCAAGAACCATCCCCTATGTGCAAGTTTTCAAAATGACCATATCTCACATGTAGACTAGATATTTTCTATGCAGATTCATGCTATGTGATGGTTAAGGGAATTGTGATGGTCCATGACCTCATAAACAAATGGTGTGAACTAAGGTAATAAATTTAAACCCTATTCCATGGTGTGGACCAAGAGATCGATTATCGATGTTATAAAATATCAAAATACAAACATATCCCACTTGTAGTTGAAATAATATTCCCTCCATAAATATTATGTGTTGTCTCAAGGCCTTACGACACATCACTCATGAGCCACATTGTTACATGTAGGCTAGAGTTTCCATATGTAGTTTTTATGTGAAAGTCTAGGTTAACATGCATGGACCATCAACCACATAGAAAATTAATATGGTATAAGACCCTAAATTTAGTTTGCGGGCCATGCTATAGGGCACAATAATCATCTAATGTTACACATATTGAAATGGCCACCATATCTCACTTGTAAGGTAAAGTAATTATGTGTAGGGCCCTACACATGGACCATGAAAACATGATGTCCTATATTTTTCCTTATAACGTGGAATGGTCCTCAAGATCCATCTCTAGTGTTTCCCCCCTTAATGTGGTGGCCACATATCACATGTAGGTAGCTAAGGATTCCCTACACAGGCCCTATGCAATGACATGGGTTGTTATGCAAAGACCATGAGCCCCATTAACAATTTTTTTGTCCCAACAACATGGGTTTTAGTATCAAATGATGGATTAATGATGAAGAGGTGTCCATAATGTGAGAAACCTAAAAATGGCCACTATATCCATGTCATAGGGAAAATATGGGCTAGGGCCTCATGGATGGCCTATGTATAACCTGAAAGCCACATGTTATGGACTAAAAATCCACATATTCACCTTGGGCCATGAATTGGGTCATGAGAACCATCCTTGTGTATTAAACCTAGTTTCAAATGTCACATGACATCTTACTCACATGCCAGATATTTCCTATGCATGGCCTATGTTGTGGCTTAAGGCCCCACACATGACATGTAAGGGTTAGAGATAGATTCCATGGATTAGAACCTAGGATTTTGCACCAACTATTCCCTTATCCCAAAGAAGCATATCAAGTATTTCAAACCTTGAAATCACCACCATAGCAAACTCGTAGTTCAAAGGTCATGTATTAACAACATGCATGATGCCCCAAGCGATGAAACATGGCATGTGAGCTCCATAGAAATATATGTTATGGCCTATTACATCGCCTTTTATCCCTAGACCATGGCATGGGAATAGAAAACCATCCTTGGTATGTTAATTCTCAAAATGATGGACATATCTCACTCATATGTTAAACATTTCCTATACAAGGCATGTGTAGTTTTTGTGGGAACTACATGACCCATTGGACCTAGAAGAAGCGATATGAACTTTGGCCCTAGATGTTAATCTCAAACGATGACGTAGTTATAAAAAAACCTACATGGTGTTCTACATCCCAAATTGGCCACCATTTCCCACTCACAAGCTAGAAGTTCCCTAATCTATAAGGCTTATTTGATTGACTTGAGCCCTGCGCATAGTTAGGGGCCATTTATGGGTGATTATGGGTAAATGAAGGGTAATTAGGGGTCAATTAGTGATAATTTAGGGGTAATTTGTTGTCAATTATGGGTAATTAAGGGTCATTTATGGGTAATTAGTGATAATAGGGGTTAATAAGGTGTTAATTATGGGATAATTAGGGGTTAATAAGGGGTTAATTATGGGATAATTAGGGGTTAATTTGTGGTAATTAGGGGTCCAAAATTATGCAGTCTTTTGTCCTTTTAACATGTGATAACTTGTGGATTTGTTGTCTTCACCCCATTGGTCACTTTGGACTCCACATTACCATTATGCTTGGTCTTTGACTTACTATGGGTATGATTGAAGGTCATGTAAGGATGGAATATTTGAACCTAACTTAGGAGGAAGGGTATCACAAATATTGAAATGGACACCATAACATTGTTGTAGGCCAATAATTCCATATGCAAAGGCTCATTTAATGGCACATGTCCCACACATAGTCCATGAGTCCTAAAGGAAAAACACTATGGCTTAAAACTATCTATTTTGACCTTGTTCCGTGTCTAAACTTATTATAAACATCCTTAATGTACTAAACTCAAAATGGCAATCATATCTTGATCACATGACAATGATTCCCTTTGCAGGACCTTTTGTGGTGTCTAAGGGATACAGTGATGTCTCATGCAGGGATGATTTTAAGGAACCATACTTATTTAAAAGTGTATAAATGTTGGCAAATCTTACCAATTCTTAAAAGCCAACTATAAAATGTTTGGTGATATTTTTCAAAAATATTTTAATTTCCAAGGATTTTATATCGTTTATATAAAATTTGGCGATTTTTAGGGTGAAAAAAGTTTACCCCATCAAAATTGGGTGAAACAGGGCTTCAAAAAATGCAAAATGGCGAATATTTTTTTGGGGAAAAACCCCTAAAAATAGCCCATGGGATAAAATTCGCCCCTAAAATTATCCCTGGTCTCATGAGTCCCATAGACAAACATTATGGTATAATACCCTACATTTTTGCATTGAACCACATCACGGGCACCAAGAACCATGTCTAGTGTTCTAATTAAATTCAAAACTAGCACCATATCCCACTTCCAAGATTCCCTATGGAGGGCCAATAAGGTGGTTTGGGACCACACACATGTAACATATCTCCATCGTAAAATGCTACAGTGTAAGGTCTTATATTTTTCATTATACCATGGAATGGTCCTCAAGTTCCATCCCTAATGGACCCCTCCTCAACTTGTTGGCCATATCTCTCATGTAGGCAAAGGATTCCCTACACATGTCTTATGCAATGATGTGGGTTACTATGCAAAGAACATCTACACCATAGGAAAATGTTCTATCCCAACAACATGGGTTTTTCTATCAAATGGAGGATTAGTGACCAAGAAGAATCCATAATGTGACGAATCTCAAAATATCAACCATATCCCTATGACAGGAAAAAGGTGGACTAGGGCCTCATGGATGGCCTATGTAGAACCCAAATGCCGCATCTTATAGACAAAAGCTCTGGATTTTGACCCTGTAACATGAATTGGGTCATGGGAACCATCCTTGGTGTACTAAACCTTCAAATGTGATACCACATATCAATCACATGCCAATGATTTCCTATGCATGGGATAATATGTTGTGGAATTTTCAAATATGTGATATAACCACCGCCCCCCAAAGTCCAAATTCTCATGACTTTTAAGGGAGGTTTTTTAAAAATCGGCTTAAAAGGACCTTTAAGGGGGGTTCGAGTCCCAAAAAAATTCATAACAATTAGACTTTTAAGGGCGGCGTTATCACAACCGCCCGAGAAAGTCCAAATTTCCATAAATTTTGGGGGATACTTTAAAACAACCACCCCCAAAATCCCAATTATTGTGCCATTTGAGGTGACTTTCAAACAATTGCCTCCAAAAGTCAAACTCTTATCACTTTTGGGGGCGTCTTTAAAAGAACTGTCACCAATAGTTCATTTATCATTACTTTTTTTTGGGAGGGGGGTTTAAAAACTGCCTAACAAATAACCTTTATGGGGGGTCTTTCTAACAACCCCCCTCCTCACAAAATCCCAATGGGCCTTTTTTTTTGTGGGGGGTGGGGGGGGGCGGGTGTTTAAGAAGCACCCCTCAAAGTCCCAAGAATTGGACTTTGGGGGGGGTTTTTAAAACCACCCCCAAAAGTTCAATTCTCATGACTTTTGGGAGGGTTTTTTAAGAACTGCCCCCAAAAGTTCAATTCTCAGGACTTTTTTTTTTTGGGCGGGGGGGTTAGAAAAACCACCACAAGGTAAAACCTCCTTGAAAATGTCTTTAGGGGCATCTTTAAAACCCCCCTCCAAAATTCATGAGAGTTGAACTTTTGGGGGCGGTTTTAAAAAAACTGCCCCCAAAATTCTAATTCTCATGATTTGTGAAGGCGGTTTTATAACAGCCGCCCCCAAAAGTCTAATTCTCATGAATTGTGTGTGTGTGGGGGGGGGTGTTTAAAAAAAATTCCCCCAAAAGTATAATTCTCATGAATTTTGGGGGGGGGTTCTAAAAACCGCCCCCAAAAGTCTAATTCTCATGACTTTTGGGGGGCGGTTTAAAAAAACCGCCCCCAAAAGTCTAATTCTCGTGACTTTTTTTTTGGGGGGGGGGGTTCTGAAAAATGCCCCCCAAAGTCTAATTCTCATGACTTTTGGGGGGGGTTTCTAAAGACCGCCTTCAAAACCACCTTTAGGGGGGGTCTTTCTAACCCCCCCCCCCAAAAAAAAAATTTCCTGAGAATTGGACTTTTGGGGGGGGGGGTTAGCAAAACTACCCCCAAAAGGGTATTTTGTTGTGGTGGATGCACACCACTCAACAAAATCTGGGAAATTTAGGGTTTGTCCCAGACAAAATAGGTAAAAATGGGACCTACAAACAGCATGTAAGTCTATACTCTGGTCCTCAAATGTTTTTATCTTGGTTTTCAACTGGTTAATAGAGACAAAGGACAATAGAGTATCAAAAACCTCATTACGCTTGTCTTCAAATACCTCTTCAATTTTTATGGAATTCTAAGGCTTGAGCTTCTATTTCCCCTTCACTATCCATACTTAAATATTTTTTGGCAGGTGAAAAGTGGCCTACCTGGTACACTGATGGGTGGATGACAATATTTTCGAGCTAGCTTCTCCCACGCAAAAAAATCTTTCTTCTTCCAATGAAAAAAAGACAAATAGTTTTTTTCCATGTTCTTTACCTTTTATAGTATTTTATACAATGGAATCCTCTACTATCTTTCATGCAACTTTCCTAGGTGAATCCTTCTTTTTCCGTAGATCTATTTCCTCTTTATCCTGAACTGCCAATCTTGATCATTGGTTAACCTTACATTTCTAGTCCCACTGCCCTACATGTCTTTATCTTCCTTGCACTTCTCAACAACGGATCCCTTTATCACCATAGATCCATTGACTCTTTATTTTCCATCGTAGATCCTCTCCTTGATTTTCCACTATCATCCAGAATGTAAAACAACGTACATATTTTATTAGTGGATCCTCAAACAACCCTTGATCTTATTCCCCACAGATCCTATCCATTGATCAATTTCACCCTTTACACATTCCACTCAACTCCAACTATACATCTATCATACAAATTCTCTCAGCGGACTCAAACTCAACTATAGATTTTATTGATCTCAATCTCAACTATTGATTACTGTTACCCTCTAAAATATTCCACTGAGATCCCTTCTTAATTCCTTCGTGCATCTTCAGATAGTGGAACCTCCCTTGAACATATATATTTCCATCTTTAAATCACAGCCATTGATTGAGCGGGACCTTTAACACTTTCCACTTATTTTAAAATCTTATTAGTCCATGTAGGTCTTATCAGCAGAATCATATCCAACCATTGATCTCATCCAGCATCAATCCTCACCATTGATATGTGCAGGATGTATGCTTTTCTGTTGATTCTCGACTCAACTTTCTTTGTGCATGTTCCCCCAACGGAATCCTTATGCTCCGTAGATCACTTTATTCTTTAAATCTCCATCATTGATCTGTGCAGGGTGTAAGCTTTTCCACTGAGTGGAAAATTTTGTTTCTCTGCGCTAGTTTCACCAGCGGAATCATTCTCAACCATAGATCTTATCTTACATTTTTCATGATCGTAGATCTAGGCTCCCCTTTAAACCATTCTGTTAGTTTCCCAAATTCTTTTTCCCGTGCATCTCTTGGTATCAGATTAATTGCTAGCCGTAGATATTTCCATCCATAGATATACACCATTAAAACCTATCACGTGATACCATAGAAGCACATTTTCATTTTAAGCTTATTTCCAAAGCTTAACCCATAATTTCTAGGAAATGCATATTTAATCTTTATAGTTATCTCATTTTATCATTCTTCAAGCACCTTATAAGCATACCTTTGGTCATATCATAAAAAATTCCATACCATACCTTATTTATTTTGAGGCCTGCCCCTTTCCAACTGCTAACGAGAAATTGTGCTAACAATAATATTGATGGTAAATGATGCATTGGGTTGAGAATTTACTGCTTCGTGCATCAGATTGATAGTCCATGGACTTAGGCCATTGGATTCAACTTTATCGGATTGGTGATGTATCTGAAAATAGAACCTTTGGAGTATGTAAATCGAGGTTTAATTTTTCCATCATCATTAGGCTTGATCTATTAGAATGATAACCCATTGGTATCGTTCAATAGTGCAAGTACATTGGGTTGAAACTTATGGTTGTTTTGTTTTGTTAGTGATAGAATATGGCCGATAGAATTAGTTCATCTAGATAAAATAAATGAAAATTCTGTAGTTCTGTTGTTGTAGAAAATTAACATGTGTAGGAGAAGACAATTGAGGTTTGCTATGAGATCGAGGCTTGAGATTAAAGGATTTTTTCTGTTCATGGATCTCTTGTGATCATATCCAATTAGAGTTATTGATCTATAATGTTCAACAAGAGGTATAATAGTGACCTATATAGCAATGAAGATTATATAGGGTGTGACAATCATAGACATAGATTGTCAGATAAAGTTTCATTTGATCAATGGTATAGATGGACTGGTAAGTATTATGAGTTCTGCATTTTAGGTTAACAAATGAAAGTCTATTTTAAGCTATACTAGAAGTATAGTCTCTTTATAAAGGATAAGATCTCGAGTAGATAAGACCTTGGAGGAGGTAAACTCTTGGAGAATATGTTTTTTTCCATGTCACACATGTAGCAACAAAGGATAAGAGGAACATATGGTGAGGAGAATCCTTGCAACTATGGAAAGATGGCATAGTGAAAGTTCATATCATACGAAGTTTAGAGAAAGAAGGTTCTTAGGTGTAAACAAAACTAGAAATAACAAAAGACTAGGTTCATAGGAGAGATAACCTTGGTGAGGTATTTTAGCATGGTGGAATAGACTTTCTATAGAGGAAGAGGCATATTGTACCTAAAGAGAGAATGTGAGCACGATGAAGCTCAGATAAAGGGATATGCACAATGAGATGAAGGGATCAATAGAAGGAAAACACCACAATAGGATGAAATCATATACTAATGAGTTAGGCATAGAGGAAGAGATAGTTGATTTAAATGAGATATTGAGTATTATGGTGAAGCTACTACAGGAGGAAGACGGAGAAAACCATACTATATGGTTGGAAGATGAAAGAAATAGTTAAATGGCCTATGGAGTTGTTATTATCAAGGAAATTAAGACATAGATTTCATGTTTGGATCAAAGTAGATAAGGAACTCAAAACTGACAGAGAAGTTGAATGTAGGGAGAAATATTAAAATAAGTCCTTAGAAGTAGAGAAAGAAATCTCCATTTGTAAACCAGAGAAAGGACCAATGATAGATGAAGAAGAGGTGGATGAGAGACAAGGTAAAAGTATCATGAAAATTCCAGTCCTAAATAGAGAGGAGATTCCAATCCTATAATCATTAAGAGAGACAAATGAGTCTCGAATTTTTCAAACTAATTGTTTGTTTGAGTGTTTGTTTGTAGGTTCTTAGGATAGAAACAAGAAATTGTCATAAATGAGAAAAAGGTAGAATTGTCTCATGAAGAAAAATTCAAGGCAAGTGAATATCATGGATCATAGATAAGCATGGAAGAATATATAATAAATGAAAATTTCTATATCTTAGAATATGGAATGGAAGGAAACATGAAATGTATCCTTATAATAGGCCCAATGGAGATTAGACGTAGTTCAATAGATGTAAGGAAAGAGACTTTAGATGAACGGAATACCTTCTTTATGAAGGGATCTCCAGTAAATGAGGTTTCATATGAAGGAGTGGGGAATCAATAAATAATTCTGAATTTTAAGCAAGTATCCCCATAAATATCATAGCCAAGGAAATTCATGAAGTCGACAAGAAAAAAAGAGAATGAAGGAGGATCATAATAGAGCATCGATGGAGATGGTAAAGAGTCCACTCAAGGACAAATTTGATAGAATAACGTAGGAAGAGGTCATGCACATATTACAACCTAGACATGGAAAGAAAGTTAAAGAGAAAGAAAAAGAAAAGGTGGAGCTCCTAGAATCAAGGAAGCACATGATGAATTTTAAACAAGATGAATGCATGGTTATATGTTGGCTTGAAGGCTCTTTGAAACGATATCAGGGAGATGAACATCAATTCAAGCATGAATAAAATTTGGATCCATCAAATGAATCTCTAAGATGGATTATACAACATGATATTTTATTCTTAGTATGTTTTGATATTGGTGATTATGCAGGTTTGGGGTTTTAAGAGCAATAGTAGCATATAAAGTCATTGGGTTGTGAAAGTTTTCAAGATCTTGATAGCCATGTTGCAACAATTAGGGCCAAGAAGAAATGTTTGGTTTATCATTATTCCATGATCACAATGTTGAAGAAGAATCTACAAGTATCTGGATTTTGTAGTCAACTTGAAAGTTTATTTTTTTATTGTATGCTTTTTTATTTGAGAAGAAATTGTTATCCTTTGGAGATGAAATATTCTTTAAGCAATGTGTGTTCAATATTGTTGGCAAGTTGACAAGATGGAAGAGAAAGTTGTCTTTATGTGATTTACCAATTCCTGAAGAGAGTCTTGGAAAAGGTAAAAGAGTTTTTATAAATTTTCAATACTAGGAAACTATTGTGACAACGACAAATGAATGGAAACCTAGACTAGTTTATGATAAATTATGGATGTATGAGTAGAAATAAATTGAAAAAACATCTTTTAATCTCAGGTTTTTTTCTAATTTGAAAAGTTGTATAATGGAATTTGGAACAAAAGTTTGTATTAATCTATAAGAAATGGAAGTTAAAACAAGGGATATTGAGCAGAATCCCAAAGACATTTTTGTATTTTAGAAATTTCAGATCAAAGATAGGGTAAAGGACTCAATGATAAGTTTCAAGAAGAGGAAATAAAGCAAGAGTAGAAAATGTTGATTGAGAATTCTTTTGGAGATAAGATGCTTGTAGGTATCTTGGATTACGATAAAGTAAAGAGGAAGTAGTGAGGTAAGTAAGGGATGATAATGGACATCCTACAATGCATAAAGAATATGAGAACATCAATAGAATCATCCATGCAAAAGAATGGAAATAGGAGCATACTAAGTAAGTTGTTTTATATAACATATTTTTTACATGTGCAGGTGAAGAAGGATGTTGTTTATGTTTAATTTTGGTTGAGATTTGATCTTGAATTCTTAAATACAGAATAACTGAGTACTTGATTCAATAGAATAACATTCACATAATCATTCAACCATAACATAGGATGTACCTTGGGGAAAACCATCAAACAATGAGGATGAGAAACCACAAAAATATTCTTAGCACAATGATAGATAGCAGAGAATGTGTTTTACAAAAGTAGATTGCTTTTGACACCCTAGGTGCAATATAAGGGAGAATACACACCCCAGGTTTATACACTAAACAAGAGAGAAGAAGCATTAACCAAATTAACTTAGCAATGTGTCCAACAAATTAATAACTTGCCAAAACAGTTCCATGCAAAATTTAGTGAATGGTTGCATGGGAATGGTGCATCTCATGCAAAACTAGCGAGTTCCTTCTCTAGAGAATAGATCTTCTCTTCGGTTCCTTCAATCCTTAATAACACACAATGCCAATCATCTTTGACATTAAATCATGGTCTACTGACTTCATAATGAACTTCCTTCTAACTGACTGCATGACCACTTAGTTAGGATAATAACTTAAGTGTCGTAATGCAATAACTCAAGTGTCTTCATGCAAACACGTAATTAAACGCAGTGTTGTCTTTTAGATTAACTAAAGTGTTATAAAATCAAAACACTTTAGCTAACTGTTCCTTGTTTTATTAACACTTAGTTAACTCATATTAACTGAAGTCATGTTGATTAATTTACTTGAAGTGACCATTGTGAGATATCCTTAATTAACTAAGGCATACATTGTTAATTGAACTGAAGCTTAACAAATTGAGTTCTCTTTAATCAATTGAAGTATTCTCATGAGAAATTCGAATTCTCTTGTTCTCTTGTGAATTTATCTCTTTATCTTTACTGTATAATCCATATGTTCTTCACTTAATTTATCTATCATATCAAATTGTACTAAGAAGATTTGTCCAATGCTGCGATCATATTAAATTACTCTCCTTCCAAGTGGTCATATGCTAAAGTAACTCATTATAGAGGTGGTCAGTCTTTAGAGGATAATTAATAGCTCATCCATCTTGAGTGACCATGGTTAGTAATGCATCACACAACATTAATGATTTGTCATGGAAAGAATTACCTCAACACATGAGGATCAAACTTGACACACAATTCCTTAGCCTTGTCCAATAAGACTGTACAACATCATCACTTTGATAAATCAAAGCATTCACCTCAACACATGAGGAATAACATTTTACACTGAAGGCTTAGCCATTCTTGAGTCCAAACCAAGAATTTACTCCAATTTCCCCGAGTCCAACTTAGGTTCCCTACCTCAACACATGAGGCCCAATAGTGACACATAATATTGGCTTGGATAATGACTCGTGATGCTGTAAATTTAACACTCCCTCTCAGTGAGGAAGGAATTCTATTCCATACAAATATTGTCTCAGAAGTACCTATAATTCATCATTGATAAAGGATTTATTCAACACATATACAATATTCTCATCAATAGCAATGTATGGAAGTATTACTACACCTCTATAGACCATGTCTATGATGAAGTGATACATCATCTCAATGTGTTTTGACTTTTCATGAAACACAAGTTTTTCAAAAAGATTTATACAAATTTGATTGTGACAACGGATGAATGTAGACTCAATATTCTAAATGAACAACCCAATAGGTATCTCCCTAAGCCACACTACTTCTTGCTAGGTAGTACTAGCTGCAATATACTTTGCTTATATAGTACTCTAGGAAATAGAGCCATGCTTCCTATTGGACCAAGAGATCATAGAAGAATCCAAGATAAAATAATATCCAGATGTACTCTTTCGATCCACAATTATACCACCCCAATTAGAGTCAATATATCCAAGTAACATCACCCCGCTAGCGGAGGCATATCTAAGTCCATAAGTAATAATACCTCAAAGGTATCTAAGCACATGCTTAGAAGCAACCTAATTTATGTGTTTAGGATCTGACATAAACTGACTCAATGTACTCACAACATAACATATATCAGGTCTCGAATGTATCAAGTGCATTAACAAACCAATAATCTATCTATACAAAGTGGGGTCCACTGGATCCGATCTAGAATCTGACTGATGTAGTTTCCTCAAACTGGAAACCATCGGTGCAGACATGGATTTGCAATCCATCGTGCCAAACCTATGTAATATTTCAACAATTTACTTCCCTTGAGACATAATTATCTCATCTTTTATTTTCCAAACCTTAAGGCCAAGAAAGTAGTGCTTAATACCTAAGTCTTTCCTCTCAAACTAAAAAGTGAGCTCCCACTTGCACAAAGCAAGAAAATGTTCCTCTCCAGTAAGGAACAAATCATCAACATATAGAACCAATATGAGACATCGGTTCTTCACTACTTTGAAGTATAGGTTTGGACCAGCTTCACTCTTAGAGAATCCTAGTCTCTGAAGATAACAATAAATTCTCAAATACTAAGCCCTGGGGGCTTGCTTAAGCCCATACACGGATTTCTTTAGTTTTCAAACATGGGACTCCTTCAGATGAACTACAAACCCCTCATGTATTTGTATGTAAAAATATTCCTCAACCTCACCATTGAAGAAGGATGTCTTCAAATCCATCTGGTGAAGCTTCCATCTTAGAACAAATGCAAATGAAATCATAGCTCTGATAGTGGTGTACTTGGCCACAGGAGAAAAATTTTCATCATAGTCAATTCCTACTTTATATTAGAAATCTCGAGAAACAAATATAGCTTTATACTTTTCAATACTTCCATCAGTAGCACGCTTGATCTTATAAATCCATCTGGAAGTTACTATGGACTTCCTTTCAGGTTTAGGAACAACTTCCCAAAGATAATTCTCATTATAGATTTGTATTCCTCTACCATTGCATCTTTCTAAACTTGCTACTTAGAAGCTTCTTCATAGGCAGAAGGTTTTGAATCACTGATGTGACTTGTCTGTACAACATACCGAAAATAACTTTCAGGACTCTTTTGCTCTCTGGATGTGCCTATTGGTGCTCCATGCTTTTATGCATCTTGAAGGATGTCCCAAAACCATGTTTATATTCTCTTAGCATGAGGTTCATCAAGTGACCTCCCAACTAGTTCTAGTGGCTCTTTAGGAGTTAATGAATATGATGACCTTTTTGGATTCTCTCTCTCAACATCTAAATGGGGAGAACAAAAATCAAGATCCTACATCATAGGAGTCTCTTGCTCCTCCATGTATGAATGACACAGAATCTCTTTAGAGCGCTTGAATGCATCCTCTTCAAGGAATTTCATATCCCTACTGAATTCAATGTGTCTTTCACTAGGTACATAAATTCAACAGGATTTGGATGACTATATATAATGAACAAAGGTTCCCTTCCTTCCTGATGGCTCCATATTAGTCCTCTTTTCTTTTGACAGATTGATGCACATAGGACTCCCAAATATCCTCAAGTATGAGATATTTGATTTTTCACCAGTGAACACTTCTTCAGGTTTTTTATCTTCCAGAATAACACGAGGGATTCTATTTTGGATATACACAAGAGCACTAGTGGATTATTACCATAATGAGGTAGACAAATATTGATCATGCATCATGGCTATTGCAACCTCACATACTATTATATTCTTCCTTTCAGCAACCCCATTATGCTGGGGGTTGTAGGGTATTGTGAACTATCTACATATTCCTGCGTCACTACATAAATCATTAAATGAAAGTGACTCAAATTCACCTCCATTATCATATCTTAAAGAACGAATGTGCTTTCTTGTTTGATTCTCAACTAAAGATTTGTACTCTTGAAACTCGCTAAAGGTTCACTTTTAGCCTTCAAGAAATAGATCCATGACTTTCCAAAGAAGTCATTTATGAACAACACATAATATAAATAGTCACTAAGGGAAGGTGATGACATGGGACCACATAGATAAGAATGTACTAACTCTAAAATACCTTTAGATATATTTGTACTACTATGAAAACTATTTTTAACATTCTTTCCAAGAGAGAAACCTCTACATATGTTATCATGCTCAAAATCAAATATAGGCATACCTTTTACCATCTTTTTCAATCTAGGTAGCACTCTGTAATGGATATGTCCAAGCCTCTTGTGCCATAGTTTTCATGGATTGACTATGCTATCGATCATAGCATGAATGCACTTCCCAGGTACTTTGTAGATACCTCCCTCTCGAACTCCAATCACATCAATATATTTCAAGTCTTTGTTCTTCGACCATAATAGTGCTTGATTATCCATGAAGATACCTTTGAATCTTTTATCTTTAAGAACCATAGCTAAAATGAGGTTCTTATTTAAACCTAAAACATATAGAATGTCCTCCACATGTAGTAGATCACCTGAGCTCAACTAGAATGAGGTGGATCCAACTCCTTGGATCAAATAGGTTTTGTTTTCTCCCAGCTCCACCTTAAGGGTGAAATTATTCTCCTTCAGATTAGTGATGGCACTGCTATGACCAATAATGTGTTTGGGTGTGCCACTATCAACCAGACATGTGTCAAAACTGGTGGTGATGGATCCAAAAAGGGTCAAGACAAGGTAATACTCCTTTCTTGTCTCCTTACCATCGAATGCATTATTCTGTCTAGGTTTATCTTGTTTAGCAGTAGAAGCATGAAACCTACCCTTGAATTTTCCTCTTTTCTTTGCTTTGCGCTCTCTTAAATAATGGCCCTTCTTGTTGCAGTTGTAGCACTTGATCTTCGACTTGTCAAAGTATTTGTTGAATTCCTTGTCCTTTGGATGATAAAGCCTCATATCAGTAAAGGGTTTCTAATTTCCTCTCTTCATCCTTGTCGTAAGAGCAAGGTTTTATTCTTTGATGGAGGAATGTTTGCTTTGTATTCACTCTTCTTCTTGGAGGCAGTCATGCCACAACCTCTTGAATTTTGACTACACCTATTAACCATTCATAGCAGCCAGGAATGTCTCCCATGAGGATGGGAGACCATCAACAGTAGTTTGGAGGAGATCATCATCATCCACTTGTTGATGCCTAGAAAAATCCTAGGTACTTATAGTAGGGATTCTCCCCAGTAAGAAATCCCAACTAGACCATTCACTATTTGGTGTGGGAACCCATCCAGTTAGTGGCTTGGATACGGTAGAATTAAAGTGTTTAATTTTGTTTTACCAGTTGCGGACCAGTCCATCGTTTATGTGTTTTAGGGTTTTAAGGATGAAATGAAAGTTCCTAAACTAAATGAAGGTGGTTCACAAATGAGAACCTCACAAATGAGTTGCATAGGTTCTTACCTCTCGCCTTATGTTAATGTCGCTCCTCAATCACTTCTAAATTAACCTAATCTAAATTAATCTATCATATCCCCAAGGGGAGCAAAATTTAAATGGAATAGAGTAATGTATTGTAATACTGCATATTGAATCCTACAGGTAGCTATTCAAATTCCACATACATTTGTTACAGCATAAAATAAACAAAGATAGCTCTACAATGTTAAAACATTCATTACTCCATATATGCACAGGATTTCAAATAGAAAGCAAAATCATTCATCATTGTAGAAATAATTCATTAGGTCAAAACGATCTCATAGTTGCATAGAAGCTAAATAAGAAGTAATTCAACATTGGCACTCCATACAATCCACGTAAAAGCATGTGCAGTCTTTCTCCAACAAAATTTGTTGTTCTTTATTTATAGAAAAAGTAGTTCTTCATACAAATAACTCAGCATGCTTGCCCTAGTTAAAGTCCCTTCTATTCTATCTTCTAATCCTATTTATAATACTATTACAAAGGGTTCTTTAACTACCATGACCTTTCGATTTCCCTGACTTTTTGACTTCAAAATTTTGTCTTCTAGTGCCTTGCACTAGGGAAAATGAAATAAATAAAACAAATTACATAAAGTGCCAAAATATTGAGTGGGACCAGCTAGTATTTCAATGAATTCACCCCACGCATTAGCTTGCTCAGCGATAGTTCTGTAGTCTACTGGCTCCAACAGTCTTACATTTATCTCATGCACACCCAGCTATGATTCTATTCATGTTACCTTCGGAGGGGTCAATATCAACAAGTCCTCTAGAAGATAGTTGCTAATAGAGGCTTTTGCAATCCATATTTTTACAACTTCCTCACTAATTTCTTCAATTTTTTAAATGCTCTGCTAATATTCGTGCAATTTGTCCTAGAAATTCTTCATATGCTGATCCTTGTCTGGAAAATCTTTGATCTAGGCTGCTGAAAGGTCTGGTGTTTATTATGTGCTATGCACATTTTCTTGTAGAACTCTGTGCATCTTTCCAGAGTGTTTTTTATTGCAGTGGTCAGCCTCAAAGCAGATTTGTTGTCGAAGTCTAGGAGTGCTAACTCTATCTTCAAACTTTATGCATTCTTTTGTGGCAAGTGTTCAGGAAATGCTGAACTGGATTCCACCCAAGGTATCCGCCTTTGAACCTTTTCCGCAACCTTTAATAGTCTTGTTTTGAAATCAATTAACACCGCAGAAATTTCTTTCAACCTTGTCTCTGCCTGCTTGATTTTATATATTTCCTCTGCAAGTTTTAATAGGACTTGATGAATATTCCTCCGAATCAAGAAATCTTGATCAGAGAAAGGAGTGATATCATGTCGTCTTTCAATGGATTCCTTTAACTGAGTCTGTAATGATTGGTTTAGTACCTCTATCTCCTCTATTCGGGTTCTCATCTCCTCTATTTGTTTTTTTGCTGCAGATTTCTGAGCTTCTAATTCCAAAATATTGCTTTCAATGTCTCTCTTTTCTCCTTCCGTGATTGTAACTGAAAGCACCAGTGCATCCTTTTCTGATTCTAAATATTTGTAAGCCTTTTGGAGATTTTTAAATTCTGATGTTGTAGCCTCATGCTTTCTCTTTGACTCTCATCCTTCTCCTCTTTCATTTACCAAAGTATCCTTCATCTTAAGCATTATTTCCTTATAATTTTTAGCATCTCCTACCAACTTGTTAACATTATTTGCATTAGCTTGCGTAGTTGTTATGCTTACCATTGCCAGGAATTTAGGATCCTCATTCGTGCCTTGCATGACAATATTTTTAGTCACTGTGACCACATCAGGTTGGTCACTATGTTTAACCTCTTTTTTGATCTTCTAACAATGGTTTTCTTATTCTTGTCAAAGATTATTGTGTCTAGGCTGGACACTACATGTTTCTTGGATGGAGTGAAAGGTACCAATCTAAGCTCTGCAAGAGGAATGTGGCCTCCTGTCATTGTATCACCTGCTGGGGAAGGAGGATCTGTTGGATTATCTTGGGTTGTGTCCTGCTCCAAACTTTCTTTTTCTTTGTCTTCTTGTTCCTTCCTCCTCAACTCTTTGGCTTCTTGCTCAGATTCTTTCCTTAGTCTTTCTTCTGATTCCTTTTGCATTCTTTCCTCCTCTTCCTTTTGTAGTTTTTATTCTTATGATTTTTTTCTTTGATCCTCTTCAGCTAATTGTTTCCCATCCTCTTCTAGTAGCTTTCATGCATCTTCTTCAAATTTCTCAGCAGCTTCTTCCTGTTGCTTATGTTGTTCTATGGTGCTACTGCTACCTTTTCCTCCACCGGTTTTGATATTATTTTTGAACCGCTTATTCAAGGAAGTTATACTGCAGGAATTTCTATATATCTCCTAATCTCTGTCAAAATGATGGGAGTATTCAAAATGCACTCCTACAAATGCACAGTGTTTCGCAACCTTGTCACAGGAGTAATTCCTGTGGAAACTTTTATCCCCGAAATGGAAACCTTCTAGATCCCTTACAAAATCTAGTGCAATTTTTACCTTTGTGAATTTATAGCTGCCAATACATAATGGCAGTGGTGGGAAAACTGCTTTCTTCATGTCAACTAAGAAATGTATGAACCCTTCTATAAACAATTAGATCACTACCTCCTTATGGACTACATAGTCCGTGGCGTATCTCAGCAGCAATGATGGAGCTCAGGTTCCTCCATACATCCTCAGATACACACCCTCCTTGGAGAAATAGTAAGCTCCATATGCAGATACCATCTCCATCACTCCTTCAGAAATGCAATTGCACTCTTTGAGAAAAATCAGCTCATTTAGTGGCATCAGAAATTCTTCGCAGATGAGCTTGTAGAAACTGCAGTACTTGTGTGCCCACATAATTTGGTAGGCAGCGTATATGGGAGTCTTGGTGTAAGTCCAAGTACAATTTAGCTTCAAGAATTGGTGTATGCATAAAATACAATCAATCAAATAAGAACCCATGTAAAATTTTGAATTCCTTTGAGTCAAGCCTCCTTGTGCAACAACTATGCATGATGACAACCTGATTGCTACAATATATACCCAATTAAAGATAGTGCCTTGCATAACCACATGGTATATCAAGGGGATCCAACTCATCTTATAGAATTTCCCATTATCCCGACCAAATATTCTGTTTAACATTATGGCTATGATCTTGTAGGGAGTGCGTAAACTCGAAGTTTTGTACTTACCTGTGTCTTTCTGGCGTAGCTATTTTCCTTCTATCATCATTTGCTTAGCACATTCAAAGACATCTAAATTTTACATTTCTCACCCATTCATCAGTCATCAAATTCTGGGGGGTAGGTAGCTTACAAGCCTTGGTTATATATGCAAGGGTGAAGGAGGCAAAGGCTTGTCCTTCCACGTTGGAAATGATCATGGTATATGAGTTTGTTCAAGGTAGAATCCATCCAATTACCTTGGCACAAGGGAAGAGCTCAGTGCACGTGGATACCTTTATGATACCCAATTTTCTTATGTTAAGATACATAGGTATATCTTCTAGGCCTGCATTCGAGACATTCTGATCCTTGATGTCACGTCCCCACCCTTCTACCGACGAGAGTACGCGATGCATAAAATAAAATGCATTGGAAATAAACATACACAGACGCATAAATAATTAACATACAACAGAAGAAAAATTTAGTCATTCACAGTATTTTAACATGTTCATATTATATCATAATCACATATACAAATGCAGGGATAGAACAAACACAGTTGCAAGGATTTAAACACAAGAATACTTATCTTAGAAGAATCTTGTCCTGCAACCAGCTACGTCGTTGCAATGTTCCACCCAACCATACACGAGTGTGCTCATCAATCACTCAGCAACACTGCCACCCTTGAGCTGGGCATGATTCCACAAGGACTAGGGGGAACAATAGCAAGATCACACGTAGCCAAGGGTACACAAAACTTAGCCAAGCCAACACAATTGGGTTTATCAGGGTAACAGGGGGATGGAAAGGTTGGCTGCTAAGCTAGTGAGCTCAATCCAAGAGCTATGGACACCTGCACCAGAACTAGCCTGAATTCTAAAACATCCACACACACCCAACACAAGGAAGCATTCCCTTCTTTGCTACACAGTCCCTCGGGATATGCCTTCCCTTCCAGTGCTATTCAGGGGGTGTAAAGAAGAAATAAAACCCTCTATCTCTGTCTATGAGGCTCCTGCACACACCAGGTTTTACAAGCAAGCTCAGACCCCATTTCCACACCCAAAGATAGTTAAAATGCCAAAAAATGGTGTGCACACAACAACAACAATTCTGGGCTGGAGGAAAAACACCACAGAGACCAAAATTAGGTATGGCAACTAGGTAGAAACAACTCAGGCTGAGCAACTCGAATTACAGAGTCGTGTATGGCCCTAACGTGGCCAAAAGGACTTCAATAGCACCCAAAATTTGTGGCTTGGTTCTCCGACTCATTGGGAAACACTAAACAACGAAATTCCCCACTGTGGGCATGTGGAAATGGCACCAAAACGCCTAGAAGAGATACCAGCCACTAGAAGCTAACAAAAACACTTCACATCCATGGTAAAAACACCTGAAACTGCAAAATCGTGAGTGGAAAATCCACCGACAGCTCCAAAAATGTGAGGAAAACCAACCCAATCCTTGGCATTACCAAAACCAACCTCCCCTCCATGGGAAAATGAATCCAACAACCAAAAACGTGGGATGAAAACACACACAAGAGGTTCTGGATGCCTAAGAGATCTCAGGTGAAGGAAAAAATGGTGAGGAAAACATGCCAACGTGAAAGCATGGTAAAATGGCCTATGTTTTTGGGTTTTTGCTTGCCTAAGGAGTCAAAACGCGTTTCCCAAAAAGGAAGGTTATCACCACTTTTGCATTCAAGGTGGTTATCACCACTTCTGCATTCTCCACTTCTTCTTATTTGAGAGACCCCCGTAAAGTATGACTATATGGTCTCTGCATTCTGGATGTTCACATTCTTCAACTGTTTTCTCAAAGTCATATTCCGATTTATGTTCTTCCCTTCAAATATCTTGGTCAAGGAATCAAACATCTTCGGTGTCTTTAGGGAAGACACTTGTGGTATAAGGTGATCCATGATTGAATCAACAATGATCTTCTTGGCCTTGACCAAGTTCTTCTCGTGTAAGGCTTTTAGCCTCATCTCCCTCTAGAAATGGAACCTCTCCACTCATGTGGGTGTCCAATTCATTTTCTTCAAAGAGATCATATACTTCCATGCTTGGAGGTTTTCAACTTCACCAAGCTTATCATCAAGCTAATGTGATAGATCACTTTGAAATGAGAACCTCAAATGAAAATAGCAAAAGATTAGATCTTACAGATTTGAGGTGTCAGTCCTGGTTTCGGAGCTGGCTGATTTAGGGTTTGTCAAAAAAACCCTAATTTTCAAAACTTGGAATCTTTCAGATCTGATTGGATAGAAAGATATATCTCTTCAAGTTGAGCTGTCCAATGTACTCCTTTTCTGAAAACAGTGGAGGGAAGCTACTGGAACAGGAAGCCCTAGTTTACCAATTTCTTCTACATAAATTCCTGATAGTGTTTCTGTGCTATCTTTGAAATTATTGCTCCTCTATGTCTGAAAATTCTCACTGAGGTATCCTTGCATGTCCCTATTCCAAAACCATAGGTTTCATCATAATTGTTTTCACCAACTGTGACTTATGATCATTTTCCCAAGGTGACCGGTTACAGGACTGTTTAGCACAACGAAGTTGTACGAACTTCCACGTGTCACTGTTTCATCTTCAGGGTTTGAAACTCAGACCACAAAAAGTGCAGTCCGTTTCCTTTCTGGAACATATTCATAAATTTCATTTGGACCTTTGTATCCCAAGATATACAATTCTCCCCAGGTGTCCTGTTTAGGGATGAATCCTGGAAGAGGATGGAACCCTAACTTGGAGGGATCATATCTCCCAGAATATAGTGAATATGAGGCTGAATTTTGGATACAGTGTAAATAAAGATTTTATATTTGGCCTGTGAAATTTGAAGATCCTAAGCCTTCTCCAATCGTGAGATATAGCGAATGTACCAAAACTTATCAGTTTCAGTATTTAGGGTTTTTCCAGCTCGGGGTCAAACTAGGATTTGACTTTCCCGGAGTTTCACCCAACCAAAAATATTGATCTAGGTCTCTAAACTTCAATTTTGATGAGGAGAGAAATCCTATGCCATGATCACTCAAAAATTCCTCTTCTCTAGAAAGCCCTAATTTCCCGCACCGAAAACTAAAAATGCTCAGAATTGAATTCCACTTCAACAGAAAGATGTGCCCTTCAATGGAGAGTCAGCCTAGCATACTTTTGCTGCTAGATTGTGGAGAGAGACCCAAAAATTAAGAATCCCTAACTTCTATAGCTGCACAATGTCTTCTTCTCAGGTTAGCTCTGATACCATGTTAGAATTTTATCATTCAAGCTAGCATTATGATCATAGGATCTTTAATTGAGAGAATAACATGCACAACAATAAAACACAAGAGATAAGAGATACAAAGAATTTTCCTTGGGGAAACCATAAAGGAGAAAACCCCGCAACCTCCTAAGAGATAGAATCAGCACCAAAAGTAAAACCCGAAAACATAAAGATGATCTCCCGACGTCTCTCTCTTGTCCCAACAACTTCTCCTCTCACTCATGCACCCCAATGAGTGAATGTGTGTGTGATAAATAGAGAGATTCACTCTCTATTTATATTATTTCGTTCACTTGAAATCCACTCCAACATGTCGGCCTCACTTAACAATTACTTACTAGAGCCGACATCTCTAGGAGTGTCTAATAACCCTAGTGCCCCACAACTTGTGGGGACTTTGCCTCCTTTGACCAACAAGGAGGGTTATCCTTAACACAATGGTGGGGACTATTGCCCTGACTTAAAAATCACTCACCTAGGGTCGACTTATATAGGATAGTCTAATAGCCCTAGGGCCCCACAACTGTGGGGAATTTAACCCTTGACCAATAGGAGGATTACCCACAATGACTTGACATGACTTGTTTACATTATAGAAACTTCCCGAAATAAGCATCGGGGTATGACATGACTCAATTACATTACATACACATCCCAGAATAAACATTGGGGTACAATACATAATATATACAGATGAACACATTCTGAAGTTACATTTACATCAACAATGGTAACCATACCTCAAGTCAATCTTTGAAAATACCTTTGCTCCCCTCATTTGATCAAGGAGGTCATCAATCCTAGGCAAAGGGTATTTATTCTTCACCATGACTTTGTTCAACTATCTGTAATCAATACACAACCTGAGTGTACCATCTTTCTTCTTCACAAATAGAACTGGTGCTCCCCAAGGAGACACACTCGGCTTGATATACTTCTTCTCCAACATCTCTTGCAGTTGCATCTTTAGCTCTAGCATTTCTGGTGTACTCATTCTATAGGGTGTCCTGGACACTGGTACTGCTCCTGGCACAAGTTCAATTGTGAAATAAATATCCTTATTTGGAGGAAGTTATGGAATCTCATCAGGAAACACATCCCTGAATTCCTGCAACACATGAAAGTCCTCGAACCTAGGAGTCTCATCCTCTGTTGCCTCCAAAATATGAGCTGCATTCAACTGGAAACCTTTCCTACAGAACTTCTTCAACTGCATTACTGAAACCCGCCTTACTGAAATCACCTTTGGAATGCCTTTCACAACTCTTGGGTTCCCTTCTTCATCCATGCATTCAAAAGTATTATTATAATAGTCAAGCTTTACCCTGTGAGCTTCTAACCAATCCTTCCCAATTAGAACGTCATAGGAACCAAGCGGTAAAACATTTAGATCTACATAAGTGGCCAATCCATTCATAACCAATGGAAATTTCTTTACCACTTTTCTAACCTTCCTCTTCTTTCCAGTGGCTAGCTGAACTAACAAAGACTTATTATGCTTTATTCTCCTAAAAGCACAAATCCCCACTACTCTAGGAGTAATGTAACTGTGAGTAGAACCAGGGTCAATCATAATAGAAACATATTGCTGAACAATCTTACCTGCAACTTCAACCACAGTTGACTGGTGATCTTCCTTGAGGTCCTCCAATGTTGCATAAATCCTAGGGACGGTCCTTTCCACTTGACCCACTGTTTCTGCCTCTTGAAGGTTATAAGATGGCCTTGTATTCTCATTTTCAAGCTGACAATTCTTGCGCATGTGGGGTCCTACACATCTCCAACATCGAAGAGGTTCTCTATTCTACTGGGGATCTTTAGGCTTTTCTCCCATCACTTTGGTTGGTTGTTTCTAAGCTTGTGATGGTTTCTTTGGTTGATTCCTGAACTTAGAAGGTTTGAAACCTTTCTTCCTTTTATCAGAATTCTCGTTCCTTCTATCCTTCCATGTCTTTGGGTAATCAGGATTTCCCTTGCTCTACTCATAGCAATACTTAGCTTTTCTGATTGCTTCTTCCAGGGTTCTAGGCTCGTAGAACTCAATTCTATCTTTGTAAGACTGAGGCAATCCACTCAAGAAACGCTAGATCTTCACTTTTTCATCCTTGATGTACCTGACATACCTCAAAAGCTCTAGGAACTTAGTGGCATACTCTTCCATAGTCTATTTTCCCAATCTTAGCTCATGGAATTCCTTAATATTGTCATCATAATACTTGTCAGAGAGGTATTTCTACTTGAAATACTTCTTGAACTGTTTCCACTTAATCCTTCTTTCACTGATCCTTTTTACCTGTCTGAGGTGCTCCCACCAAATGGAAGCCCTTCCATTTAGATTGAATATGGAAACCCTTGCCTTCATGTTTCCTGAATAATCCTAAACTTGGAAATACTTCTTTATCCCAAGAAGCCAAGCTTGAGCATCTTTTCCAGTCTTTACCTCACCATCAAACGTAGGAGGTTTAGCCTTCTTGAATTCATATCGAGAGAGATCCCTGTGGTGCCTCTTTCTCTTGCTCTTGTGAGAAGAAGAGCTTGAATCCCCACTGGATTCTTCTGAGTCAGATGATCTACTAGAAGTCCTTCTTCTTCGTTTGGTACTGCTCTTACTACCTTCTGGTTTTACTATGCCATGTCTGGAGTCTATCTTTCTTTGCAAGTCAGTCAAACTCTACAACATAGTAGAATTCAATTGATGCTGCTCTTCCTGGGCTTTAATCAATCTTCTCATGGTGGCTGCAATATATGGCAGTGTCTCTTGAAATCTCCTCCCATTAGACTCTATCTTAGCATTTTCAACTCGAACATTTTCCTACATAGCACCTTCCTCATGCTCATAGGGATCTTGTGCATCATTCATACTGAAGGTTCGCATGGCTGAACCAAAACCCAACTTTACTGATCTGCACTATGTGGAATGATGCCCTTTTGAAGGTGACTATAATTCTACAAAATGTATTAATAAACATGATCGTTAGTTGCAAAACATTCACATCAATCATACATTACTTACCTGTATTGGAAAAATCATATATCGACAACTTTGTCAAATCATAGAATTTTCTTTCCCAAACAATGACTGTCTGAAGGGAACGACGGGGGTCAAGGGGGATTTCCCCCTTATGGCTCGATCCTCATTTTTCATCCATCGTAGCAGATCCATCTTCATTTCTCACCTGCCACTACATCCACTCAATCTTCAACTTTCAACCACCGCACATCGGCTTGACCCAGCCAATTTCATTGGCTCCTTCCCGAGTTCCCATCCGTTGCGTCGGCTCGACTTTCCTTTTCTGCCAGCCATTGTTGTGGCTCAAACTCTAACTTCCTTCCACCACACATCGACTCTAAGACAAACTTACACCCGCTATATAGCGGCTCGAATTTCATCTCCTTTCCACTGCCCTTGCGGCTCGGACTCCAACTTTCTATCACCATTGTGGCTCAATGCTTTTATTTCACTCGCTATCGTTGTGGCTTGAATTTTATTTTCCATCTGCCGCCATGGTGGCTTCTTCCTCCTTTCCCGTCTGCTACCATGACTCCAACTTCTTATTTCCTTCGTTATGTCGGCTCTCTTTTATTTTCTTTCGACTGCTATGGTTGCAGCTTGAAGTTTGGTTTCCAGCCGCTTCATTGGCTCAGTCTTTGTCTTTCGGCCACCGACTACACACTTAGAAAAATTTATGAAATTTTTGTTCTTCTTCGGCTTCCCTCTCGCCGGTCATTCCAACTACCCTAGCCACTATGGCGGCTCAATTCTCAACTTATGCCTGCCACGTAGTGGCTCTCTTGTAGTGGAGGCATCCGACATATCATATGACTTAGCCAAAGTCATCCGATTTCTCCATACTTAGAGAAAATTTTCAAAAATTTCTCTGCTGGCTCAAGTTCAATAAGAGGTTACCCCTACTCTATTAGCTGATCTTCTTGGCCCATAAAGGCCCACTGTTGCAACCCAAGAGCTCTAATACCAATCTGTCACATCCCCACCCTTCTACTAGTGAGAGGATGTGACTATAATGCTAACAACCTGGGCAATCTAGCCCCATGAACATAAAATAAATTGCATTGGAAATAAACATACACAGATGCATAAACAATTAACATACATCGAAAGAAAAATTGAGTCATTCATATCATTTTAACATGTTCATATTATATCATAATCACATATACATATGCAAGGATAAAACAAACACAATTACAAGGATTTAAACACAAGAATACTTATCTTACAAGAATCTTGTCCCGCAACCAGCTACATTGCTGCAATGTTCCACCCAACCATATGCCAGTGTGCTCATCAATCACTCAGCAACACTGCCACCCTCGAGCTGGGAATGATTCCACAAGGACTAAGGGGAACACTATCAAGCTCACACGTAGCCAAGGTTACACAAAACTCAGCCAAGCCAACACAGTTGGGTTTATCAGGCTAACAGAGGGTTGGAAAGGTTGGATGCTAAGCTAGTGAGCTCAATCCAAGAGCTATGGACACCTACACCAGAACTATCCTAACTTCTAAAACATCCACACACACAAGGAATCATTCCCTTCTCTGCTACACAATCCCTCGGGCTATGCCTTCCCTTCCAGTGTTATTTAGGGGGTGTAAAGAAGAAAACCATCCCTCTAGCTCTGTATGTGACACTCCTACACACACCAGTTTTTTCAAGCAAGCTCAGACCCCATTTCCACACCCAAAGACAGTTCAAAGGCCAAAAAATGGTGTGCACACAGCAACAACAGTTCTGGACTAAAGGAAAAACACCAGAGACCAAAATCGGGTATGGCAACTGGGTAGAAACAACTCAGGCTGAGCAACTCGAATTCTAGAGTCGTGTATGGCCCTAACGTGGTCAAAACGATTTCAACAACACCCAAAATTTGTGTCTTGGTTCTCCCACTCATTGGGCAACACAAACAACGAAATTCCCCATCGTGGGCATGTGGAAATGGCACCAAAATGCCCAACAGAGATACCGTCCACTAGAAGCTAACAAAAACACTTCATAGCCATGGTAAAAACACCTGAAACTGCAAAATCGTGAGTGGAAAATGCACCGGCAACTCCAAAAATGCGAGGAAAACCATCCCAATCCCTATCATTACAAAAAATGACCTCCCCTCCATGGGAAATGAAGCCAACAACCAAAAACGTGGGATGAAAACACACACTAGAAGTTTTGGATGCCTGAGAGAGCTCACGTGAAGGAAAAAATGGTGAGGAAAACATGCCAACATGAAAGCATGGTAGAATGCCCTACTTTTTTGGGTTTTTGCTTGCCCAAGGAGTCAAAACGCGTTTCCCAAAAACTGATGGCTTCTCCAATTCGAATTTGGGCTATCATACCTTGCCCATCCCATGCAATAACCAACCCAACCAATTTTTGGTAGTAATAAATGATTGGGTGAATGAGACAAGAAAGGTAGTTGATAGTTTGATGGGTTCTCCCTCTAACATTTGGATTTTCCCCATTGGCCCAAAGGTTTGAATATCCCCCCCCTATCCTTAGGAAATCATGCCCCTTCTCATTATTGTTGCATTGACATAGCTGGTTGTGGCTTTTTAATTAATTGCACATTTACATGATGATTTAAAATCATAATGTGCCTGGCTAGCACAAAATACCATCGACATCGATTTAATCGCCGAAACATAAAACGATAATCCATGGTGGGGCTTTATCCTGTAGCTCCACACCATGATTAATTACAATATATACATCATATACATTTAATGCAAACGGGGTAAAAACTGGGGTGTTACACTTGATCATATGATATATTTGTCCCCACTGAAACTCTAGTTCAGCCCCTGTGACAGCTTTCATGTCTTCATAAATGATTTCCATTCTAGGAAAAACCTCCAAATATTAGTCCTCCTCGGTGGCCTTGGCCTTCTTCTTTCCACCTTTCTTTTGCATGCTGTGATGCAAAGACTAAAACTACAACTGGCCACATCAAAAAATGTCTTATCCAGAGCAACATGCATTCTTATTAACATGAAATAAATAACTAAACTAGGAAGCTAAGATATCAATGTTAAGATTGCAAGATATTAGTGAAAAACTCAGATAACAAATCATGGTTCCTTTCAAAAGGTAATATTTCAGTCAGTGTTCACAAAGATTCATTTACTAGTTCATACATGGCCAATCAAAAGTAACTTTGATGTAGATAAATCGCTCTCACAGGTTGTCCAGAAATTTTACACTTACAACCCATTAGAGGAAATTTGGGGTCTAAAATGGGCCTTATAAGAAAAAGTGCCAATAATAAATTTTGTGAGTTGGAATTCAAGAACCAATAGAATTTCAATAAAATGAGTCAACCATAATGGTTGAATTTACATATATGTCATAAAAGAAAACTACATTTTTGTTCGGATTTTCAACATATCTCCCTGTGTTTGTACTCAAATTCAGAGCAGGAGAGGTCGTTGGATACGGAATTTAATTCTACATCCAACGAGTATCCACACTGTACTTTTGACAGACCCCGCTACCCCAAAAACAAGAAATACCTAAAAACACGTGATGATGATGTCATCATCACGTGTTTTCAGGTATTTCTTCTTTTTTGGGTAGCGGGGTCTGTCAAAAGTATGCAGTTTGGGTACTCGTTGGATGCAGAATTAAATTCCACATCCAACGAGCTCTCCCACTCGGAATTTGAGTAAAAACAAAGGGAGATATGTCAAAAATACAACAAAAAAGTAGTTTTTTTCATTCTTCCTCCAAAATTAATAACTATTATTTTATTATTTTAACTATTATTTTATTATTTTAACTATTATTTTATTATTTTCCTTAGGAGGCCCATTTTAGACCTCAAATTTCCTCTAATGCACGGTACATATTAGGTCAAAACTTTAAATGAAATCACCAATACAGGTGCACATGTTTTTATGGGAGTTTTACCACTAGTTGTAACTGTTTAGGCAAACAATTTTCATATTTTTTACAATACTTGTCCATTAATCTTTAAAACCTTAAAACAATGATAAATATTCTCATAGACTTTCTTCAAAGGTAAGAAAACAACCAGTAATCATGGTAGAGGTTTTATGACCCAAAGCCGAGAGCATTTGACGAAAAATTGGAAACCCTAGCTTGAACCAGAAACACCTGTGAAGACCTCTTAAAACACAGTGCTGGCCACAAGTAAAGAGCATGCCGCCTAAAAAGAAAAACCCTAGGCCAAAACTTGAAATGTGGCGGTACTCTAAGTGTGAATCCACAATCGTTCCCCTATCACCCCACAAAAAAGAAAACCAAACAAGGCGCAATCGGTGAAACCATTGACCCATCATAAATCTACTAGCAAAACCCCATAGGTTCGATAGGCCCATTCCTATTGCTTGAAAGACCAAATCAAACACAGTAGTGAAGGGAGACAAAATAAAGCATGGCCAGGCTAGCAGTCTAGGTAAAAACTCAACAACGTCAAGGGTTCTATTTCAACCCGACTTGGGAAAACTTCTATCTGTCGATCAGTCAAAATGAAAACCCTACGGGTTGGGGTTGGATTTTAAAAACACGGCCACAAACATTGATGGAAAAAACCATATCATCATAACCCTAAACCCCCGAAAATGTCGTTCTCTTGAGCTTTAAAACAACAAAGCATGAAGATAAGTTTTAGGCCTACCTGGTGAATGCGGATATAGGTACGGTGCTTGGTGAATAATTCGTAAGATCCAAGTGGCGAAAGTTGATTAGATGCGTCTAAAACAAGGAAATGGTAACAATTCGTAAAAGCCCCACCGTGATTATATATACAAATATATTGAAGCATTAATAAATACGTTGGTTGAGTAATAAATGCCACATCGGTGAAAACATCGTTTTGGCACATAAACCTTAAATCCTATCCAAAGGTTTTAACGATTCGATGTGAAAAATCAAGCCATCTGCGGCAGTGTCAGTTTGAAACATGGAGTTTCACTGACACCATTGATGGGAATTTGTCAAATTTTTTCGAAATGAATGTCGGCAATACTCCCAAAAGAGTTCCGATGAAAAAGCGCCATCCAAAAACTCCAAGTTCTGCCGATAAAAAATTTCCGACAATGAGCATTGGCAAGAAATGGTAATTTTTTGCTGGTAGTGTCGGCTCCAAAACGTGGGTTTCGTTGACATTGTCGGCAGAAAACTTCAAAGGTTTCCGATAAATACAAACAAAATCGGTTCAAGGAGCATTGGGCATTAAAGCCGAGTTCTTCCAATAACGTCGGTGAAAAATTTTGAGTTTTTTCGATGCCGTTGGTCGAAACCCACCAAAAATTTCTGATAAAGACTTATGTTGTGGGAAAAAATCAGCTAGAAAGCATCGAACGGAAAGAATGAGTTCTTTCGACGTGTCGGCTCAACTCGATGAGTTCTTTCGACACTTTAGAATAAAAACCTGAGATTTAACTTAGTGAAAAAAACGTCTTTTCTGGTTTGTTCAGAGAAAAAACTAATTGTTGGAATAAAATTCAAAGAACATAATTAGTCTAAGGAGGCTAAAAAGTAAAATTCTAAGGAAGACCCCCAAAATGCAAAACTGTTGGGGAAGCGGTTGCAACAACAACAATTGGCGACTAGATGGTGAACACAGATCTCTAAAGAATTATCTTTCTGAAACAAAAACTGCTACATGGTATTTGATTGGGGCAACTTATTTCAGGTTTCCTTCAAGAGTTTTTAAGAAACTAGACCCCTCTAGGGATACAAAGTTTAGTTCATCACATTGATTGTATTCTTTTAGGGTAGGGTAACCAGGTTTATAACTCCCAATAACTCTCCTGGGGCCAAAATATGATATTCATTTTACCTCTATCTTGAGTTACGACTGGATATGATGGCACAGGATCGTGGCAGAACTAGACAAATGCATTCATTTGTTCCTCATTCCTATGCCATTCACATTCTTTTGATTCTTAAACACATTTTTATTTTCGAGTCTTCCTTGATTTCTCCTTCTTCTTTTATAATTGATTTAGGTTCTTCCATCCATGGTGTCCTTTTGTGTGAGTGATGATTTGTTTTAGCTCATGGACAGAGAAGAACCTTTTGGAGAAATCCATTCATTTTACTGATTTATTTCTTCAGTATGTCTTCTTGATGTTTATTTTTTGTTTTGGAATTTTGACTCTTTATTTCAATCCTTTTGTCTTTCATTTTGTCGCATGGGATTATTTTGAATGCCATACACCCATCAGTTATACTTCCTTTCCATGGGTCAATCACGGTAATCTTCCTAGGATAGATATTAGTGTGAAAGTGGATGGAGCCCCAAGATAGTATTCTAGAACTCATAAACCCCAGTTATTGTACAGGGTTTAAACAAGAATTCAATGTGTTATTAAGGTAGTTTCCCTTTCAGCACTCTATTAATTAAAGAATCTCATCTTAGATCAAAACCTTACATACACCTTCCAATAAGCAGTTCTTGGACTTCAAATCTTTTGGCAATTATTCAGATCCCTATGTCCCCAAGCACCAAAATTTGTGCTAGCTTATTCTGAAACAAAATAAAATAAACTAAAGGAAATAAGCAAAATAAAACCTTGAAAGAAATCAATAACAAAAACAAAGAGAAAAGTTTACAAAAGTACTGCTTAACAGTACTAGGTGAAATAAGGTTTGAGAACAAGGCCATTAACATGAAGGTTCTCTTCCCGCCCTTGTAAATCTTGTAATTTATACATCGAGGGGCCTATCTTCTCAGCAATATGATAGGGGCCAACCCATAGATGTTGAAATTTTGCATGTTTTCCCTTCTCGTCACCCGGGTGATCCGAATTTAGAACCAAGTATCCAATCTCAAAAATTCCTTTCCCATATTTCTGCTTATAATCAAACCATCTTTTGACAATTTCTTGTTGGTGTTTAAATCTTTCTTTGGAATTAAGCCTAGACTCTTCAAGTTTCAGCAAGGTGTTAATTTGAGCTGGTAAAACTTCACTACCAGATCCTTGTGAGGCTTGAGCTAACTAAGAGGATGGGAGTAAAATGTTTGGGGTAAAATAACTTCTTTCCCATAAACCAGAGTATAAGGGGACACTCCTAAAGAATTCTTGGGGGTGACCCTATCTTCCCATAGTGCATTGGGAAGTGTTGTGTACCAACTTCTCCGATTTTCAACAACAGTCTTCTTTAGAATCCTAATAATATTTTTTATTGGTTGATTCCGCTAACCCATTTCCTTGTGGATAATAATTGATGGAATAATGAAACTTGATTCCTTTATCACTAGCGAATTCGGTTATCTTAATCGATGAAAAATAAGACACATTATCAGAAACAAGTGAAATTGGAACCCCAAACCTGGTCATAATGTTTTCTTGTAAGAATTTGATGACCACATCCTTGTTTACTTTGCGTAGTGGATCCGCTTCTACCCATCTCATGAATTAATCTGTAGCTGTGAAGATATATTTATGCTGCAGTGAATAATTCGTATTGATATCTCCAATGATGTCAATACCCCATTGTTCAAAAGGCTCTAAAATAATAACAGGTTGCAATGGTCTAGTTGCTTTTGCTAATCTTCCACCGCTTCTTTGGCATACGTCGCAATTTATTGTATAGGCATGAGCATCTTTAAACAATGTTGGCCAATAATAGCCAACTTTGATGATCTTGTGAGCAGTAGTATCTCCCAAAACAATGTCGTCCAACAGGGCCATCATGCAATTCCTTAATTAATTTAGAGGCATCTTCTTGCTTGATGCATCTCAGGAATACCCCATCATAGTTCTTCCTGAAAATAACTCCATCAATTATTTGGTAAGAGGCTGACTTTAGACGAAGTGCTCTTTGTTGCTTAGAGTTCCAATGCTATGGTAAATATCCTTGTTGGAGATAATGTACCAGGTCTCTATACCAAGATTCAGGAGCCATAAAGATAGTGTATATATCAATCATATTCAACTCTACTTCATTTTTCCAATCACCATCTTCATTAGTCTTGCCTTCTGCAATTAACTTACACAACCCTTTCCCTTTGATAATAGTGGCTAGTTTGAATTCCAAGTCATATTCATGTAACATTGTAACCCTGTTACCTCTTTGTTCACCCAATTATTTATGTACGAAGAGGGTTCTGACAGCTGGATGAGGAACGATTACCTTGGTTCTGTTTTTTAGAATGTAATGTCTGAATTGTTTCACTGCTTTGAACACTGCATATGCTTTTTTGTCTATTGCATGGTAATTCAATTCATCCCCTTGTAATCCAGTGCTCATAAATCATATTGGTTACTCGTCTCCCAATTCCCCCTTCTATGTGAGCACTGTTGCAAGTGAGTTATTTGAGGAAAAAGTGTACAAAATAAAATCCTTTTCAAAATCAGGACTTATTAGAGAAGGTGCGTGAGATATTGCCGGTTTGATGTTGTTAAAAGCAACCTTTTCCACATCAGTCCATGTAAATTGCACACTTTGCTTTACTATTTGTTGCAAAGGTTTCATGATCTGTGCAAAGTCTGGGACAAGCCTTCCGAAACAAAATTTATTGTACCCATAAATGATTGCATACCTTTTCTATTATGGAGTAAGGGAATATGAGATATAGCTTCTATTCTTTCTGGATATATGAAGATTCCCTTCTTAGAAATAATATGGCCTAATAGTTTTCCCTCTAAAACTGTGAAAATGATTTTCATAGGATTTAAAGATATATCGTACTTTCTACAGCGATAAAAAATTTGTTTTAAATGAAAAACATGATCTTCCCTTTTCTTAGAGAAAATTGTTACATCATCTAGATATACCACCACACTGTGGCCGATCAATCCCCAGAAAGCGATATCAATTTCCCTATGAAATGTAGCTCCAACATTTATAAGACCAAAGGGAATTATTCTCTAGGAAAATGTCCCCCATTTCGTTCGAAATGTAGTTTTCAGCCTATCTTTCTCATCCACCAATACTTGGTTATAACCTGAAAACCCATCTAATAAGGAGAACAATTCAGAACCTCATACCATTTGGAGAATTTGTTCCATTGGTGGAATGGGGTAGTTATCTTTATCTAAAGCTCTGTTCAGATTTCAGAAGTCCACACATAGTCTTATTTCTCTGGATTTCTTCCTTACTGGAACAAAAATATGCTACCCATTCTAAATGTCTGACTCTAAAAATAATCTTTGCATCAAGTAATTTCTTTACCTCATTTTGGATTACAGGTTCCAACTTTGGATGCATTTTCCTTAGTTGTTGTTGGAATGGTTTCATGGCCGCTTTAATAGGAATAACATGCTGAATAATATGTGTGTCATAGGTCTTCAAGTCTTCATATGTCCAATAAAAAATATCCTTATATTGTTGAAACAAACTGATAAATCTGCTTCTTTCTCCCGGCGAGCAACACTTTCCCAAGTTCACAGACTTGGGTTCGGCCTCTGTCCCTATGTTAATGAGTTCATACTGCATGGAAGAACTATTTTTTTTTGGCATTGGTTGGTTTTTTGAATTTTTTTTTTAGATCAAACATCCCCTCCAACGTCCTCACTCTTCTGGGCATAAAATTTACTTTTCCTGCTTCTTCATTTTGTAGGTTTTCCTGATGCTCTTCATCATCAATCACAAATGATTTGAAAGTTTCATCATTTGTCAGGAAATTGATGATCTGTTGATCATCATCAAAAACCCTAAAATTTGTAACGTTGTCTGGTATCGATGACCTGAAAATAAGTTCAATAAAGCACATGTTATTAGTCGGTAATAGCCTTGCAGCATAAACAACTAAAAAATCAGCTGCAACATTTTTCAACCTAGGAATTGAACTTGTATTGAAAGCATTGAAATTTGTTATCAGATCCCAGACTTCAGTTTGGTAGCCTTTTAGGTGCGGTGACAAACAATGAATTATGTTTTTGATTTGTCTGATTACTACTTCAGAATCACCAAACACTTTTAAATTTCTAACTTTAAGTTCAATGGCTTTTCTCAGGCCATGGACTAGAGCTTCATATTCAATTGTATTGTTCGTTCATTCAAACTCTAGCCTACAAGAGAGAAACTGCTTATTCATGTGTGGTTCAACTAACACACAACCAACTCTCGATCCCTCTTGTGTTTTGGAACCATCAAAATACAAAAACCAAAATCTATCTTCTAAATCTACCTGATTAGTGTTATTTCCTATGTTAGAAACTAAATTTACTATGTTACAGTCGATATCATCAGTCCGTGAAAATTGAAGGAGATCAGACTGAGTGTCTAATTCACAACTTGTTTCTTCAGATTGATAATTTTCTGGTTCAATCTCTAAAAACTAGTTACCCAAGACTGAAGATGAGAAGTTTACAGGTTCATTTTTCTCTTCCAATCGATTCACGTTGTGTTTCATATGTGGTTCCCTCATTACCTTAATCTGATTTTGACTACTCTTATAAGGCAGACACATGTGAGACCAATTAGTTGCAAAATATCCATTAAGTTTTGTATTCCATCCCCTACTCAGAATCAATCCACAGGCCTCTGGTATATCTATTACCATGATATCAATAAACTGACAAACTCTATCATCTGCAGACAACTGAATTAGTACATCTTTCATTTCCTCTATTAACTTGACAATAGATTTGTCCAATTGAATGATCTTACATGAGGATGGTGTAGGTTGACCATTAATCTTTTTACATACTGAGAGTGGCATGAAATTATATGAAACCCCAGAATCCACCAAACATTTATACACATTATGATTAAAAATTTCAAAAGATAGCAACAAAGGCAAGGTTTGAGATTTGGACTTTCCCCCAATGCTTGCTTCATTAATTTCTTTATCAGATTCAACATTTTCTTGGGAACTACTGGGTTGTGGATCAAACGCTTCCAGAATATAATTTCTTTGCTATGGAAAATTACATAATTCAAACAAAGAAATGTTTGCTTTGGTCTTCTTAATATCTTCCACAATGTCATATCCCATGTCATGTTCCACCAAACCTTTCTTGACACCTTCTGTTTTATTTACCACGGCTTTTACATGTTTGTTAACTACTGGGTTGGTCTCTTTAGTATTTGTCGAATTAAACTTATGTGGTTTTTGGGTAGTACTGAGGATTTTCTTCAAGTTTTCCTTCATTTTCTTTATCTTAGACAGTACTAGACTTTCATCCACTACTGACCCTTTACTTCTAGTTGTGACAATTTTTGAGGGCGTTTGTACTTATTCAATTGATTCCTCTTCATCCTGCCCTAGCATGGGTGCCCAATCCCATAAGACCATTGTGGTTTCCTCTGTTGTTTCTTCCGGTTCTTTTGTTTGGTTTCATTCTACTTCAGGTTTTGACAATTGTGCATCTAACAATTGATTCATCACCAAAGTCATTGAATTAATCCACTATGGGCAGCATTTTTCAGAATGCAGTTCTTGGTGGAAAGTATAGAAATTAACCATGCCTACCTCATTAAAATTCAGTACAATAGAATTATGCACAGGTGGTTGAGGTGATCCACTTTCTTCCCTCTTCTAATAGTAAGGTTTGGATGTCCTTTTGGATGTGCTAGCTTATTTTTCCTTTTCCAGATCTATTATTTTATTCGATAACTTCTGCACCATCTTAACTACATTCTCCAATTCATTTGAATGTTCTTCTTTAGGTTTGGTTAAAAACAAAGGTCTTTTTCCAGCTACTGGTTTTATTTTTGATTCTGCAGTGTGTTTGGCTATACTGTCAAGTTCAACTTCTACTTTATTGGCTTCCTCATAATTTTCTACCAACGTACGTTTGACTTCTCTTTTAACAAACATTGCTATAGAGGGACTTAGTGCTGAAGTATAGTATTCTATTAAAGTTTCTTCTGTTGGTTTTGTTGTAGCACTAAAATTACTTAGATGAGTAGTAAAAATCTAGTTGAAATCTTGAACTTTTTCTTTCTTATCAATCCTTAGAGAGAGCAATTCTTTCGTAAGGGTGGCGATGGTTCGTTGAATGCCAAATTTGCTTTCAAACACCCTTTCAAAAGTGTTCCAATCTGTTATTGAGTTGGCTTGTAAACTAAAAAACCAAGCCGAAGCTTTAGCCTCAAAGGTATGTGGAAAAATCCTGCATACAATGTCTTCATGTTGAACATCTAAAAATTCCAAAGCTAAATAGTAACTTTGTAGGTGATCTTTGGTGGAAATGCCCTTCCCAGGGTCAAACTTTGGTAGATACTTCTCTGGATGCTTGGGAAAATCATGGAAAGGTGCAGCCAGATTAAGTGGTGTTATGGACCTCCATGCTTGTTGATTAGCATTTGGGGGTTGATTAGCATTTGCAGCCATAAGTCGATGAGTCTATGGTGGAGACTGTGGAGATGACTATAATGGATACTGAAATGTAGGGGAATCGAGTCCCAACTGATCAAGTGGTTGGATGATTTCTTGTATGGATAAATCTACCAACTCTTCCAAACTTTCCACCAATATCGAATCTTCAGTATAAGAAGGTACTTTATTGGAATCATGCCTTCTGGGTAATCTAGGAATTGCTTTCAATCCTCCAAGCTTCTTCACGTAATATTTTGTGTCTTATTAAGTGATTAATTTCTTCAAACTGAACAATGTAGAGATGTTCTAAACCTTCTTCTTCAGAACCTAATTTCTCTTGTTCTTCAGGAATGAAATTTTTAGGAAGCTTAGTTTCAGAGGTATTTCCAATGGAATAATTTCTTCTAAACAGATTTCCTCTGCCAGCCATGCATTGGAGGCACTCCTTCTAGCACCAAAACTATTGATGCCTGGAAAAATCCTAGGTATCGATAGTAGGGATCCTCCCAGGTAAGCGATCCCAACTAGATCGTTCACCATTTGGTGTGGGGAACATGTCTGATTAGCGGCCTAGATACCGTAGAATTAAAGTGTTTAAATCTATTTTATCAGTTGCGGCCTGGTCCACCGTTTACATATTTTAGGTTTTTAAGGATGAAATGCAACTTCCTAAACTAAATGCAGGTGGTTGACAAATGGGAAACTCACAAGTGAGTTGTGCAGGTTCTTACCTCTCGCCTTACATAAATATTGATCCTCAATCACTCCTAAATTAACCTAATCTAAACTAATCTATCCTATCCCCAAGGGGAGAAAAATTTAAATGGAAAAGAGTAATGTATTGTAATACTACATATTGAATCCTATAGGTAGTTGTTCAAATTCCACATACATTTGTTACATCAGAAAATAAACAAAGATAGCTTTGCAATGTTAAAACATTCATTACTCCATATATGTACAAGATTTCAAATAGAAAGCAAAAGCATTCATCATTGCATAATAAATTCATTAGGTCAAAACGATCTCACAGTTGCATAGAAGATAAATAAGAAGTAATTCAAGATTGGCACTCCATATAATCCACGTAAAAGCACGTGTGATCTTTCTCCAGCAAAATTTGTTGTTCTTTATTTATAGAAAAAGTAGTTCTTCATACAAATAACTCAACATGCTTGCACTAGTGAAAGTCCCTTCTATTCTATCTTCTACTCCTATTTATAATACTATTACAAAGGGCTCTTTGACTACCCTGACCTTTCGACTTCCCTGACTTTTTGACTTCAAAATTTTGTCTTCTAATGCCTTGCACTAGGAAAATTGAAATAAATAAAACAAATTACATAAAGCGCCAAAATATGGAAAAGACAAAATCTCAGGTGGGCCTAGTTGGTCTTCAATGAATTCACCCCACACATTAGCTTACTCAGCAATAGTTCTGTAGTCTACTGGCTCCAACATTATTACAGTTATCTCATGCACACCCCACTGTGATTCTACTTTTGTTACCTTTGGAGGGGTAAATCTCAACAAGTCCTCTAGGAGATAGTTGCAAACATAGGCTTGTGCAATCCATATTTTTGCAACTTCCTCACTAATGTCTTCAATTTTCTGAATGCTTTGCTCATCTTCGTGCAATCTGTCCTGAAGATTCTTCATATGTTGATCCTTGTTTGGAAACTCTTTGATCTTGGTTGTCGAAAAGGTCTGGTATTTATTATGCTCTATGAGCATTTTCTTGTAGAACTATGTTCATGTTTCCAGATTCTTTTCAATTGCAGTGTCCAGCCTCAAAGTGGATTTGCTGCCGAAGTCCAGGAGATCTAACTCTATCTTCAAACTTTCTGTAATCTTTTGCAGCAAGTGTTCAGGAAATGATGAATTGGATACCACCCTAGTTAGTTGGCTCTGAACCTTTTCCGCAACCTTTAACAGTCTTGTTCTGAAATCAATCGACACCACAGAAATTTCTTTCAACCTTGTCACTGCCTGCTTGATTTTATATATTTCCTCTGCAATTTTTAATAGGACTTGATGAATATTCCTCTGGATCAAACAAGCTTGATCATGAAAAAGAGTGATTGTTAACCCGAAAAATCCCTCACTTAGCTCTACATGGCCTACACCACCCAAGGATACCCATGTACGACCCTCGTATCACTCCATTAGACCACCACACCCTCAAAAAAGGCTTAAGAATGAAGAAAAGGGCTTAAAAACCCCAAAACGGAGCCTAAATAACTCTCCTAGGGGCTAAAGCCTCCAAAAAGGGGCTAAAACCCCTCAAAGGAGCCTAAAACCCTAAAAGGAGCTAAATTTAGGGTGGAAGGGGCTAAAAGCCCAAAAAATGGGCTAAAGCTTAGACCAAGGGCTTAAAACCCTAAAACCCCAAAAAAAGCTATAAAAAGGAGGGTGGGGGGTCACTCTCTAAGAACTCCTCTCTTGCATATTATTATGCTGCCCGTGGATGCCTTGAGACTCTTTGCCTCTCAAGCCACCCACATCCCCTTCTCTTCCACTCATCTTCCCCATTGAGCCATAGCTCCTCCATTGCTGAGTGAGATAGGGAGGTGCTTCTTCCAGCAAGGGCATGGTGGCCCATTTCACCAAAGGAGAGGTATAACTTAGTTTTGCTTATGTATTTGCTTTGGTAGCTTAGTTGTTTCTAACCAATATTTGTTCGCAAGTTTGATTCTTATCTTGTTTTGCAGGTTTATTTCTGTTTAATAGTTGTTTGCAGGTTCTCGGAGTGAAGCCCTAACCTTGTTTGTAGAGGGGCTCACGGTCGTTTCTTGTCTATTTGCTTTCCTTGCTGATCTGCTTTTATTTTCTGCTTTTCCACATGCAAGAACCTACCCTTCCATCCTATAGATGGAAGGGATCCATTCCTGCTCCTGTAGCAAGGAGAAATCCCCGCTACAGAATTGGCGGCCATACCAGGTCGATCCCACAGGATCCCTGGTTCAGTTTTTTAAAATTTCAAGTTTTTTTGGTTTATGCCCTAGTTTTAAATTTTCTTTTTAAATCTAGTTTAAATCCTGTTTATTTTCAGTTTTTATTGTTGCTGAAGCCTCTCCAAGGCAAATCCAAGTCTGTTTGGCCACAGTATAGGTTACTATCGGCCAAATCTGACTCACGATCAGAAAAACCCCAAATCCAAAGCAGGTCGCACTTATCAGGCTTGAACAGGGGATGATGTCTCTCTTTTAGGCCTCACAAGCACGACCAGGTCACCCTTTTTCCCCTGAAATGTGTGACTTCACTGAGAAAGGCAGACCGCTTCTGTCTGTGAAATCTGTGCGACCCCCTCGCCAAATTTGACCTGAAACGTGCGGTCTGTCAATTAGAGGTTAATTTTCAGTTTACTAAGGACTGTCAGTGCGGCTCAGCCGCCTCTGTCCAGCACAGTAGTTACATTTCTGTTTTAATTTACTGAAATTTCATGTACAAACAAAGTGTAAATTCAAAACAAATTTTAATGGCTTAATGAATGTAGCTTAACTAAAATTGACATAAAATTAATAGTCTTGCTTACCCTTCCTCCTCTACCCAGTCATCATCCTCTGGGGTATTCTGGGATACAACGAAGGGCACAACTTGTACAGTAATAGGCCCTTCACCCAATATTGTTCTAAACCATTAAAAATGGATGACCTGGAAGGTAGAGGGGGTAGAGAAGGAGGGCTTCTCATGGCGCTAAGCGTCCTCCCTGTTGACCAACCTTGCATCTGGGAGGTGACCTGTGTATCTATGGATGGGATTAGTCCCATTGTGTTGAGAGCCCAGCACCTTCTCTTGGTCAAAGAAGAATATAGGTGTAAGGTAGTCACCTAGATAGGCCATCAAAATTCGGGGTAAAAAACTGTATCTGTTTACAAATTTTTGTTTATTTACTGCTTGTACACATAATGATATGAACTCTACGACATATCATAAACCACTTGCAGCCACTTGATAACAGAAAAATAGAAAGACATACAAACCATACCACTTAAATCAACCCAACTCAGTTCATGACGCTGAGAGAGCCCTTAAAATTGATCAATTTACACTAAGTTCAAAAAATCTGCAGTCTTTGAGGACATAAGTCCCTGACTACCTTAACCATGGGAAGTACTTGGGCTCAACCTAGAAACTCATTGTGAGGAGTACCACGGGAACCCCAAAGTAGCTGGCCATTGAGAGGAATTGCTAAGCGAAACAGGAAACGACCACCACCGATTGAGTAGAACGCCCATGAGGAAAAAACCAAGCATTGTCTTCTGGAATTCTTGGTGGCTGAGTGACCACCTACAGCCAATAGGAAGCAATTAAAACCGGGGTCCAAAAATCATCCCCACCAGTTTGATAAACATCTAACACAATTGATCCCCCATGCTCTTCCTCATGCCTAAGAAGCGAACAACCACAATTTGGGACATTGAACTGACACCGTCGATACCATTCTCGATGACCTCTCACACCATCAGAAGGCCACACAACCTTTGATTCAGATTCAGAACCATATTAGTCTGAACCAGATATGCGTACTGCACCGTCAAGCCCCATCGTTGGTGCCAACCCAGATCCATTTTCCAGCATAGCCATAGCTAGTGGACCCATGTCCACACCACAAATTATCACCAACAACCCTGCAGGTGGCCCCATCACGGTCATGCAAAATGTCATTAATCAGTTTCCACCACCCATAGTAACCACTCAAGCGGTCCCACCTGCAACACTTGCAGGAAGTGGACCTTCCACATACATTGCCCCTCTTGTCACACAAGGGGGCAGTACCCCTTCCATATATACTGCCCCTCCTGTCACACATGGGGGTAGTGGCCCTTCCATCCACACTATCCCTCACACCACACTTGGGGGCATTGGCCCATATACAATGGCACCACCAGCACCCCCACATATGCAGGTAAATTATGCACCTGCAAACCCCACCACCATACCTTCCCCATCCCACATCAACCTGGCATCAATTATTCCTCTCATGTCTTGTATTAACTTGCCTGATTTGGTTTGATTGACAAACGACCCCATCCACCATCAAACCCTTTGGCCTCCCATGCCAATCAAGCTGCCATCAGATATTCCCAAGTTTGAAGGCAAGGCAGGGGAGTGTCCCCAAAATCACATCATGACATTCCATCTATGGTGCTCGTCAAATAGCATCGTAGATGACTTGATCAGGCTAATACTGTTCCAATTCACCCTCATAGGTGTGGCAGCCAAATGGTACATTGAGCTATCACAAGCCAAGTACCCAGATTTCAACTCCCTAGCTTTCATGTTCCTACAGTATTTCCAACTCCCCGTCAGATATGACGAAGGGGTGGAGGTCCTGTTATCCTGCCGCCAGAGCACTGCGACACATATAACCGACCACATCCATGAGTGGCAGTGACGTCATAGTTTGTGCAAAATCCAACTTGACGACGGGATCTTCTTGGATTGGTTTCTCAAAAACTTACTCCCACCCATAGCAAAGGACTTCACATCTGAATGTCCCCAATCTGAAGAAGAGGCCATACTAAAAGCCCAACAGTTTGACCTGATCTACGCTCAGTATGGATACCTGTACGCTGTCATTCCAGACACTCCCGATCTGGGTACCTCCTACTGGGATGCACTGGGGGCATCCCATGCTACAGATGGCATCATAGGCTAGGTATCCCAATAGCCACAACACCGTCTGACACCACTATTAGATCCACCACAACCAAGCAATACTTCTAGTGTTGATTACCAGAACCAAACTCCGGACTATGCCAGAATGATGTCCTAGTCCGGAGCAACAACTTCCTACGCACAACCTGTGCCATCGCAGTAGGCTCAGGCCATGGCTTGGCCAACACAACAGTATGTGGGGAAAATTCCCACATTTAGGGCACCACCACCCCCACAAATCTACTATGCACCACTAGTGCAACCAGTTCAAGCCCCCGTGCCAGCTCCACCCTCTCCATTGGGACAAGTGTTCACACAACAAAACTGTCCCAACCATCCTACCCCCAACAATCAACAAGGGCAAGCTAGAAATAATCGGCCCCAGAACTAAGGCTACAATCAACCGCAGGGAGGTGGTCAACAACCAAACCCTCCCAATAATGTCGTGGCAAACCGGCTAGCCCAAAACCCCCCATGACCAAACGCACCAAGACGGAACACTCTGTTGTTCACAAACCAACCATGCACACTCTATGAGGTCTATGGGCACTGCACATTCGAGTGTCCCCTCATGGGTCGTGCTAAGTAGTCCATTCGGAATGAGGTCCAATAGGCTACCAACGCTACAAACGAATCCCAACCCAACCCAACACCACAAGGACCTCCTCCTATGGTGCTTCAAAACCCACTACCAGTCCGAGGATTGGTGGCAACCGCACCCCCTCCCCCAGCCAATCCCAACTCTCCGGGGGCACCTCCCATGACAGAAACAGGTGTCCACCACCTGCTAGCCATGATGACTAAAGAGGTCAACCTACAAACCAGACAGAATCAATACGGAACCACCACCGAACGCGCTGACACATCAGCAGCATCTACGTCCAAATCGGTCAATGCACCTCTTTAGTTACCCCCTTTCCCTTGCCCCCCCATACGCAGAGTTTCCAATAACACCACGACTAGAGCTGCGGTCAGCTATAGCATCGTGAATGATTTGGCCCAAACACCAATGGCCATGTTCACACTTGAGGTAATCAAAACATGCCCAATGTAGTGAAAAGCATTACTAGCTTCCCTTGGGGCCGTAGAACCCTCCGACTCCAAGTTGATCACATTTGACACAGAGAATGGAGAACCGTGCATGCCATCCACCATCACCTTCCAAATCCCGGTGTCTATCCGAAATTTGGTTGTGCACCGGTGCATAGTGGATGAAGAGACATCCACATGCATTATGTTTACCTTGGTTTGGCAGAAACTTGGATCACCAATTCTGCAACCATCCTCCACAACTCTGCGGGCTTATCATGGCCATCCCACTAAATCCCGAGGAATCCTCCCCCATGTCCCCATCACATTAGCTGGGAAGACAGTTCTGATTGACATAGAGGTTGTCAACACTCAACTGGACTATAACCTTCTCCTCGGAAGAAGTTATATGTATGCCATGAGAGTGGTCGCATCAACTGTCTTCTGTCTCATGATGTTCCTCCACGAAGGGAAGATCGTGACGGTTGATCAACTCACCCGTCACGATCCGCAAGGGTTAACAGAACCCACCAACGTTATCCTTACCATCACCACCATTGAGCCACAAGGGATGACCACACATGCCAATGTTGTCCCGGTAATCAACATTATGGTTGACAACACACCAGCCTCCCCATTGTTGAATGTGGTCCCGGAGTTGTTTTTCGATGCCACCATGATGGCTCCTTTCCCCTTAGTGTCACCACCACTGACACAAAATGAGACTGCGGACTTGTGCATGGTCTCCTCCAACACCGCTGCACCCAAACAACAAGCGTAATGGCAGCCCCAACCCCAACCACAACACCGTCCACAGCCACATCACCAACAGCAGCCGCAATATCATCCACAGCAGCAGCAATACGTGCAGCTACAACCACAACCGCATCCCCACATGCAACCATCAAGGAATTATCTTGGTTCATCTCTAGTCCATACAATTCCCTTCCTCTTTCCCCCGCCTGGTGTCATGAGCAAGTTGGTAATGGCCACCTTAAGCCTAACCAACTTTACATTGGGAATTCCAGTGTGGTATCTTGATCCACCAGCTCAACCAGCAATTCCCCAGGTTGTCTTAACCTCGGTGCAACCCATTGCAGTCGATTCTAACCCTCCACCCGACCCGCAAAATCCAACCACCGCACCCGCACCCGCATCGCCCCACCCCAAAAGGGCTAGGGGAAAGAATGCCAAAGCTATTGTAGAACCTTAGCAAATCTCTCCTTGCGCCGTCTGCGAACAACAAAGCCATCCAACTCAGAACTACCCTGAGATTCCAATGATCTGTGTGCATTTGGATGCCATGGACACAACCGAAAACCTCCCTGTGGTTGAACTTCCAACCGCGCCAATAGCCAGAAACAAGTCACTGAGAACAAACCATGCTTGTGCCCTCTGCAATTTGTATGGACATTACTCTCACCATTGACAATACTTACCCAAATTTCGAATGGCTCTAGATGACCTCCGTTAACATTCCCTTGAGTCTGAGATCACCTTGATCGAAGAAGCCACCCCCCACCGCCTTCTTCGGACACCATATCCATTTACATGATGTCTATTTCTACAGACCCTCTTATCTCCACCATCACCGATGGTCCATCAGACCTGTCTCTTCCGTTGTTTCCCCGGACACAACCGCAACCTTAGTTACTAGGGAAACAGTGGGGTTCATTCCCACTCAACATGATCCTTTTCCTTTTTGTTTTCCTTTTCCTTTTCCTACCATCTGGGATCATGAGTAAGTCTATCTTGGCAACCCACAATCTACAGTATTTCACACTGGGAGATCTTGTGTGGTACCTTGAACCACCTACCCTACCTCTAAGGCCCCAGGATGTGTTGACTCATGTCCATCCAATTGAGATGACGTTGCACCTACCTCTGGGTCAATCAAAGACTCTTCCCATCTCTAAGCCTGCCCCTCTTCCTCCAACAGAGACTGGGGTTAAGGCCACAAAAACCATAACCAATACCATTTACATGATCTCTAGCACCAGTTTCCCTTCCATCTCATCGGCTATGGAAGATCCACCTGATCTATCCCGGCACCACTTACGCGATGACGAAGATACATGTAAGACCGCCTTCAGTTTTACCCCATTCCCTTTAAACCATAATATGGAATCGGTTCTTTCCATAAAATACTAGACTCTGTCACCCTGCCTTGCCAATGACCTTCATCTCGGCAAGGGGGCATACACCCTTATTGACTCCAATGGACAACTCTTGGAGAACCCCCGCAATGGGCTCTACCTCAAGAGATTTCACGCTTAACATCACCAATGAGTCGCTTCGTTTTCTTTTCTTGTTTTTCAACGTTTTTAGCACAAGTCAGGGGTAGCACCATTAGCTGCTAATCAAAAGTCACCCAGAACCTGTTCAAGACACCTCTCACACCTCTGGGCCCAAATTTCTATCTCCTTATGAGACCATTGTCTCATGTTTAACAAACAAATTTTGGGACCGCTTCTCAAAATTTACCTCGATTTACGAGCCACAGCATGGTGATGCAAGTGTCTGCAGACCTGTACTTGTATCACTTTTTCCTACCGCTACTCATGTGGGTTTTTGGGCCACCGCCCTTTAAGGGTCACCATTTTTTGTTTTCATTTTATATTTTAACACACAGTTGTCTTCTCCATCCACCACACCTTACGCGGATCCCTGGACCATTGTCCACAAAACAATTTATTTTTCTTGCATGTATTTGGCATAGAAGTGCCCCCAGACTTGCACTCACATCGCATGTAGTCAAGTCCGTCCATCACAACTCACACACACACTCTCCTGACCTCTGTCCGAGAGTCACCTCGGTTTGCATGCCTCTGCCGCACCGACTCGCGAGCCTCTGCCGCGATCTATCTCGTGCATGTATTGGTATGTTTGAGAGCCTTCTGCTCTGTCCATACTGCGTGGATGACCTTCGAACCATTGTCCACCATCCTAACATGGGGCACCTCCTGTGCCACCGCAATCGGTTGACCGTACTGGAGTTTCGTTTAATCTCTTTTCTGACTCCTTAAAACAATGAAAAGATTACCGAGCACAGCTGCTTCCTTTCCTGCTTGCTAAAGTATAGGAAAGGGCGTCTACATTGTCTCATTTACCTCCTTTTTGTGGACCATGTAGACCATTAAATGAAAAGGACCACCTTGGTGTATTCAAGCCAAGACCATTCCCCTCTGCATACTTTTATGATTTCTCGGGTAAAGGGGCCGCACTTTATGAAAAAGCTCACTACAAATTATCGTTAAGCTCTTTTCTAGCCTTCTCATCAAGAAAAGATTGTGGAGCAAACTTGGTTTTGTTCATGCTCGTAAAAGTATCTGAATGACTGTCTAGTCAGTATAGGATTAACCTTTGGCCTGATTGGACTACCAATGGTAAAGAAGTCTCTCATCCCCCAAAGAATGGGTGAGCTCTCCTATGTATACTTTTATCCTTTTTTTGGGCACATGAGACTACCAACGAAAAAGAGCCCCCCTGGAGTCTTCTTCGTGCTTTCAGAATCTCTAAAATTGAAAGCACCATTGAGCATTTACTTTCTCGGGCTCATAAAAAATCCACGATATCATACCACAACGGTGTCCCTAGACACCACCCCACAGAAAATAGTTTGGCAGCATTCCCACATTGGGTCGCCTTTGTTCAGAGTACTTTGCAATGTGTCTTCCTTGGATCCCATCAATACCAAAAGTATCTACCTCCTCCAAGTATTTCCCATCTGCAGTGACATTCCCAGTATTACAGCTATGATCCCATTCCCATGAGTCAGTTTCATTTGCTTCCTGGTTCGCCCTACCGTCATACTCTGAACAAAGGAAGTTTGAGTCTACCACACTCCCCCTGCCCCTGTTCAATTCTTCCCCCCCACCCCCCCCATTCAGTGGGTCAGTCCGCAGATTGCCTCACACCTATCGGTTATCTCCCTCACGCTTCTGGTCAAGGAAACATCATTGCCTTGACTAGGGGCAGGTCTCCCTCTGTCGACGACAACACACATATTCCAGAGGATAGACCCAAAGGTCCCTCTACCTTGGTTTCATTAACATCATTGGTGAGTTCCTTGGACCACTTGAGAGGAGTCCTTAGTGCCTCTTGGGATAGTTGTTTCTCATGTGCTCGACTCCAACTACATCATCGCACCGTTGAGATTCGTACAGGGTTTGGTTCATACAATATTTGGTTGAAGACCCCAGATGTCACCTGACTCTAGCACATTTATGAGTCTACTCGACGGACCTAAATAGGTTATGTCGCTTCTAATTTATGGGTTGCGCTGGAGATAGTGTTCAGAAGCCCCAACAATGCTTCTATATAGATTTATGATTGATGCAGCATACTTGTACCACACAGAATCTGACTCTCAATTAGCGAGTCCATCTAGCTATGTACCGTTCCAGATCCATCAAACCACCAGTCATGAAAATATAGCATTCCATGAGAATGCCATGGGTCCAATGTATCAGATCAGTATTGTATTTAGCCTCACATTGAGGCGACCACTATGTACCATCAGTTGTATGTGATCGGCTCTTGTATTTTAGAGCATAGATCAAATTATTCTTTTGACATTGTCATGAGCATGGGGATGCCCGCCTCATCCAAATACATGTCACACATTATTTATATCTCACCCATTGATGGGAACCATATTAATACAAAAACCAAAAGCTACCATGCCCCAGCCTTGGAAGCACCACCTCTACGCAGCAAATCATATGATGTCTGTTGGCCATACGATGAGCTCCTGCCCTCACACATCATGGGGCAATCTGTTAACCCAAAAAATCCCTCACTCAGCTCTACATGGCCTACACCACCCAAGGACACCCATGTACGACCCTCATATCACTCCATTAGACCCCCACACCCTCAAAAAAGGATTAAGAATGAAGAAAAGGGCTTAAAAACCCCTAAAAGGAGCCTAAATAACTCTCTTAGGGGCTAAAGCCTCCAAAAGGGGATAAAACCCCTCAAAGGAGCCTAAAACCCTAAAAGGAGCTAAAGTTAGGACGGAAGGGGCTAAAGACCGGACCAAGGGCTTAAAACCCTAAAACCCCAAAAATAACTATAAAAGGAGGGTGGNCCCATTGAGCCATAGCTCCTCCATTGCTGAGTGAGATAGGGAGGTGCTTCTTCCAGCCAGGGCATGGTGGCCCATTTCACCAAAGGAGAGGTATAACCTAGGTTTTCTTATGTATTTGCTTTAGTAGCTTAGTTGTTTCTAACCAATATTTGTTTGCAGGTTTGCTTCTTATCTTGTTTTGCAGGTTTATTTCTGTTTAATAGTTGTTTGCAGGTTCTCGGAGCAAAGCCCTAACCTTGTTTACAGAGGGGCTCATGGTCATTTCTTGTCCATTTGCTTTCCTTGCTATTCTGCTTTTCCACACACAGGAACCTACCCTTCTGTCCTATAGATGGAAGGGAGCCATTCCTACCCCTGTAGCAAGGAGAAATCCCTGCTACAATGATATCATGTTGTCTTTCAGTGGATGTCTTTAACTAAGTCTGCAATGATTGGTTCTATACCTCTAGATCCTCTATTCAGGTTCTCAGCTCCTCTGTGTGTTTGTTTGCTGCAGATCTATGGGCTTCTAATTCCAAAATCTTGCTTTCAATATCTCTCTTCTCTCCTTCTGTGATTGTAACTGAAAGCACCAGTGCATCCTTTTCTGATTCTAAATATTGGTAATCCTTTTGGAGGTTTTCAAATTCTAATATTGTATCCTCATGCTTTCACTTTGACTCTTGTCCTTCTCCTCTTTCTTTTAACAGAGTGTCCTTCATCTTAAGAATTCTTTCCTTATAATGTTTAGCATCTCCTACCAACTTGTTAACATTATCTGCATTAGCTTGTGCAACTGTTATGCTTACCATTGCTAGGAATGTAGGATCCTCATTCGTGCATTGCATGGCAGTCTTTTCAATCACTGTGACCACATCGGTTTGGTCACCTATTTTTAACCTCTTTTCTGATATTCTAACAATGGTTTTCTTGTTCTTGTAGAAGAATGTTGTGTCTAGGCTGGCCACTGCATGTTTCTTGGATGGAGTGAAAGGTACCAATCCAAGCTCTTCAAGAGGAATGTGGCCTCCTCTCATTGTATCACCTGATGGGGCAGGAGGATCTATTGGATTATATTGGGTTGTGTCCTGCTCCAAACTTGCTTTCTCTTTGTCTTGTTGGTCCTTCCTCCTCAACTCTTCAATTGCTTTCTCAGCTTCTTTCCTTAGTCTTTCTTTTGATTCCCTTTGCATTCTTTCATCCTCTTCCTTTTGTAGTTTTTCTTCTTATGATTTTTTTCTTTGATCTTCTTCGGCTAATTGTTTCTCATCCTCTTCTAGTAGCTTTTGGGCATCTTCTTCACATTTCTTAGCAGCTTCTTCCTACTACTTTTGTTGTTATGTGGTGTTGCTACTGCCTTTTCCTCCACTGGTTTTGATCTTCTTTTTAAGCCTCTTATTCAAGGAAGTTATATTTTAGGCATTTCTGTATATCTCCTCATTTCTACCAAAATAAAGGGAGTATTCAAAATGCACTCCTACAAACGCACAGTGTTTCGCAACCCTCTCACAGGAGTTGTTCCTATGGAAACTTTTCTCCCCGAAATGGAAACCTTCTAGATCCCTTACAAAATCTGGTGCACTTTTTACCTTTGTGAATTTATCGCTGCCAAAACAGAATGGAAGTGGTGGAAAACTGCTTTCTTCATGTGAAATAAGAAATTTCTAAACCCATCTATAAACAATCGTCTCATTTCCTCCTTATGGACTGCGTAATCTGTGGCGTATCTCGACAGCAATGATGGAGCTTCAGATCCTCCATACATCCTCAGATACACACCCTCCTTGTATAAATAGTAATCTCCATATGCACATACCATCTCCATCCCTCCTTCATACATGCAAATGCAATCTTTGAGAAAAATAAGCTCATGTAGTGGCATCAAAAATTCTTTACAGATTAGCTTGTAGAAACTGGAGTACTTGTGTGCCAATAGACTTTGGTAGGTAGCTTAGATGGGATTCTTGGTGTAAGTACAAGTATAATTTAGTTTTGAGAATTGGTTTATGCATAAAATACAATCAATCAAATAAGAACCCATGTAAAATTCTGACTTCCTTTGAGTCAATCCTCCTTGTGCAGCAACTATGTATGATGACAAGTTGTTTGCTACAATATCTGCCCAATTAAATATGGTTCCTTGCATAGCCACATGGTATATCAAGGGGATCCAACTCATTTTTTATAATTTCCCATTCGCCTAACCAAATATTCTGTTTAACATCAGGGCTATGATCTTGTAGGGAGTGCGTAAACTGGCAGTTTTATACTCGCATGTGGCTTTCTGGCATAGCTATTTTCCTGCTACCATCATCCTCTTAGCACATTCAAAGACATCAAAATTTACATTTCTCACCCATTCATCAATCATCAGAGTTTGGGGGGAAGGTAGCTTACAAGCCTTGGTTATATATGTAGGAGTGAAGGAGGAAAAGGCTCATCATTCCGCGTTGGAAATGATCATGGTAGATGAGTATATTCGAGGTAGGAGCCATCCAATTACCTCGGAACAAGGGAAGAGCTTAGGGAGCATGGATATCTTTATGATACCTGATTTCCTGATGTTTACATACAAAGGTATATCTTATAGGCTTACATCCAGGGCATTCTGATCCTTGATCATATGATATATTTGTCCCCATTGAAACTCTAGTTCAGTGCCTATGATAGCTTTCGTGTCTTCATAAATTATTTCCATTATGGGAAAAACCTTTAACTATGAGTCCTCCTTGGTTTCCTTGGCCTTCTTCTTTCCACCTTTCTTTGGCATGCTATGATGAGAAGACTAAAGCTGCATCATGAGCACAACAAAAAATGTCTTAGCCAGAGCAACATGCATTCTTATTAACATGAAATAAATAAATAAAATGAGAAGCTAAGATATCAATGTTAAGATTGCAAGATATCAGTGAAAAGATTAGATAACAAATCATGGTTCCTTTCAAAATGTAAGATTTCAGTCAGTGTTCACAAAGATGCATTCACCAGTTCATACATGGCCAATCAAAAGTAACTCTGTGATGTAGAGAAATTCCTCTCACAAGATGTCCATACATTTTACACTTACAACCACGGTAAATATTAGGTCAAAATTTTAAATGAAATCAGCAATACAGGTGCAGGTGTTGTTTTGGGAGTTTTACCACTGGTTCTAGTTGTTCAGGCTAACAGTTTTCAGATTTTTTACAATCTTTGTCCATTAAGCTTTAAAACCTTAAAACAATGAGAAATATTCTCACGGACTCTCTTTAAAGGTAAGAAAACAACCAGTAATCATGGCAGACTTTTTACGACCCAAAGTCGAGAGCATCTGATGGGAAATTGGAAACCCTAGATTGAATCGGAAACACCCGTGAAGACCTCTTAAAACACAGTGTCAACCACAAGGAAAGATCATACCTCCTGAAAAGAAAAACCCTAGGCCAAACCTTGAAATGTGGCGGTCCTTTAAGTGTGAATCAATCATCCATTCCCCTATGACCGCACAGAAAATCAAACCAAAAAAGGCGCAGCTGGTGAAACTACCGCCCCGCCCTAACTCTACAATAAAAACCCCATAGGTTTGACATGCCCATTCATGTGGCTTAAAAGACCAAATAAAATGCAACAGGGGAGGTAGACAAAATCAAGCATGGCTAGGATAGTGGGCTAGGTAAAACAACACGACAACGCCAAGGGTTCTATTGCAACCTGACTTGGGAAAACTTACAGTGGCTAGCTGGTCAAAATGAAAACCCTACGAGCTCGGGTTGGCTTTTAAAAATGTGGTTGCAGACATCGATGACAAAAACCCTTGTTAGATTTTTATCAATTAAGCAATATGATCTTAGGATCTTATCTGAGAGAATAACATGCACAAGAATAATCACAAGAGACAATAGACACAAAGAATTTTCCTAGGGGAAACCATAAAGGAGAAAAACCCGCAACTTCCTCAGAGATAGAATGAGCATCAGTAGAAAAATTAAAACCTAAAAAACATAAAGATGATCTCCCACAACTGATCTCTCTCACTTGTGCCAACACTTCCTCTCTCATTCATGCGCCCTAGTTGAGTGAGTGTGTGTTTTAAATAGAGAGGCTCACTCTCTATTTATACTCTTTCATTCACTTAATACTTGAATCAGTTATGTAGGCTCAAGTAACCACAACTAGGGTACTAATGACCCGAATTACAATGGAGGGCACTTCCTCATGACTTTTAGTAATTCTCCCGATAGGAACATCGGGGTACAAAGAAATACAAGTGGTTCTCCCAATAGGAGCATCAGGGACCAATGAAATACAATATATACAAGTGAATACATTCTAAAGTTACAAATACATCAACACTCCCTCTTAACTAGGAAGGTATTCTCTCGATACAATTCATTAGTACAAGTCTTCTTCTCTGGATCATCATCAAAGTTGGATCATCACTGGATCATCATCATCACTACTCTGCTATCTCTATCAATTGGTTCTATCTCTCAATTCTACTCATCACAGGAATTTCTACAGAGCCAGCCCATTTTCATGATGGTTGTAGGCCTAGCCTCTAGGTAGGTCTTCATCTTCTTCAACACTTATATCTGACCCAGTCAGAAAGGCCCGCCTAACAATTACATCTGACCATGGGAGGAACACATCCACCATCATGTCAAAAAGGCATGCCCAGCACTCACATATGACCATGGGAGGCCCAGCCTGCCACCATGTCAGAAAGGCCCAACACTCACATCTGACCATGGGAGGCCCAACCTGCCACCATGTCAGAAAGGCTCAGCACTTATATCTGACCCAGTCAGAAAGGCTCTGCACTTACATCTGACCTAGTCAGAAAGGCTCTGCACTTACATCTAACCATGGGAGGCCCAGCCTGCCACCATGTTAGAATGGATCTGCACTTACATCTGACCATGGGAAGCCCAACCTACCACCATGTCATAATGGATTTGCACTTACATCTGACCATGGGAGGCCCAGCCTACCACCATGTCAGAATGTCTCTACACTTACATCTGACCATGGGAGGCCCAGCCTACCACTATGTCAGAATGGCTCTGCACTTACATCTGACCATGGGAGGCCCAGCCTACCACCATGTCAGAATGGCACTACACCTACATCTGACCATGGGAGGCCCAACCTACCACCATGTTAGAATGTCTTTGCACTTATATCTAACCATGGGATGCCTTACCTACCACCATTTTAGAATGGCACACGGACTCATCACTTCCCCTTGGAAGGAACCTCGATCTGGAGAACACCAAGCTTCTCCTTGAAGTACTCAAACTTCATTCTGGCCAATGGCTTGGTCAACACATCAGCTATCTTCTCGTCTGTCGTAATATACTGGAGCTTCATTGCTCCTCTCTGCACCATATCCCTGATATAGTGATATTTTATCTCTATATGCTTCGACTTGTCATGGAACACCGGGTTCTCGAACAACTTCACACAACTTTGGTTGTCGCAATATATACAAGTAGCATCCAACTGGAGATCAAAAAAATCAAATAGTAGCTTCCTCAGCCACACTGCCTCACAACTAGCCGAACAAGCTGCGACATACTTTGCTTCAGTTGTACTCAGTGCCACACAAGATTGCTTCCTTCCAAACCAAGAGATCACTCCTGATCCCATATTGAAGTAGCACCTCAAAGTGCTCTTCCTATAAATGGCACTTCTTGCCCAATCTGAATCAACATAACCTTCCAGGTTAATCCTCTGATTCGCCTCATACTTGAGCCCATAATCAATTGTACCCTTCAGGTACCTCAGAATATGCTTTGCAGCAATCAGGTGAACATGTCTAGGATCCGTAAGGATCTGGATCAATGTGTTCACATCATAGAAAATATCTGGTCTCGTATTCGTCAGGAACATTAATGACCCAATCCTCTGACGATACATCGTAGCATCAGCCGACTCTGATAAAGCATCAGTTAATAGATTTAGGTTCGACGCCATAGGTGTGGTCATGGCCTTGCAGTCCATCATCCCAAACCTCTTCAGGACCTCTAGTGCACACTTCCCTTCTCCAAGGAAGATTCCATCCCCATTTTTCCACACCTCCATGCCTATAAAGTAGTGCATCATATCCATGTCCTTCATCTCGAACTCGGTAGCAAGTCTCCTTCTTGCAACTTTAATGATTTCCTCTTTTCTGTCAGGAACAAGTCATCGACATATAACAGGATCATTACTGGTCTTTCACCTTCAACCTTGAAGCAAAGGTTGGAATCCACTTTACTCTTATTAAAGCCTAGAGCCATCAGTAAGTTGTCCATCATGTCGTATCATGTCGAATCTCAGGATCTTCTATAGTCACTCCCTCTGAAGTGGAGCATCATTCTCCCTCTACCTTTCATACTCTATGCATTAACAGATTCTGTACTGGAGTGAAAAGTAGCTTCTTCTCCTACTAATATTCTATGTATCCATCTAGGGTTATTGGATACCAAGATCCTATATCTTGAAAATGTTCTCCTCACACCCATCTGTGAGCTTCTCATCCTCCATAGGCTTTCATCTTCAACCTTGTAGCAAAGTTTAAGATCTTCATCACTCTAAGTGATCTTCAAGCTCCTCATGTATGTGTTATCTCATGGGTGCCTTCTGAGCTCGTACAAGGCCTTCTTTCATTTTCACACATGATTATGCCTGTCATGTGTCTTTCTAGTGCCTGCAAATGTCTCTTCGTAGTCTATGCCTTCTTTCCGTGAGAATCCTCGTGCTACGAATCTTGCCTTATATCCCACGATGTTTCCATCTACTCCATGATGGAACTACGAACTTCCCTTTAGGTCTCGATACTGCATCCTAGACATCATTCTTCTTGAAATGGTATTCTCCTTCCCTTTCTTCTTGGCTACTTCTTCATAGCTGAAAGGTTTTGCATCAATGATGTCACTCAATAGTGTCACATAACTGCATTCGTCATATTATTCTTCATTCTTGGATTATTTCTCGAACTGTCGTCACTTGTTCTTCGGAACAAGTCTCATCCTTCTTGTCTTGTAGGTGACTGTACACGATTTTTCCTAGAATTCAAATGCATTAGTTGTATGCTTAGAAACATTTCATAAGGAATATTCATAATGGAAAATTCATATTCATAAATATATAATCATGCCACTATTTTAGCCAATACAACATTAATCCATATCTCATGAAAACTTTCTAGATGCCTTCCATCTCTACCATGACATCATTGAGATTGTGCACTAATCCAATATGTCAGCAAAGAGGTTTCTGTTAGACACTGAGAGGGGGGGTGAATCAATGTAAATCCAATTTTAAAACTTTTATTAACTTGTCACAGTTAACTATCAATTCATCATTCTACCAATCTCATAATCATTTCATAAACATCTTTCACTTCATCATTCACATATCATAAGTATTTGAATCATAAAAAACCATAACACAAAAGAACACAACATCATATAATTTTGTAATATTTTTGTATTAGTTTTGGACCGGCTACAACCGTGAGGTAAAATCAGCACCTACTGATATGAAGAGCTCCTACTCTGCATCCAGGACCCTGCCTGGTTTTCTTAGACCCTGATAAGAAGGGTTTGAGGTATCCTAACCTCAACTGCAAGTGAAGCTTGCATTTACATTTTAAGCTCACTGTCTCAACACATTACCAGCACTTATCTCTAGCACCTCTTCAATCAACATCAACATACTGTCTCAGTCCTATCATCATTCTATCCATATCTACAGACACATCATTCTGACCATAACCATGAAAACATCATTCTGTCCATCAAATTGCTACCATCATCATACAATCATCCTTTCTTGTTATTGTACATACACATCATATCAATCTATTCATCACAAGCACTGCTTCCCTATCAGCATATCTTCTACTTCACATCAACCACTACCGCAACACACTTCTCAATCTTCTCTGTTCATCAACGCCTGCTCTTCAATACTGCCAAGTCATCAAGATCTGCTCAAGGTTCATGTCAAGCACAAGGGTTTAATCATCATTTGTCAATGCACAGACTGTCATCATCTGAACATAAAAGGTATAGGACTAGATCATCAAGGTTGTATATGAAACTTCATGGAATATCATGGAATATTCAACAATGTATCATTGTTTGCACTTCCTGAGCACTTGTCATCACATCATCATATTTGAGGATATCATGGGTCCCTCATCATCTAAGTGTAGTATCAAAGCAACATCATAGTATGGAACATACCCACTGCATATTCAATCAAATGACTTTATTGTGCACAGAAGGTCATCAAGAACTTTGTCATGAGAGGAGTATGTTTAAGTCTTCAAACACATCGCTTTAGAAGGTTTTTACTGTGTGTACATACGGTGCATACTCATCACTGTTTCATCACTCATACACTTCATAACTGTGAAGATGCCACTATACATGCTGGTTTGCTGCCCTAGGCCTGAATTTAAGGCTGTCATAGAATTATTCATGCCCAAGCATCAAAGAAGAACTTACCATATGCTGCTGCAAAATTCTGCTCCAACTCAGTCCCTGAAACTTGGGTATAGACTACTGCTCTTCATCTTATCATCATGACTTTGTCTCATCAAAAGTCTATCTCAATTTAAGTCAATCTTCTGTAGGTGACACTATCATAAAAAAAACAACAAATCATTAACACATTTCACCAAGCACCTCTGCTCCTCCTATCTTCTAGTGTTTGTTCATCATCGTCTGCTCAAACTGAACTGTAGCTGTTAGAGTCTTTTAGATACTTGTCAAATATGCCAAGCCCTAAGGTCTGCTCAAATCCATCACTACTATGGTAGTGACTGAAATTCAGAGATCGTAAAAGTAGACTCCTATCAAGCTGCCTGCAATTTAGCCAAAATCTTCATGCCCAAGGTATATAAAAATATAAAAGATGTTGTCTAAATAGACAAGTCATCTAGGGTTTACTGTTCATGTTAAGTCACCACAGATGTTGTTCATTCCCATGTCAAATATTCTTGTACAGGAGTCTGTTGAAAGTTTATGTCATTCCCATTCACTATCCCTATCAATTTGTCTCCTACAGTGGTAACATTGGAAGGAATAAAAACAAAAAGCTCCACCAATTGTCTATTGCTCGAATATTTCTAGGCACTGTAATCACCAAAAACCCAAGCTCTAACAACTCTACCAAAACCACACTTTTGTTTGTTGCTACAGTCTGAAATTCCTCAGTTGAGATATAACAGAAAATTAAAAGATATCAGAGTTGCTCCATAACTCCCGAATTTTCCACAGAGATACATCTTCTCATTACTGTCATTATTGTCTACTTGTAGCTGCCTCAAAGTATTCTCTTCACAAAAGAAAAGAGTTGCTTCCTCTAAGAATACACTCCCAAAAAAATGGAATCAAACCTAAAAAACCAACCCCAGGGAAGAATTCGGGTCTTCTGATATAAAATGAAAAGGTCAAAATTAGGGCTTCTCTAATGCTCCAAATCACAATTCTGAAAATTCCTCAGAGCACCAACAGTCCCGAAAATTTTTGAGAGCACTTTATGCACCCCAAAATCAGAGCTAGATGAAGGCTTTAATTTGTTGTGGCTGCCTCGGTAGCTTATACCCAAAAATCAGAGATAGATTGGAGGCTTCACTGTGGCTGCTCCTGAAATTTTAGACCAAAAAAAACTTTACTTCATCTTTATTGCTGCCTCAATACACAGACCCGAAGATCCACCTTAGTCTGCTCCTTCATTTCCTCAGTGAAAAAATCACAGAGCTTATCCAAATTACACTCCAAAAATGAGGTCGTTTGCCTCTTATTTATACTGGTTTCTCATAGATTTTTATGGACCGACCAACCATTTTTATATTTTTAAATTTTCCCTTTTTAATTAATTTGTGGAGTTGATTTGTCATATCGGATTTTTTATTTATTATGACTTTATTTTAAACAGTCTTCCAAGGCTGGGCCGACCATCAAGTGAGTTTAATTCATCCCATATGCAAGAGTATGACCAAGGGCTATCAATGCTTCCTCATCTTCAAGGTGGGATTCTTCAAGTTCTTTTTCAACAGGCAAGGGCATTTTCATGGGTTCCATAACATGTCAACGACCATACAAGGTCATCTTCAACATAGAAGAGTTCAATGACCTTGACAAGGGTTCCAAGGTCATCACCAACACAAAAGGGGCCCATCATGCATTCCTTCAGGTGACAGGGGTACAAGGACATTGTGATCAAGACAAGAGGGCTTCAAAGGACATTCCATGTGCAAGAGCATGCATGACTAAGATCCCCATCAACCATAAGCAACTAAGTGTCCAAGTGTCATCATACCATCATATAAGTGGGTTCAAGATCTTCCTTATGCCCTAGGATCATCTCCAAGGGTTCCAAGACTCCATATGACCACTTCATCTTCATCAAGAGTACAAGGTCCTTTAAACAATCAATTGTGGGTCTAAGGACCTCTTCAAGGTTTCTTCACCAAGTAAGAAGCTTCATAGGCTTCTTCAACCATCTTAACTACGCAAGGGGACCTCCAAGAGTCAGGATCCATCATGACATCACCTGTGGGGTTTCTAGTCCTTCTCTTAGGGTATCATGACACCATCAGAACATGAATGACCACATAATGGGTCATTAATGCTTCTCCAAGCCATTTAGGGCTTCTTCATCATCTACCAAGGTTTCAGGACCATCTCTAGGGTCTTCAACATCTTAGCAGGGTCTTCAACATCTTCAGCAAAGTGGTGGCTTCAAGATCCAGCCTTGTGGGTACAGGGACCTTGTCAACTGGGTACAAGGTGATTCAAGGTACAAACCCACTCTGTAAGGGATCAAGGCACTGCAGGTGGGACTTGGTGGCATCAATGACATCCTGTGGAGCCACTGCAAATCCATGTTGGCATCAATGAAAATTTCATTAACAATATCCCCCTTTGTCATTGATTACAACAACTCATGCTCCCCCTATGAGCATGCTCCCCTTTTGTCTTCATCTCTCCCCCTTTGGCATCAATGGCAAAGGGTGTCCACATACCTATGTATGAAATCTCTGATCACTACTCTCTGCTCCCCCTGTCAATATGCACAATCCTAGGACCTTTCTGTATGCATGGAGTAACCATCCTTTCACCTTTGAGTTCATTCTCCAACCTCATGAACTCAAGGTGTGTTAAGGTCTTTGAGAGACCTTACACTTGGCTTGCCATATGGCAGCCATCCTCCCTACTTTGATCAACCTCTCCTATCTGCAACTGCTCGGTCTTCCTCATCCATACTTGCTTCTTGGCATCTGTCCTTTGAGCATTTGTTCCTTCATTTTTACTGGTTTTCCTTGATGAGTTGTCTAGGTAACTTCTCAAGGATTGTTTTCGTGTACTCCAACAATCTTGAGCTTTGTGCCCAAGGCCACTGCAGCTATAACACCTCATCATACGAGAATGTGCAGCAATGTGACCAACATTGTTGCATGACCAACATCTGATTGAGCTATTGGAACTCCCAACACTTCTTTGATCAACTTCATTTCTCCATGCTTGAGAGTGTCCCTGACTGTAGGCATTTGATTTCTGATCTTCAAATCTTCTTGCTGATGTATATGAAGTACTCCTTCTTGGTTGACTTCTTTGACTTGCACATTCTTGGGCTTTGTGGCCAAACCCACTGTAGGTGTAGCATCTCAATGTGTGACATGTGGCAGCAACATGTCTGACTTGATTACAAGTCCAACATCTGATTGATTCATTGGGGCTTCCACCACTTCTTCTTCCGTAGAGTCTACAATCCACAGCTTTATGACCAAAGTTAGAACAAAAATAACAATAACCATTGAAGCCACTTTCATACCTAGGTCTTGGAGTTGTTTCTTTTATGAAGTTGCTTTGAGGAATAGACCTAACTCCTTGTTTCATCTTTGAACTTCCAAATTCCTTGTTGTCATGTGTAGGTGCATGGGGAGCAGCTTTGGATGTTGATGGATGTGCTTCTGGAGTCTTCAGAGACCAAGTGTCATCTTCATATTTTTCTTTGTTCTTCTTGTAACCAAGACCAGTTTTGTCAAGTGGAGATCTTTGGCAATCTAAGATCTTATCTAGGACAATTGAACTGTCCTGGAACTTGACAGAGCTACTGTTGAACTTCTCATGATGCTTTTATTTTTCAATCTTCTTTCTGATATTGACAATCTCAAACTCATGCTTCTGATTTGTCCCTTCTTTTTCTTCCAATTGATCTCTTAATGCTTCTTCTATTCTCTTGGCTTCTTCTAGCTGAGTTTTCAGATCAAGTTTTGCCTCTCTTACTTCTTCAAGTATTTTTGAATCTTTAACATGGTTATTTTGTTCTAGGGTTAGATCGATCAAATCAATCTTTAGCTTTTCTTTTTCTTCTTCCTTTTCCTTCAGCAATTTCAGCCAACCTACTCCTTCATGCTTAAATTTCTTAAGCAACTCCTTTAGTTCAACATTTTGCTTTTGGAGATTATCCATATAATCAAAGGTTGTCGTCCTAAACATCTTGTAATTAGATTGATTAAGATCAACTTTGTTTAAGAACCAATCATCTCTGAGATCGATGTTGCATGCATAGTTTATAATTCTCTGTTTATATTTCAATATTGCTTCATCATCATCTGCAAGAACCTTCTCAATTTCATCACACAAGCTATCATAATCACAAGAGTTCATACCTTTACTGGAGTCCTCTTCTTGTTTGAGCTCTTCTGGATTGAGTTCTTCTGGGGGCTTGTCTTCTGATTCCTGATCAGTCTTTTCGATTTCTGGTCTTTCCTTCTGATACTTACTCTCCAACTTGAACCATAGGTATTTTTCTGAAGTGTTCTCTCCTACACTTTCCTTCACTGAGCTGGGAAGTCCATCCAAGAGGAACTGCAAGGCTATAGTGTTGTAATTCTTTGCTTCCTTCTGTGCAACTGATTTTCCTTTCTTGTTTGATGGAGTGGGTGGATTGATGACAATTTCCCAAATACCAAACTTCTTCAGATAAGCCTTCATTTTTCTCCTCCAACTGAAATAATCTGTAATATCAAGTATAGGCACGTCATTTATTTATGACTCTTTATTTTCATCCATTATGTCTAAGGATCTCCTTCAAGCTTGCTAGGCTTGTGATGAAGGTCGGCTCTGATCCCAATTGTTAGACACTGAGAGGGGGGGTGAATCAATGTCAATCCAATTTTAAAACTTTTATTAACTTGTCACAGTTAACTATCAATTCATCATTCGACCAATCTCATAATCATTTCATAAACGTCTTTCACTTCATCATTCACATATCATAAGTATTTGAATCATCAAAAACCATAACACAAAAGAACACGACACCATATCATTTTGTAATTTTTTTGTATTAGTTTTGGACCGGCTACAACCGTGAGGTAAAATCAGCACCTATTGATATGAAGAGCACCTACTCTGCATCCAGGACCCTGCCTGGTTTTCTTAGACCCTGCTAAGAAGGGTTTGAGGTATCCTAACCTCAACTGCAAGTCAAGCTTGCATTTACAGTTTAAGCTCACTGTCTAAACACATCACCAACACTTATCTCTAGAACCTGTTCAATCAGCATCAACATACTGTCTCAGTCCTATCATCATTCTGTCCATATCTACAGGCACATCATTCTGACCATAACCATGAATACATCATTCTGTCCATCAAATTGTTGCCAGCATCATATAATCATCCTTTCTTGCTGTTGTACATACCAATCATATTAATCTGTTCATCACAAGCACTGCTGCCCTATCAGCATATCATTCTTCTTCACATCAACCACTGCTACAACACACTTCCCAATCTTCTTTGTTCATCAACACCTGCTCTTCAATACTGCCAAGTCATCAAGATCTGCTTAAGGTTCATGTCAAGCACAAGGGTTTAATCATCATTTCTCAATTCAATGCACATACTGTCATCATCTGAGCATAAAAGGAAGAGGACTAGATCATCAAGGTTGTATATGAAACTTCATGGAATATCATGGAATATTCAACAATGTATCACTGTTTTCACTTCCTGAGAACTTGTCATCACATCATCATATTTGAGGATATCATGGGTCCCTCATCATCATGTCTTCATCATCTAAGTGTAGTATCAAAGCAACATCATAGTATGGAACATACCCACTGCATATTCAATCAAATGACTTTATTGTGCACAGAAGGTCATCAAGAACTTTGTCATGAAAGGAGTATGTTTAAGTCTTCACACACATCACTTTAGAAGGTTTTTACTGTGTGTACATACTGTGCATACTCGTCACTGTTTCATCACTATTTCATCACTCATACACTTCATAACTGTGAATATGCCACTATACATGTTGGTTTGCTGCCCTAGGCCTGAATTTAAGGCTGTCATAGAATTATTCATGCCCAAGCATCAAAGAAGAACTCACCATATTCTACTGCAAAAGTATGCTCCAACTCAGTCCTTGAACCTTGGGTATAGACTACTGCTCTTCATCTTATCATCATGGCTTTGTCTCATCAAAAGGTTGTCTCAATTCAAGTTAATCTTCTGTAGGTGACACTATCATAAAAAAAACAACAAATCATTAACAAGTTTCACCAAGCACCTCTGCTCCTCGTATCTTCTAGTGTTTGTTCATCATCATCTGCTCAAACTGAATTGTAGCTATTAGAGTCTTTTAGATACTTGTCAAATATGCCAAGCCCTAAGGTCTACTCAAATCCAACACTACTATGGCAGTGGCTGAAATTCAGAGATAGTAAAAGTAGACTTTTATCAAGCTGCCTGCAATTTAGCCAAAATCTTCATGCCCAAGGTATATACAAATATAAAAGATGTTGTATAAATAGACAAGTCATCTAGGGTTTACTGTTCATGTTAAGTCACCACAGATGTTGTTCATGCCCATGTCAAATCTTCTTGTACAGGAGTCTGTTGAAAGTTTATGTCATTCCCTATCACTATCCCTATCAATTTGTCTCCTGTAGTGGTAACATCAGAAGGAATAAAAACAAAAACCTCCACCAATTGTCTATTGCTCGAATCTTTCTAGGCACTGTAATCACCGAAAATCCGAGCTCTAAGAGCTCTACCAAAACCACACTTTTGTTTGTTGCTACAGTCTGAAATTCCTCAGTAGAGATATAACAGAAAATTAAAATGTATCAGAGTTGCTCAATAACTCCCAAATTTTCCACAGAGATACATCTTCTCATTACTGTCATTATTGTCTACTTGCAGCTGCCTCAAAGTATTCTCTTCACAAAAAAATAGAGTTGCTTTCCTCTTTCCTCTATGAATACACTCCAAAAAAATGGAATCAAACCTAAAAAAACCAACCCCAGGGAAGAATTCGGGTTTGCTGATATAAAATGAAAAGGTCAAAATTAGGGCTTCTCTGCTGCTCCAAAGCACAATTCCGAAAATTCCTCAGAGCACCAACAGTCCCGAAAATTTTAGAGCTAGATGAAGGCTTTAATTTGCTGTGGCTGCCTTAGTAGCTTATACCCGAAAATCAGAGATAGAATGGAGGCTTCACTGTGGCTGCTCCTGAAATTTTATACCCAAAAAAACTTTACTTCATCTTTACTGCTACGTCAATACACATACCCAAAAATCCACCTCGGTCTACTCCTTCGCTACCTCAGTGAAAAAATCACAGAGCTGATCCGAATTACACTTCAAAAATGAGGTCGTTTGCCTCTTATTTATACAGGTTTCTCATAGATTTTTATGGAGCCAACCTACCATTTTTATATTTTTTAATTTTCGCTTTTTAATTAATTTGTGGAGCCGACTTGTCATATCGAATTTTTTATTTATTATGACTTTATTTTAAACAATCTTCCAAGGCTGGGCCGACCATCAAGTGAGTTTAATTCATCCCATATGCAAGAGTATGACCAAGGGATATCAATGCTTCCTCATATTCAAGGTGGGATTCTTCAAGTGCTTCTTCAACAGGCAAGGGCATGTTCATGGGTTCCATAACAGGTCAAATACCATACAATGTCATATTCAACATACAAGAGTTCCATGACCTCAACAAGGGTTCCAAGGTCATCACCAACACAAAAGGGCACCATCATGCATTCCTTCAAGTGATAGGGGTACAAGGACATTATGATCAAGACAAGAGGGCTTCAAAGGACATTCCATGTGCAAGAGCATGCATGACCAAGATCCCCATCAAACATAAGCAACTAAGTGTCCAAGTGTCATCATACCATCATATAAGTGGGTTTAATATCTTCCTTATGCCCTAGGACCATATCCAAGGGTTCCAAGACTCCATATGACCACTTCATCTTATTCAAGAGTACAAGGTCCCTTAAACCATCAATTGTGGGTCTAAGGACCTCTTCAAGGTTTCTTCACCAAGTAAGAAGCTTCATAGGCTTCTTCAACCATATTAACCATGCAAGGGGACCTCCAAGGGTCAGGATCCATCATGACATCACCTGTGGGGTTTCCAGTCCTTATCTTAGGGTATCATGACACCATCAGAGCATGAATGACCACAGAATGGGTCATTAATGCTTCTCCAGCCATTTAGGGCTTCTCCATCATCTACCAAGGTTTCAGGATGATCTCTAGGGTCTTCAGCATCATTAGCAAGGTCTTCAACATCTTCAGCAAAGTGGTGGATTCAAGATCCATCCTTATGGGTACATGGACCTTGTTAACTGTGTACAAGGTGATTCAAGGTACAAACCCACTTTGTAAGGGATCAAGGCACTGTAGGTGGGACTTGGTGGCATCAATGGCATCCTGTGGAGCCACTGCAAGTCCATGATGGCATCAATGACAATTTCATCAACAGTTTCATTCTATATAAGTAGCAATGGAAAGTTGTATAGCACCATGAGCTACTTACCCATAACATGCATATTAGTAGTATACTATCATTAATGCAAACATTCTATCATGCATAACACATCAACTGAATATAAACAAATGTATAACAAAATAATATCATGAAATGACAATTGAATACTTATCTTTATTCATTTCGTGGGTAGACTCCTTCTTGATCCTTCAGCTTCATCATCTTATTCATTCATAACAACATCATTTCTTATCCAAATGATAATATGGATAAGAGGTTCTTCAAGAGCTGAGTCCTTCGTATTTATCATTGCTTGAAGGATCTTATTTGAATCATGAGAGCTTGATCTTCAGTTGCTCCCATATTCTCTTTCTCTTATTATGATCTGAGCTTTATCTTGTGTGCGCTCTTCCTAGAGTTTGCTGAAGGAAATGACTTCCTTCTAGCGCACATTCCTCGAATGAATGAATCCCTTGATCCTAGGAGGCCATTCTCGGTGGTTATCACAATTTATGTATTCTCTAATTCTTCATATACTTCTTCAAGTTGTTCTTTGATTTGAGAGATACTTGTAAAGTATGACTGTATGGTCTCTACATTCTGGATCTTTACATTTTTCAATTGGTTTCTCAAGGTCATCTTCTGATTTATGTTCTTCCCTTCAAATAGCTTGGTCAAGGAATCAAACATATCTTTAGGTGTCTTTAGGGAGTAAACTTGTGGTATAAGGTGATCCTTGATTGAATCAATAATTATCCTCTTGACCATGTTCTTCTTGAGTAAGCCTTTAGCCTCATCTCCCTCTAGAACTCGAACCTCTCCACTTATGTAGGTGTCCAATTCATTTTCTTAAAGAACCAGTGAAATCCTATACTTCCATGCTCAAAAGTTTTTGGCTTCACCAGGATTGTCATCAAGCTGGTGTGATTAGTCTTCTTGAAATGAGAACCTCAACTGTAAATAGAAAAAGATTAGATCTTATCGATTTTAAGTGTCTGTCCTAGTTTCGGAGCTGGCTGATCTAGGGTTTGTCAGAGAAACCCTAATTTTCAAAACTTGGAATTTAAAACTTCTAATTGGATAGAAATATATATCTCTTCAAGGAGAGCTGTCCAATCTACTCCTTTTTGTAAAACTGTGGAGGGAAACTCCCAAAATAGAAAGCCCTAGTTTTCCAATTTATTATGTAGAAATTCCTGATACTGTTTTTGAGGTATATCTCAAAATTATTGCTCCTCTATGTTTGCAATTTAGCACTACAATAGCCTCATCTATCCTCTTTCCAACACCATAGGTTTTATCATAATTTGTTTCACCAATTGGGACTTATGATAGTTTTCCCATGGTGACTTAATTCAGGTCTGTTCCGCATAGCAAACTTGTAAAGACTTCCACGTGTCACTATTTCACCTTCTAGGTCTAAAATGTTTACCATAGAAATTAAGTCTGTTCCCTATCTAGAACATCTTGTAAAATTTCATTTGGACCTTCGGAGCCCGAGATATAGCAATTCTCCGTAGGTGTCCTGTTTAGGGATCAATCCTGGAAGAGGCTGGAACACTGATTTGGAGGAATCATATCTCCTAGAATACAGTGAATCTGAGGCTGAAATTTCTATACAAGGTACATAAGGATGTTATCTTTTTCCTATGACAATTTCATCCACTGATACTTCTTCAATCCTGAGATATAGCGAATGTACCAAAACTACCAGTTTTAGTATTATAGGGTTTTTCACGCCCGGGGTCAAATTAGGGTTTGACTTTCCTGGAGTTTTACCCAACCAAAAATATCAACCTTGGTCTCTAAATTTCGATTTTGAGGAGGAGATAAATCCTATGCCAGATTCACTCAAAAATTCCACTTCTGTGAAAAGCCCTAATTTCTCGCAGCAAAAACTAAAAATGCCCGGAATCAAATTTTGCTTGACAGAAAGATGTGCCCTTCAATGGAGAGTTATCCTAGCCTTCTTTTGCTGATGGATTGTGGAGAGAGACCCAAAAAGTAAGAATCCCTAGCTTCTGCAGCTGCACAATGTCTTCTTCTCAGGTTAGCTATGATACCATGTTATATTTTTATCAATTAAGCAATATGATCTTAGGATCTTATCTGAGAGAATAACATGCACAACAATAATCACAAGAGACAATAGACACAAAGAATTTTCCTTGAGGAAACCATAAAGGAGAAAACCCCGCAACTTCCTCAGAGATAGAATGAGCACCAGTAGCAAAATCAAAACCTGAAAACATGAATATGATCTCCCACAGGTGATCTCTCTCACTTGTGCCAGCACTTCCTCTCTCACTCATGCGCCCCAGTTCTGTGAGTGTGTGTGTTAAAGAGAGAGGCTTACTCTCTATTTATACTCTTTCGTTCACTTAATATTTGACTCAGTTATGTAGGCTCGAGTAATCCTAACTCAGTTATGTAGGCTCAAGTAACCACAACTAGGGTACTAATGACCCGACTTACAATGGAGGGGACTTCCTCATGACTTTTAGTAATTCTCCCGATAGGAACATCGAGGTACAAAGAAATACAAGTGGTTCTCCCGATAAGAGCATCGAGGACCAATGAAATACAATATATACAAGTGAATACATTCCAAAGTTACAAATACATCAACAACCCTATCGTCATAACCGTAAACCCCCAAAAATGTCGTTCTCTTTATCTTTTAAAACAACAAAGCATAAAGATAAGTTTTAGGCCTACCTGGAGAATGTGGATGTAGGTACGGTGCTTGGTGAACAATCCATAGGCTCCAAGTGGTGAAAGTTGAGTGGATGCATCTAAAACAGGGAAATGTAATAGTCCATAAAAACCCCACTGTGCTTATATATAAAAATATATTGAAGCATCAATAAATACGTTGGTAGGGTTATAAATCCCACACGGGTAAAAACGTCGTTTTGGTGCCTAAACCTTAAATCCTATTAGAAGGTTTAAACGATTTGATGTAAAAAATTAATTCATCCGTGACAGTGTTGGTTTGAAACATGAAGTTTCACTAAAACCATCAGCAGGAATTTGTCAAATTTTGCCAAAAGGAATGTCGGCAATACTCCCAAAAGAGTTCCGATGAAAAAGCGTCGGCCAAAAACTCCAAGTTCTGCCGATAAAAATTTCCAACAACGATCATTGGTAAGAAATGGTGATTTTTCACCGGTAGTGTCAACTCCAAAACATGAGTTTCACCGACACTATCGACAGAAAACTTCAAAGGTTTCCGATAAAGACAAACAAAATTGGTTCAAGAAGCATCGGGTGTTAAACCCGAGATCTTTCGATAACGTCAGTGAAAAAGTCTGAGTTTCACCAATGCCGTCAGCTGAAACTCACCAAAAGTTTATATAAAGACTTATGTTGTGGGCAAAAATTGGCTAGAAATCATCGGACAAAAAGACTGAGTTCTTCCGATGTGTCAGCTCAACTCGATGAGTTCTTCTGACACTTCGGAAGAAAAACTTGAGTTTTAACTTAGTGAAAAAAACCGACTTTTCTGGTTTGTTCGGAGAAAAAACTAAGTTAGGGAATAAAAATTAAAGAACAAAATTAGTCTAAGGAGGCTAAAAACTAAAATTCTAAGGAGGGGCCCCAAAATGCAAAATCTTTGTGGAAGCAGTTGCAACAACAACACCACCACAACTCCAATGCTAGTAAGTTTATCTCTTACTTGAGAGATCTTAGTAAATAAAGAGGATCAAGTGTCGTCCTTCTCCATATTTATATTCTAAATATTGTTCTTCAATTCCCTATTCTGACTGAGAGCCTTCTTCTCATAGATATTTTTCAAAGTATCAAAACATTCCTTAATTGCAGTCTTCAAAGGAGTAATCATGGGCATCAAGTTGTCCTTCACCAAATCATAGATTATCCATTTGGATTTAGCTTGGTTCTTCTTGAAGGTAATTAACCTTGCATTAGATGTAGTATCTTGCACCACATTGTATACGTAACCATCTAAGTCATGTTCCTCCAGGATGCTTAGGATTTGATCCTTCCAAGTGTTGAAGTTTGAAGTCCCTTCAAGTTGGTCTTCCAATCTTACTAAGATCGATGTCATTGTATTCAAGTACAATGCTCAACTTATTAGAATCTATGTAGTATGAAGCTTACTTTATCCAAATTTATCTCCTTGAGGCTTTCATCTTAATACCATGTTGGATTTTGGTTGAGATTTGATATTTAATTCTTAAATGCAAAATAACTGAGTACTTGATTCAATAAAACAACATTCACATAATTATTCAATGATAACACCGGATGTACCCTGGGGAAAACCCTCAAAACAATGAGGATCAAAAAAACTAGTGAATCTTCTTAACACAATGATATATAGAAGAGAATCTCTTTTACGATAGCAGATTGCTTTTGGCACCCCGAGTGCAAGATAAGATAGAATAAACATCCCAGGTTTAGACATTGAATAAGAGAGCAGAAGCATCAACCATATGAACTTAGCAATGTGTCCAACGCATTAGTAACTTGCCAAAAACAGTGCATGCAATATGTAGCGAATGGTTGCATGGGATTGGTTCATATCATGCAAAAATAGCAAGTGCCTTCTTTGGAGAATAGATCTGATCTTTGGCTCCTTCAATCTTGCATAATACAATGTGCAATACCTTTATATTTGACATTAAATCATGCTCTACTGAATTTAGAATGAACTTGCCTTCTAACTGACTACATGACCACATAGTTAGGATATTAACTTAAGAGTCATAATGCATTAACTCTAGTGTCATCATTTAAACACGTAATTAACTAAAGTGTCATATTTTAGTTTAACTAAAGTGTTATCAACGCAAAACATTTTAGTTAAATATTCATTTTTTATGAACACTTAGTTAACTCTTATTAACTGAACTCATGATGATTGATTTACTTGAAGTGACCATTGTGAGTTCTCCTTAATTAACTAAGGCATACATTGTTAATTGAACCGAAGCTTAATGAATTGATTTCTCTTTAATCAACTGAAGTCTTCTCATCAACAATTTAAATTATCTTGTTCTCTTGTGCATTTTATATCTTTATCTTTACTGCATGGTCCATATGTACTTAACTAAATTTATCTATCATATCAAAATTTACTAAGAATATGTGTCCAATGCTGTGATCATATTATATTACTCTCGTTCCAAGTGGTCAAATCCTAAAGTAATTCACTCTAGAGGTGTCCAATCTCTAGATGAGACTTAATAGCTCATCCATCTCAAGTGACCATGGTTAGTAATACATCACACAACATAAATTCTTTGTCATGAAAAGAATTACCTCAACATGTGAGGATTTGAATTGACACACAAGTCCTTATCTTTTTCCAATAAGACTGTACAACATCATCACTTTGATAAATCAAATCATTCACCTCAACACATGAGGAATAAACTTTTACATTGAAGGATTAGTCATTCTTGATTCCAACCCATGAATTTACTCCAAGTTCCCCGAGTCCAACTCAGTCTCCCTACCTCGACACATGAGGCCCAATCCTAGCACATAAGATCGGATTGGGGAATGACTTGTGATGTTGTAACTTTAACACTTTAGCCTTAATACTCCTATGTGATTCAAAGTTGGGTACATATCTAAAGTTCAGTTTAGCTTACCACTCTTAGACTTACAAACAAAGAGAGGTGGTTAATAGAATAATGAGTAATATCTTGAAGAGCCTAATAGGTAAGTATCCTGAGGAACGATATCATATATTGCATGTAGAGGTAACACAACATATTCAAGACAACAATAGTAAGTACAATCCAAAGGAAGATGTGAAGAGTAAATAGCTAGATTTTTACATTGAATATATGGTATTGGCACACTTGAGGAGGAGTTTCCCAAGAGGAAATACAATAAATAGAAGTAGAAGCAAAAGCGTGTTGGACTATTCAAAATGTTGAGGAATGTTTATGGAAAATAGCCTTCACATATCGTTGGAGTATCTCGAAGTCTTAAATGTTTAAGATTGTATTTTTTCAAGGGAAAAGGACTTAGGTGCAATTATATGAATGTACATGTGAAAGAAACATAATTATCATGCACGAAATACCTTGTGATTCAAGAAAAGAACACTAAAAAAATGTACCTGTAATTGAAATTTTTTTCAGGCTATAGAATAGGAAAAACAACTACCTATGATGCACAAAAGCAACTTGGGGTAATGCAAAACATGACATAGAGTATATTCAATAATTTAGTAGGAATACCAACCATTTTAATATGCCAAGTGGATGACATGGAAATGATATTGAAGAAATCAAGTGCAAGGGCCCATCCACAAGTATTTTTATTCATTGGGATTTGGATGCAGGAGAATCATTCTTTTATTTTAAAATTGAAAATTTCAATGATAGGATTATAGAATAACCTAGCAGGAAGAGGATTATGTTGTTTTTGTAACCTCTCCAAGCTACGTAGGAATCAATTTGTCTAATTATAAATTCAATATGGAGGTTAAGAGTAATCAAGGATTTGATCTAATGTGTTCTAATAATTGAATATTTGAAACCATCCTTTAAGGATCGGAATCAATCTCCCTCATTGTTTATTTAAGCAAAAATATTACCTTGTAATCAATGAATTTGGAGTAGTAGGGTTTGAATGAAATTGAAGTATTTCATAGTAAATTTTGGACTTTCCCTCTCCTCTTTTTAGTTGTTTCACTATTGATTGATCCATCCATGAATCATTGTGTGTGTATGCATAATTATTCCTATAAGAAAACATGAATGTGAGAATTGAAAATATTAGTATGATAGATTTATGTTCATCGCTTTGCATTTTAGTTATATCGGGTGCGCATTCTATTGGAAAGAGTCCATCAAGACGGAGAATTGTGTTGGTATATTAGAATCCCATTAAATATTAAAAACCTTATCTAATAGTTTATCGAGTTTGATGTATATGGATTTCTTGGCTTCAGGTTTGAGCCATCGAGAATGCGAGTCATCGAGAGTGCATGCCATCGAGATTGAAGGCCTATCAGATTATCGATGATGTTGGCGTATTGCTATTGTACCATCTAGAATAGTATATCATATTGTAGTCATATAAATTTTATTTTCTATTAGGTTCGGCATATTCAATGGAATGTCAACTCATCGACAAACATGGAAATTTGCATGTGCTTTATGTGTTTGAGGATGATATTGATGAGAGCCAAGCACTTGTTGTGGTGGAAGAGGAACTTGAGTTGCCTCTTGATAATGATTACACACTTTTTGAAGAATTTCATGAATCCATTACCTCGGAACCAAACTATGAGGAAAGTTTAACAATTTTGAGGGAGGTGCATGATCCTACCCCTATGGAGCCTTCACATGATGAAACTTTTGCACTTTCTGATCATTTGGGTGAGTTGGTTCATTCTCCTACATTCTACACTTCCATATGTTGCAGCATTCATCCTAATGAAGTATGGGTGAAATGTTTCTTTTTGATGGTGCCACATGAGGAGTATGAAACTACTACCTCTCCTTTTGATGATGACATGACTAGAGCACTTTCGTATTTATAGTTTCATAAACATCCTTTATTACCGTATGATGATACTCATATACATGGATGCACCTATGATGTTGACTTTATTCACTTGAAGACTCATGATTTTCCTTGATCCTTGCTTAGTTCATTTGATGTTGGAGGAACTTCATCCAATACTTGGGTGAAGAGATGTATGCTTGAATAACATTCTTATTGGCAACAACATCCTTTGTTATTTCTTGATGATACACATATTCATGGGTGTATTTATGAGACTTCTTTGAGCCACTTGAAGTCTCCATGTTTTCTTTTCTCCTTACGTGGTTTGGATTTTGGTGGAGGTTCTTCATTCACTTATTGGTTGAAAGAACACATGGCTGGTTATTGTGATGCATCTTACATTATTTTGGAGCATAATTATAGGACATGATATCCTCACCTATGTCATTGGAGATAATTTGATATGATACTTGATGCTTGTGTGTATGGGGCACATGATGATCTACTTACTTGAATGTACAAGCACTTTCATTATTCTTTTATGGGGTACCTTCAATGGGATCTTGGTATATTTATACTTTGATTATCTATATTTTGTACTCATGATGTTTGGAATGATGCAATACAAGCAATGGGATCCTGGTATTTCTTGGTTTCATCTCACTTGGAGCAGTAGTTCGATTATTGATTTGAGGGAGAAAACCAACCTTCAGTTATTTGAGTTCATCTTTGTAGAGCAATGTTCTGATTTCCTATGTGGAAGACCTTTTGAGAGATGGATTTGGTTCTTCCATGCTTGGTGTTCATGTCATTTCAAATTAGAAATTTCACACCATGCATGTACCATGATTATTTGGGACCCTGGGATAATTTTTTTTGTCTCATTGGTTTTAATTTTGGGGGAAACAAGCAGTATGGGAGATTGAGTCACCACTTGAGAAGGTGATTGTAATCATAGTAGTGCAGCAGCAAGCATGGTTGTTCCTCTTTGCTATTTTCTTGTAATCTTAAAAACTTAAAGTTGGGAAACTCAGTGGAAACTTCAAAGAATTATACAATGAGAAAAAAGGGTTGAAAGTTCAGAAAAGGTTTCAAAATATCCTGAGTTAAAGATTATTTGTGAAAATTTTGTTTTAATGTATTTAATTAATATTTTGGTGTTTAGTGGTGATGTCATAGGAGATATAAATATGCAAAATCCACATCTCTTTACTTTTGGAACACACACAATTGTAGTACACGAGTGCCACTACTCAAATTGCAACTAAGGAAAATTGGTTGTTCTATAAATTCAAACTCTATGTTGAAAGGAAGTGTTCCAAGAAAGTTCAATCATTGATTGATGGCATGAGTTAAATTGGAAATATAAGTGCAATAATGGAGGTTCAAGTGATTTTTTATTAAGGTTTGAAGAATTATTCTAAAATGTGCACATGTTCTTCAACATCCATGTTTGAAATTACTTGAGGACAAGAAATATTGGGTGGGGAGGACTGTAATGTCCCCAACAAAATAATTTTCAGTTTAATTATTATTTGACCTGTCTAGTTTCTAAAGGTCATGTGGGAAAGTTAAAAATATAATATGAAACCCCAAGTCCTATTATTTTACATGTAAATTCGAATACATATTTGAAAAGGTGGAAAATGGGTCAATAAATGATGGAATAAATATTAAATTCTCCAAAATTAAGTGGCAATGGGTCCTAGTTAGCCATGGGGAACATAAGTGGATATGTGGGGTCCACATGAGGGAATATTCCTCCTTTTCACATGGAATCATCCTCAAATTTGAATTTTAAGGAAGGATTTACTTCCAAGGTGGGTGGATGAAGATTCACAAGCCTAAATTTAGGCAATGACAAGATTCTATGACAACTATGATAGTCATTGTGACAATTATGACATATTCTATGAAAATATGACATATATGACAATGTAAGTGATAAAAATAGACCAATAGGGATTGCATGAGGGGATTTAGGTCCACCAAATCAACAAGAGTATTCCCCAATTCGAATTTCATGGAGGAGGTTAAGGAAAAATGGGCCAAGTGTCACATGAGGTAGAGGAATAGTCATAACTCCCTTTAATTCGAGTTCATGATCATATTGAGAGGAATTCAAGAACTTTGGAGGGAAACAAGAAACTATAGGTTATTAAAATGAAGGAGGGTCAACTAAAGCATATTTTGGTCATTTTTCATTTGCATCTTTGGAATTTTGGAAAGGTTTAGCTTTCCCCTGCACGTTGGGTGTTTACCTTCCCTGCCATTGAAACAAATTCGAAGGTGAAATATACCTATCCAAGTTGGTTGGAGGTGAGGCCATTAAAACCTCTTATAAAATATTAATTAAGTTTTTTTTATGTAGGTTTGATTCCCCTTTCAGTTCAAGTTCATCTACCATTCCATTCTTTACTGTATTTTCTCTCATTCTTCTCTCAATGTTCATATTCTACTGTTGATGGCACACTCATAACTGTGTATTACTGTGGAGGATGATTTGTTGACTCCATTGTTATGTAATATTGTGAATATCACTTTATTATATTCACATTGAAATCATATCTCCAAATACCATACCATTCATGTAATATTTCCAAACAAACTCTTGATTTGAGCTAGTTTCCCTGTATCTTCACATGGACTTTTTGGAGTCATTTAGTATCTGTTTTACATCAGAATTTTTATGAGGTTTTTTTAATGTTTCAAGATACATAATAAGTAATATTTATTACCAAAATATTATGTGAATACAATTTTATTTTTTATTAAATATTATGCAACAAATCTCACATCCATTGTTAACAATTTCTATGTCTCACAACATGCTATTTTTTTAGGATTTATATCAGACCCTAAAACATGATTTACTGCTTCATTTGGGTTTAATTTTAGGTCCTATATACATTCCAAGTATATTTTTAGTAACTAGTGAAGGTCATATAGTGTTTGGGAATCCAAAAAATTCCAATACTAGTGCGGGTTTTATCATCGAATTCCCCAGTATTTTCCCCTTACATACCTTGATAAATGCAAGTCATGAATTTATCCAAAGAGTCTAATAGATGTGGTAGGATGTAATAAATCACCTCAATCCATTCCATACATAATTTTAAAGCATTTGGGAGCATTTGGGTTTAACTAGTCCCAAGGTTCAAAAATTGGCCAAAATGAAGTAGTTTTTAAAACTAGGGATATTACAGTGGTATTAGAGCATGGTACTTGCACTTGTGCATTGGATAATAAATTGAAGAGATTAAATTACAAAAATTTATTAGTTATATGATGAGGAAGATTCATTTTCTGCCTATGTGGAAGAGGGATCTGAATGGTATGGGGAAGAGTTACCATCATACAATACTTCATGTTACTTCAAATTTAGGGATGATGGATATTTATGTGAGAAAATATATGAAGAAGATACACCTATGTTTAGTTCAGAAGATGGATGAATGCACAATGGGAAGAATCCAAAAGAAAATTTTGAGTATCTCCTAGACTATTGTACACTAAAATATGAATTCTTGAAGACCATATCTTTTCAATCATAATGCAGTGTTGCAATTGGAAGCTTGTTCTTAACCCCTTGGGAGAGGTCTAGTTAAGAAAATATTGCACAACTAGTGAATGCAGTGTGCAAGAAGGTGGGGACTAGATTTTTTCCACCCAGAGCTAATATTGATGAGGAGGGTATGGATATGCACCCTTATCCTTCCACAGTCAGAGAAAGTAGTCATGTTCCACCTCGTTCTTCAAGTGTTCAATCAGAAGAAGAGTTCCATGAAGAGGTTAGATAGTCACTTAAAGGTGACTCTAAAATAAGAAAGCACAAAATATTTACTGATGGGGGTTATGCAAATCAAGAACATGAAGAAGACTCCACTTGTGTTGAAGATGAACCTACTAATGGGTGCTCACAACTATATTTTGGTGATATAGAGATCAATTTTGAAAATGTTTCTGCAATCCAAAGTTCCCATGAGCATGAAGATTAATACCTTGTAGAAAATAAATATGAACCAAGATCAGATTCGCAATCACCACTTGAGCTTCCATTTGAAGTTGATCCCAAGAAAAAATAAGAAGAGGAGGTTTTCTTTCATGAACCATACTTTATTGGAGGGCATTTGAAGATGAGTGAAAGGAATATATATGAGGCCCTTAGAATACTCCATGACATTCGATCATATGTTTCAAATTCTTGTTGGAGATTTTCTCATCGGAGGATCCATCCTTACTTGAAGACATGGAGAAGATTCAAAAAGCAATGTGCAACATCGAAGGTAATTTAATGTCTTTGATTTTTGATAGAAACAATTTGGTTGAGCTTAATAAATGGTTACATGAATAATACTTGAAGAATAATGAGGATATTCATAAACTCAAACTTCAAAATTAGCCACTTCTTTAGAGGTTGCAATATACTTGTTCTTCCTCCTATTTTTCAGATTGTGATATCCTAGATTGCTTGGAGGATTCTCATGACATGATGGATGATGAGAAACATGGAAAATTTCATGTGCTTGATTTGTTTGAGGATGAGCTTGATTATATCCAAGAACTTGTTGTGGTGGAATATGAACTTGATTTTCCTCTTGATAATGGTTACACACTTTTTGAAGAAGTGCGTGATTCAACTACATTGGAACCAACCCATGAGGAAATTTTTGCACTTTTGAGGGAGGTGCATGATCCTACCCTTATAGATCCTTCACAGGATGAGAATTTTTCACTTTCTAATCATTTGGGTGAGTTGGTTCATTCCACTACATCCTACACTCCCATATTTTGCAGCATTCATCCTAATGAAGTATGGGTGAAAGGTTTATTTTTTATGGTGCCACATGAGGAGTATGAAACTCATATCTCTCCTTTTTATGATGACATTACTATAGAACCTTCTTATTTACACTTGTAGCAACATCCATTTTTACCTTATGATTATGCGCATCTACATCGATGCACCTATGATGTTCACTCGAGTCATTTCAAGACTCATGATTTTCCTTGCTCCTTGCTTAGTTCATTTGATGTTGGAGGAACTCACGAGAAACTTCATCCAATACTTGGGTGAAGAGATATATTATTGAAGCACATTATTATGGGCAGCAACATCCTTTGTTATTTCTTGATGATACACATATTCATGGGTGTATTTATGAGACTTCTTTGAGCCACTTGAAGTATACATGTTTTCTTTGCTCCTTACATGGTTCATATTTTGGTGGAGTTTCTTCATTCACTTCTTGGATGAATGAACACATGGATTATTATTTTGATTCATATTACCTTCTTTTGTACCAGCATTATAGGACATGGGATCCTCACCTATTTTATTGGAGTAGATTTGATATAATACTTGATGCTTGTGTGTATGGGGCACATGATGATCTACTTACTTGGATGTATAAGCACTTTCACGATTCTTTGATGAGGTACCTTCTTGATGTACATTGGTATGATGTTGTTATGTAGTTTAATGATCTATATTTTGTACTCATGATGTTTAGAAGGATGCAATACAAGCAATGGGATCCTTCTATTGCTTGGTTTCGTCTCACTTGGAGCAGTAGTTTGATTGTTGGTTTGAGAGAGAAAACCAAACTTTAGTTGTTTGAGTTCATCTTTGCATAGTAGTGTTATGGTTTCCTATGTGGGATACCTTTTGAGAGATGGATTCAATTTCCACATTATTAGTGTTCATGGAATTTAAAAGTATGAATTTCACACCATGCATGTATCATGATCATTTGCAACCCTGGGATCATTTTTTGGTCTCATTGGTTTCAATTTTTGGGACAGCAAGCAGTATGTGAAATTGAATGACCAGTTGAGAAGGTGATTGCAATCAGAGTAGTGAAAAAACAAGCATGGTGATTCCTCTCTAAAATTTTCTTGGAATCTTAAAAAAGAAAAGTTAGGAAACTCAATGGTAACTTCAAGGAATTATACAGTGAAAAAAAAGGGTTGAAAGTTCATAAAAGGTTTCCAAAATATGAACGAGGTAAAAATTATTTGTGCAAATTTTGTTTTGATGGATTTAATTAATATTTTGGCATTTAATGGTAATGTCACAGGAGATATCAATATGAAAAATCCTCATATCTTTACTTTTGGAAACACACAATTGCAATACATGAGTACCACTACTCAAATTGCAATTAAGGAAAACCGGTTGTTCTATAAATTCAAACTCTAGGTTGCAAGGAAGTGCTCCAATAAAATTCAATCATGGATTGATTGCAGGAGTTAAGTTGGAAATCTAAGTGCAATAATGAAAGTTAAAGTGATTTTTTATTCAAGTTTGAATTATTATTCTAAAAGCTGCACAAGTTCTTCAACATCCATGTTTGGAATTGCTTAAGGACAAGCAATCTTGGGTGGGGAGGACTATAATGTCCCCAACATAATAATTTTTAGTTTAATTATTATTTGACCTGTCCAGTTTCTAAAGGTCATGTGGGAATGTTACAAATTTAATATGAAACCCAAAGGCCTATTGTTTCACTTGTAAATTCGAATTTATATTTGTGAATGTGGAAAATGGGTCAATAAATGATGGAATAAAGATTAAATGCTCCAAAATGAAGTGGAAATGGGACCTAGTTGGCCATGGGGGAACATAAGTGGATAGGTGGGATCCACATGAGGGAATATTCCTCCTTTACACATGGAATAATCCTCAAATTCAAATTTAAAGGAAGGATTTACTACCAAAGTGGGTGGATGAACAGTCACGAGGCTAAATTTCGGCGATGAAAAGATTATATGACAACTATGATAGTCATAACGACAGTTATGACATATTCTATGACACTATGACATCTATGAAAATGTAAGAGATAAAAATAGACCAAAAGGGAGTCCATGAGGGGAGTTATGTCCATCAAGTCATTAAGAATATTCCCCAATTCAAATTCCATGGAGTAAGTTAAGGAAAAATGGGCCAAGTGTCACATGAGGTAGTGGACTAGTCATAACTCCTTCTAATTCGAGTTCATGATCATATTGAGAGGAATTCGAGCTCTTTGGAGGGAAAGAGGAACCTATATGTTATTAAAAAGAATCCAGGTTGAGTGAGAGAAAAATTTGGTCATTTTTCATTTGCATCTTTGCAATTGGGATAGATTTAGCTTGTCCTTGTATGGTGGGTGTTTACCTTCCCTATCATTGAACCAATTTCCAAGGTGAAATATACCTGTCCAAGTTGGTTGGAGGAGAGTCGATTCAGAATTATTATAATAGATTAATGAAGTTGTTTTGATGCAGTTTCAAGTCCTTTTTCAGTTCGATTTAATCTACCATTCATTTCTCTGTTGTCTCTTCTCTCATTCTTCTCTCAATGTCCATATTCTACTGTTGATGGTGCACTCATAGTTGTGTAGTCTTGTGGAGGATGATTTGTTGAATCCATGGTTATATAATATGATTTATATCACTGTAATTATATGCACATTGAATCCATAGCTTGAAATACCATATCTTGCATGTAATATTTCCAAGCAAACTCTTGATTCAAGCTCGTTTCCCCTCTATCTTCACATGGAGTTTTTGGAGTGATTTTGTATCTATTTTACATCAGACATTTTCTTATTTTTTGCAGCTGTTTTGAGATAAATAATATGTAATATTTATGATAAAAATATTATGTTCAGACCCTTTTATTTTTGAATAAATATTATGCAACAAATCTCATGTCCATTGTTAACAATTTTCTCACAATTTCTATGTCTCGCAACATGCTATTTTTTTAGGCATTATAACATACCCTAAAACCTGAGTTAATGCTGAATTTTAATTTATATTGAGGTCCTCTATCCATGACAAATCTCTTTTCATAAATTAGTGAATTTCGTTCTATTTTTTGGAATCCAAAAAGGTCCAAGACTAGTGGGGGTTTTAACATTGAATTCACTAGTATTTTCCCCTTACATTCCTTCTTGATAAATGCAAGCCATGAATGTATGCAATAAGTGTCTAAGTGTATAATAAATGAAATAGGATGTACTAATACACCTCAATCCATTCCATATAGAATTCAAAAGTATTTGGGAGAATTTGGATTCACCAGTCCAAGGTTCGAATATTGGCCAAAATGGAGTAATTTTTCAAATAAGGGATATTATAGCATATGGGTTAAGGAATTAGTGGTTTAGGGCCTACAGGTTAAGGGATTAGGGATTAGGGATTAGGGATTAGGGGTTAATGTATTAGGGATTAGGGGTTCACGGATTAAATTTAAAGGGATTATTTTTTAGGGTATTAGGGGTTAGTGGGTTGCTTACGGAAAATATCAACCAATGCAGGCAAAGGATGTTTCCCTAGTCTGAATGGTTCAGATCTAGAAAAAAACACACTACAATGAAAATAAATTTTCCCTATAAATATAGATCACTTGAATTAACTTCTCTCGTACCTTTTAATAAGTGTATTTGAATGGATGAACTTGTTGTGCTTGAGCTATGCGGTGAATAGACCTGCAATAGACACAAAATAACAAACACCACATGAGAGTAACAAGATAGTATATATTTCTATGTAGATGACCAAGGAGAAAGATAATAAACAAAGCATTATAATTAAATTGACAGTGTTTAAGGGAAAGAAAACAATGCTTGTATTAATAATCAAATAAGGAGATATCACAACCAATCCTTGGTGTTGGGAGCTTCTACCAATGGAACTGTAAAAACCCTGAATTTTCATGAAAATTTAAAATTTTGAATAATATAAAATGCTGAGACTGTAGTTGACTAACAACTAACAGTTAGCAATAAAAGAAACAGTTAATAGATTAGTTTGCATAAACTCAGTTATGTTAACTCAGTAGTTTTCTTATTAACACCATATTAAGTTTAACTTGTGCATTATTTCTACATTCGGTTTACTGATGAGTTCTATTTATGACAGTAGGTGAAATCTGACTTTGAATCCCGGGGCTTACTTAGCATTTATGCTAACAGAGATGGATTACTTGTTCTTACAAGTTTACAGGTATGAATGATCGAGAAATGTCTAAAATTTCATAAATCATCCAGTAATAATTCTATTTGCAAAAATTAATAAGCTTAGTAGATAAGTTGTTGTAATCCAAACCACTTTCGTAAGGTAAAACAGTCTGTTTTCTTCAGTTACTATTGTAAACAAGTTCAGATAATTGTATTTCTTCCTATAGTGTAAGTAGCGACAGTACCACTTCCTTTGGTTCTGAACATTTTACTTTATCTGCTTGATAATCTTAATTTTAATATGCATATTCTACCAATTCTATAATACATTTCTTGTATTAAGTTCTCTCTAGGAACAGCTTCCAAGGTTGGTGTTTTTCTTATAGAGCCAATATTTTTATCTTATGTTAACCTTAGTATTTTGGTAAAAACTTAAAACCATTTTTTCAAGTAATGAGAAACAACCAAATTCTAAGATAAGATCTCATTAATCTGAACTGAGTAAAAGAGTTCCTAGGAAATGCTCTTGCATTTCATTTTTCTATTTTTACAATTTGCTAACATTTACTTTGCTAGTTCTAAGACTTACAAATGTGCATGAACTATTTGTTTATCAACATATAAGGTTTAAATAATGTTGCACTTGCAAAATATTGATGAATCTACCCAAAATGATGCTATGCAAAGATCTCCACTTTATGTAGAAATTTCATGCCACCAAGTAATAGAAACTGTAACTATTAGATAGTTATTCTTACACCATTAATTAGACTATTTATATGTCCACGATTTCACATTAGTCTTATATTAATATTGGTAACAATTTAGTCATTACACCACCCATCACACAAGAATGATATTACTATATAAGCTTGATGGGTTGTAACCATTTCAAAAAGGGGTTAATACTTATATAGGTATTATGCATATTACCAACGATACATGTTTATGTAATCTTTTAATATCTTCACAAGTTTATTATTGGTACAAACTTACAATAGAGAAATACAATTCTCACAAGATTTACTAGCAAAATCTTGTATCATTGTTTACCAATATAATATGCAAGGTTTCTTTTTGGGTTACGAGGCTATATGATTATATTATGTGCTATGTTAAAGTTATTATAACATTGCATACCCGCACCAATGATGATCTACACACCAACGTTAAAACAATTATCGTAAGATATGAAACCCATGCAAACTATAGTGTTTATATGTTGTTTGATGAAATCATTTGGGAGAATAATTGGTGATTATTGATCACAAGTGACTACGGAAAATTGACCCACTGCATGATTATATTATTGCGGCCACATGGAAATTCCTTGGCCATGCACTGGTTGTATAAATAGTTGTCAACCCTAACCCATGGGTTATTCGATTTTTGACATTTGCGTTGGCCCTTTGGGATGCTCTGCAAGCTCCCATGGCAGCCGTGAGTGGAAAATGGTTACAGAGGCTCCAATGCTGGTGTTTGTCGTGTCTTACTCCCTTGATTTGGGTTCTGTTGCTCGCCTCCACTGTGATTTCTTTATTTTGGTTAGATTTCACTGCCCTCCTTGCACATGGCTTTACGATCCGCCTGTAACTCCTTTTGTTGCCCTTCTATCGTGGTGTGTCATTGGTGAAAGCTTGAGCTTATTGTGTGTGATTGTGAAGTTCCTTCATCATAGGGTTTTGGAGTTTAGTTTTCCTGCTTGCATGTTGGTGACAGTCCGAATCCATGCTTATTCACTCCTTCGCAGCCATTGATCAGGATTACCTACACCCCTGCTGTTAGTGTGAAATGCACTAGAGTCCCGTCGTCTCCATCCTCGGCGAGAATGAGGGTTTGGCTCTTCTTAGCATTGGTTGTGGTGTTTTTATTCCTCTGAGGTTCCATCGTTTTCACTTCCAATTGAGGTAAGTAAAGAATTAAGAGCTATTACTATTTACGGTTCCATTCTGCATAAGGGTTTTTTATTTTTAATTAACTCTGGTTCTTTTTACAATGCAGGTTAACTCGTCTCCATAGTTGATAGTCGTGCTGCACACATGGCTCCACGAATAGTCCATGGTAAGCTCCAGTTTCGAACATGGTTCTCCCTGCCTGTATAGATTTTTGTAGTTGGAAGAAGTTTTGGCCTTGTTGCACCCAATATGGGGTTGCTGTTCTTCGTTTTTATAGTTTTTGCTTTGGTTTAAACCCTTTCTTTTTGCAAGGTGACTTCAGCTTTAAGCTGTGTCTTGTAATGCTCTCCTCTCGGATTAGTGAAGAACTTGCAGTTTTGTAATACTATGTTAATACTTTTTCATACTCCATAACAAGATATGGGTGCTCGGCTCTTAGCTGAGTTTTTGGTACTCTGTTAATGTTTTTGACTTACATTCGGCCTTCAGGCTCGTTGATATAATGTAAATATCTTTAATACAGACTGTCTTAAGCTTAAATTCATTCTCCTTTATGTATTTTTATTTTATCTCTGTGTGAATGAATTAAATTTTTCTTTAAATGTTTATATAAAATAATAAGCTTATTGCTTTTCCTAGGTTACTACTGTAATGGTTTTGTATATTAAAGAATACTGGGTAATTTCTACTCAGAATTACGAGCTAGGGTTTTTACCCTATTTTACTTGTAAGATAATAATTTCTTTATTGTTATTAATTATTTTCGATTACTATTAAAAGAATTTAAGATTGTTTCAGTGACTCAAGGATTTCCAGGTTAGGGTTTACGAAAATAATCTATGTTTCGTTCTTCAAAGAATCCTTCATTTTGTTTAAAGAATTGTTAATTTATAAACAATATTATTTATGTTAATACTGTTATCTGTATATACTATAAATACTTAAGCTTTTATTTGTACATACACTTTATTACTAAAAACTGTGACTAGTCTGTATTAGTTTAGTTCATTCAGTGGTATTATTTCTGTTAGCTTACTAAGAAATGAAATGAGGGTTTCAACCTTGTCATTACTCCTTTACATGTATAATCTGTTTGTAAAATTTAAAGGACAAATATTTGTTAAAATACTTAGTTAATTAAACATAAGTTACTATTGTATCTTAGTTGTTTTTGACTATATAAAAAAAATGTTAGAGCTAAATAATTCTTTGTTAAGATATTATGTATCTTTAAATTAATTTGTCTTTAGAATTTAGTTATGTTACTAAACCCTACCTAGGGTTCAAATAGTTGCAGGTTAAGTTAGTTATTAATACCAGTAAAAGAAATAAACTAAAAGAACCATACTTAATTATTTGCTTAACATGATAAGATAAGCATTATATCTGAGTTGTTTCTAATTCCTCTGTTACAGGTTAAAAGTATAGTTTACAAAAGGAAGTACTATGTAAAATAAATAACTTATCTACTTGAACAACTGGTGAATATAATACATTGCTATCAGTAAAAATATTATGGCTATTTCTTTTCTACTATTCTTATTACACAGTCTGGTTTAAACAATAAACTTAACTAGGCAGATTAATATTCTTTTCTGATAACAACTATCTACAGAAATAAATGATTCCAATAATCTGAAATAAATAATAACTCTATTCATTTCAGATTTCTTTCTTATCCTTCACTATTTTAAAATATACTGCCTGTGCTAGGGTACGGTCTGGTCCATTCCAGAAGTGGAAAAACACAGGTAGGATTGTTTTTCATCAATTACAGATTCAAAATTTCAAATAACTTAAGGATTACTATATCTATCAGTTCACTACTAAACATTTAATCATCCATTAATCATTCAGTTTCACATATAAAATTTAAAGACAGTAAAATAAAAGACTGTAGAACCTGTTTTAGCTGGACAACAATAGTGTTGGGAGGTCGTTCCTCCCTACCAAATCCTGGGGAGCGCTCAAACAACATCTCCTTAGGACCCTCGAGCCTGTTCGTGGTCTCCTTGGCTGAGAACTGGTGGAGCAGCAACCAAATACTAGTCCAAGGACTCAGTAATCACTCTGCACTCAGCAGTAAGATCCTTCAGCTGAAAAGCTACACTAGATCACTTTCTGTAGTTTACCCCTCAAACACCTTCCACCAATTCCCTTCCCAATGAAATACTTTGAAGTACATTCACCTGAATGATTCTCTTCTTGGAAAATGAGCAGCCTCAGCTCTCTTCAATGGCCATTTTTATTAAGATTGCCTAGATATTTTTGGGTTAGTTGTCATTAATTGAGCCACCTGCTCTTATCCCACTTTCTTGGGGAATCATGACCCCAAATTTAGGGAGGTTTCCACCTGCAACATTGGATGTGTTTGAGGATGCTGCCACTTGTATATTTTTTCTCCACCCAGTCTCCTCCACCAACTTGACTAGTAAACACTCTTTTAACAGCTCTCCCATGCTGTTGTCTCAACTTTTATTTATTTATAATTAAAATATTCAGAATTACATTCAACATATTTGACTCCGCTGAGTCATCAATTACAACTTAGCATAAAATTTAACATATTGTCTTGAAATAAAATCAAATATGATAATATTATTTTTGCAAAATTGGGGCATGTGACATACACACCCCCTTAGAATATAACATCGTCCTCAATGTTATTTATTCTTCATCCTCAGAATTCCCCTGGAACAGAATTGGATATGCATCTCGCATTTTACTTTTCAATTCCCAGGTGGCCTCCTCTGGATTAAGGTGCTTCCATTGCACCTTCACCTGTCCAATGGTGCGGTTCCGAAGTGTGATATCCCTCCGCCCGAGGATACAGTCCGATTCCACCAGAAAATCTCCTTCTGGTTCCACCTGTACATCATTCCAGCTCACAACATGAGTAGCATCATGAACATATTTCTAATGTGAAAGACATTATGTACTCTTAAATTTGGTGGTAATGCTAATTGATAATCCACTTGTCCAATTCTAGACAGAATTTCAAATGGACCATAGTAACGAGGTGCCAATTTTGCACAACTTCCCAGTCTTAGAGAGCTCTTTTTGGGCCTTACCTTGATGAACACATGTTCACCTACCTGAAACTCTTTTGGAGTTCTTTTTAAGTCTGCTTGACTTTTCTGCTGACCCAGTGCCACTTTTAGATTACCCTACACCTGTTTTACAATTTATTCCATTTCCTTTAACAGTTCAGGACCTAATACTAGTCTATCCACATGATTACTCTAAGAAATAGGAGTATTACATTTTCGTCCATATAAAATTTCAAAAGGACTAAATCTGGCTGATGTCTGATAATTATTATTATAAGGAAATTCTACCAGATGCAAATAATCATCCCATTTACCTGGCTGGTCTTTCACATACATTTTTAATAGATCTTCTAGTACTTGGTTCACTCTTTCAATTTGTCCATCTGTTTGAGGATGGAATGAAGTACTAAAATTTAATGTAGTGTTTAACCCTTTAAACAAAGACTTCCAAAAGTTTCCTAAAATTTAGGATCCCTATTTGAGATTATGACTTTTGGTACTCCATGCAATCGGAAAATCTGTTTTAGAAAAATATCAGCTATGTTTGCAGCTTTGTAGGTAGTTTTAACAGGTATAAAGTGAGCTGCTTTGCTTAACTTATCAACTACTACCATGATGGAATCATTCTGATTTTGATTTCTAGGCAACCCAGTAATAAAATCTAAACTAATTATCTCCCATTTCCAGCTAGGAATGGGTAATGGCTGAAGCAAACCAACTGGGTGTTAATGTTCAATTTTTACCTGTTGACATTCAAAACACCTAGCAATATATTCTGCTACTTCAGTTTTCATATTTGGCCAAAAATACTCTTTTCTTAACATAGTTATAGTCTTTTGATAACCTGGATGGCCTGAATATGGAGTTTTATGAATTTCATCCATAATTAACAGCTTAACTTTAGGTACGTTAGGCACAAACATTCTGTCTTTATATAGTAAAAATTATTTTGCATTTAAATTGTAACCTTTACTTAAGCTTTCTATTGGATTTTCTTTAGTTTTAGCTTGTAAATTCTGGTAAATTTCATCCTGTTCTATTCCTTCTTTAAGTTGTTCATCCAAATCTGTAGCATAAGTACCGATAGCTGCTACAAAATTCAGCCTTGCATTTCTACTCAATGCATCAACAACTTTATTTTCTTTACCTTTTATGTGTTGAATTTCAAAATCATACTCGCTTAAGAAAGCTAACCACCTAGTTTGTCTAGCATTTAAATTAGGTTGATCTAAAATATACTTCAATCCTTTATTGTCAGTCATTAAAATAAATTTTCTGCCAATTAGGTGATGTCGCCACATCTTTAAAGCGTGTATAACAGCTGCTAATTCCAGATCGTATGTTGCATAATTATTTTCATGAACTTTTAACTTTCTTGACTCATAGGCAATAACATGTCCTTCGTGAGTCAGAAACCGCCTAAGCCATCATTACAGGCGTCAGTGCACACTACAAATTCTTTATTAGTATCAGCTATTCTTAGAATAGGTGCGCTGGTTAATAAAGTTTTTAAATTTTTGAAGTTTTCCTCACATTTCTGATTCCAGTCAAACTTCTTTCCCTTCTTCTGCAAGGAAGTTATCGGATTTGCAATCCTTGAAAAACCTTCAATGAATCTCCAGTAGTAACCCGTAATGCCCATGAAAGATCGAACATCCGTCACATCCTTAGGAACCGGCCAATCTTCGATTGCCCTTATCTTTTCAGGATCTACGAAAATTCCTTCCTTGGTCACCACATGACCTAAATATTGAATCTTATCCTTGAAGAAATCACATTTACTAAACTTTGCGAAGAGTTGATGATCTCGCAACTCTTGCAAAACAATTTTTAGATGTTCTTTGTGTTCTTCTTCAGTTTTTAAATAGATTAGAATGTCATCGATAAACACGACTACAAACTTATCTAAATACTTATGCACAACATTGTTCATTAAACACATGAAAACAACTGGGGCATTAGTAAGCCCGAATGGCATTACGACAAATTCATAATGACCATATCTAGTTCTAAAAGCTGTCTTAAAGATGTCTTCATCTTTAATCCTTACTTGATGATATCCAGACCTTAAATCTATTTTCAAAAACACTATGGCTCCACGTAGTTGATCAAATAGATCATCTATGCGGGGCAACGGATATCGATTTTTGATGGTCATCTTGTTTAACTGACGGTAATCTATGCAAAGTCGCATAGTTTCATCCTTCTTCTTAATGAAGATGATAGGTGCCCCCCAGGGAAACACACTAGGTCGAATATACTCTTTATCAATTAATTCTTTTAATTGAAATTTTAATTCATTAAGTTCCAATATGTTCATTCGATACGGGGCCTTTGAACTAGGTACTGCACCTGGTACCAGTTCAATGGTGAAATCTAATTCCCTTTTTGGAGGTAGTACTAGAATTTCTTCAGGGAATACATCAATATATTCTTTTAAGACTGGTATGTCTTCCAAATTTAACTTATCTGTCTTGATTAGACTCTCTTCATCAGTTATAGTTACCGCATAAGCTTTACATCCGTTCCTAACAGCTCTTTTAAGTTGTAAAGCAGAAATCTGCCTTATTGTGGTTTTTCTAGGAATTCCTTTAACACTTACTGGTTTTTTGTCACTGTTTAAACATGTGAATGTTTTATCATAACAATTTAGAATTTCTTAATGTTGTTCTAACCAGTCCATACCAATCAACATATCATAAGATCCAAGAGGCAAAACATTAAGCTTGACAACAGTTTCAAAATGATCCATAACTACTGCACATTCTTTTACAAAACAAGTTACCTTTATTTTAGCACTAGTGGCTAACTGTACCAACCAAGAATTCTCAAATTTTTCAATAGATAACTTACATTTTTTTACTACTTTAGGTGCAATATAACTGAGACTAGCTCCTGGATCAATCAAAATAGTTACAGGGGTCTGATTTATCATACCTTCTACTTCCACCATGGAAGTCTGATATTCAGCTTGTCAATTCTCCAAGGCTGCGTTGATTCTGGGCATGGTCCTTGCTAGTTCCCCAACGGTCATCTCCTCTTATATAGTATGAATGTTGCTAACAGTCTTCTTCCAATTAGGATAGACTGAAGCATAGTGTGGGCCATTACACTCGCAGCACTTGATAGGCTCTTTGCGCTCAAAGTTCTTGGTAAAATTTCCATGATTATTTGCAAATTCCTTACCTTTAGAATTATTCTGATTGTTGGGTGTATTGCTCTTGTTTCCTTGGAAATTCTTGTTATTAGAATAATTTTTGGCCTCATTGTTCTTGGAATTTATGTTAGGCACAAAATCCTTCTTCTTTTGTTCAAACTGATTATTATTTTTCTTAGCTTTCCAGTTGGCCAAGCTTTCCTTCTTTCGATTCTATTCAAAACAGAAGTTAGCCTTCCTCATAGCTTCTTCTAAAGTCTTTGGATTGTCATATTCAATCCTATCCTTAATATGATAAGGTAGACAACCGAGGAATCGCTATACCTTTGGTTTCTCATCTACAAGGTATGGTACATACCTAAGTAGGCTTAAGAACTTGCTGTTCAGATCCTTCATTGTCATTGATCCTAACTTCAGCTCATAAAACTCTTTGGCTCTCTCCTCATAATATTGCTCAGACAGACATTTCTTTTTAAAATACCTCTTAAAGGTACTCCAGTTTACATTCTTCTCTTTTATTCCCTTAATTCTTTTCAAATCCTGCCACCAAATGTCAGCCTTTCCTGAGAGGTTATAAATAACCATTCTAGCCTTTAACTGGTTAGAATAGTTATATATTTGGAAGTACTTCTTCATCCCTGATAACCAGGATTCAGATTCCTCCCCCTTCTCAGTCTCTCCTTTAAAGTTGGTGGTTTTATCTTTTTGAATTCCCCGGAAATCTCCTCATAAGGTTTGTATTTCCTCTTCTTAGTGTATTGATTATCATCACTACTGTCACTGGTAGACTGGTAATTTCGTTGTTCACCAAACACCTCAGAAGATGAACTAATTTCAGTTTTAGTATGTTTCATCTTTTTAGATTTACGTTGATGACTTGTATCTTCTGATTCTATTCTTCTACCCCTTCCCTCAGTTTGAAACTTTTCAGTTAGGATCTGGTTCATCTCTTCTTAAGCCCTCAGAATCCTTTCATTTTCTTGCTTTACAGACTCCATTTCAGATTTTAGATCTTTTACAGTTTGTAACAATTTTGAGGAATTGGTAGTTAAATCCTCTAGTATAGGATCTCTTGGTAAATTTCCTGGTTCAGTAACTGGAGATTCCTCCTCTGCATATTCTTCCAGCCTTTCCATACCTGTATGTTAAACTTCAGAAAAACAATTCGCTGTTGAATAACATTTAAAATAAAATACGCCAGCATAATAATTTAGTTTATTGTTTCATGAAAACTAGTTGGGATTCATCAAGGCCTAGTGTTTGAACCTTATGCTCAATACCACATGTTAAAACCCCAAATTTTCACGAAAATTTAAAATTTTGAATAATAATAAATGTTGAGAATGCAGTTGACTAACAACTAACGGTTAGAAATAAAAGAAATAGTTAATAGATTAGTTTGCATAAACTCAGTTATGTTAACTCAACAGTTTTCTTATTAACACCATATTAAGTTTAACGTGCACATTATTTCTACATTCGGTTTACTGATGAGTTCTATTTATGACAGTAGGTGAAATCTGACTTTGAATCCCAGGGCTTACTTAGCATTTATGCTAACGCAGATGGATTACTTGTTCTTACAAGTTTACAGGTATGAATGATTGAGTAACGTCTTAAATTTCATAAAGCATCCAGCAATAATTCTATTTGCAAAAATTAATAAGCTTAGTAGATAAGCTGTTGTAATCCAAACCACTTCCGTAAGGTAAAACGGTCTGTTTTCTTCAGTTGCTATTGTAAACAAGTTTAGCTGATTTTATTTCTTCCTGTAGTGTAAGTAGTGACAGTACCACTTCCTTTGGTTCTGAACATTTTGTTTTATCTACTTGATAATCTTAATTTTAATATGCATATTCTACCAATTCTATAATACATTTCTTGTATTAAGTTCTGTCTAGGAACAACTTCCAAGGTTGGTGTTTTTCTTATAGATCCAATATTTTTATCTTATGTTAACCTCAGTATTTTGGCAAAAACTTAAAACCATTTTTTCAAGTAATGAGAAACAACCAAATTCTAAGATAAGATCTCATTAATCTGAACTGAGTAAAAGAGTTCCTAGGAAATGCTCTTGCATTTCATTTTGCTATTTTTACAATTTGCTAACATTTACTTTGCTAGTTCTAAGACTTACAAATGTGCATGAACTATTTTTTTATCAACATATAAGGTTTAAATAATGTTGCACTTGCAAAATATTGATGAATCTACCCAAAATGATGCTATGCAAAGATCTCCACTTTATGTAGAAATTTCATGCCACCAAGTAAGAGAAACTGTAACTATTAGATAGTTATTCTTACACCATTAATTAGACTATTTATATGTCCACGATTTCACATTAGTCTTAAATTAATATTGGTAACAATTTAGTCATTACACCACCCATCACACAAGAATGATATTACTATATAAGCTTGATGGGTTGTAACCATTTCAAAAAGGGGTTAATACTTATATAGGTATTATGCATATTACCAACGATACATGTTTATATAGTCTTTTAATATCTTCACAAGTTAATTATTGGTACAAACTTACAATAGAGAAATACAATTCTCACCAGATTTACTAGCAAAAGCTCATATCATTGTTTACCAATATAATATGCAAGGTTTCTTTTTGGGTTACGAGGCTATACGATTATATTATCTGCTATTTTAAAGTTATTATAACATTGCATACCTGTGCCAATGATGAGCTATACACCAACGTTAAAACAATTATCGTAAGATATGAAACCCATGCAAACTATAGTGTTTATATGCTATTTGATGAAATCATTTGGGATAATAATTAGTGATTATTGATCACAGGTGACTATGGAAAATTGACCCATTGCATGATTATATTATTGTGGCCACATGGAAATTCCTTGGCCATGCACTGGTTGTATAAATATTTGTCAACCCTAACCCATGGCTTATTCGAGTTCTGACATTTGCGTTGGCCCTTTGGGCTGCTCTGCAAGCTCCCATAGCGGCCGTGAGTGGAAAATAGTTACAGAGGCTCCAACCCTGGTGTTTGTCCTATCTTACTCCCTTGAGTTGGGTTTTGTTGCTCGCCTCCACTTTGATTTCTTTATTTTGGTTAGAGTTCACTGCCCTCCTTGCACATGGCTTTACGGCCCGCCTATAACTCCTTTTGCTGCCCTTCTATCGTGGTTTGTCATTGGTGAAAGCTTTAGCTTATTATGTGTTATTGTGAAGCTCGTTCGTCGTAGGGTTTTGGAGTTTAGTTTTCTTGCTTGCATGTTGGTGACAGTCCGACTCCATGCTTGTTGAATCCTTCGCAGCCATTGCTCAGGCTTACCTACACCCTTGCTGTTAGTGTGAAATGCACCAGAGTCCCATCGTCTCCATCCTCGGTGAGAATGAGGGTTTGGCTCTTCTTAGCATTGTTTGTGGTGTTGTTATTCCTCCGAGGTTCCATCATTTTCACTTCCAGTTGAGGTAAGTAAAGAATTAAGAGCTATTATTATTTACGGTTCCATTCTACATAAGGGTTTTTGATTTTTAATTAACTCTGGTTCTTTTTACAATGCAAGTTAACTGGTTTCCATAGTTGACAGTCGTGCTGCACAAATCGCTCCATGAATAGTCCACGGTAAACTCTGGTTTTGAACATGGTTCTCCCTGCTTGTACATATTTTTGCAGTTGGAAGAAGTTTTGGTCGTGTTGCACCCAGTATGGGGTTGTTGTTCTTCGTTTTTATAGTTTTTGCTTTGGTTTAAACCCTTTCTTTTCACAAAGTGACTTCGACTTTAAGCTGTTTCTTGTAATGCTCTCATCTCGGATTAGTGAAGAACTTGCAGTTTTGTAATACTATGTTAATACTTGTTCATACTCCATAACAAGATATGGGTGCTCAGCTCTTAGCTAAGTTTTTGGTACTCTGTTAATGTTTTGAATTACATTCGGCCTTCGGGCTCGTTGATATAATGTAAATATCTTTAAGATAGTCTATATTAAGCTTAAATTCATTCTCCTTTATGTATTTGTATTTTATCTCTGTGTGAATGAATTAAATTTTTCTTTAAATGTTTATATAAAAGAATAAGCTTATTGCTTATCTTAGGTTACTACTGTAATGGTTTTGTATATTAAAGAATACTGGGTAATTTCTACTCAGAATTATGAGCTAGGGTTTTTACCCTATTTAAGTTGTAAGATAATAATTTCTTTATTGTTAATAATTATTTTCGATTACTGTTAAAAGAATTTAAGATTGTTTCAGTGACTCAAGGATTTCCAGGTTAGGGTTTATGGAAATAATCTATGTTTCTTTCTTTAAAGATTCCTTAATTTTGTTTAAAGAATTGTTAATTTATAAACGATATTATTTATGTTAATACTATTATCTGTATATACTATAAATACTTAAGCTTGTATTTGTACATACACTTTATTACTAAAAACTGTGACTAGTCTGTATTAGTTTAGTTCATTCAATGGTATTATTTCTGTTAGCTTACTAAGAAATGAAATGAGGGTTTCAACCGTGTCATTACTCCTTTACATGTATAGTCTGTTTGTAAAATTTAAAGGAAAAATCTTTGTTAAAATACTTAGTTAATTAAACATAAGTTACTACTGTATCTTAGTTGTTTTAATTATATAAAAAAAAATGATGTTAGAGCTAAATAATTCTTTGTTAAGATATTCTATATCTTTAAATTAATTTGTCTTTAGAATTTAGTTATGTTACTAAACCCTACCTAGGGTTCGAATAGTTGCATGTTAAGTTAGTTATTAATATCAGTAAAAGAAATAAACTAAAAGAACCATACTTAATTCTTTGCTTAACATGATAAGATAAGCATTATATCTGAGTTGTTTCTAATTCCTCTGTTACAGGTTAAAAGTATAGTTTACAAAAGGAAGTACTGTGTAAAATAAATAACTTATCTACTTGAATAACTGGTGAATATAATACATTACTATCAGTAAAAATATTATGGCTATTTCTTTTCTAGCATTCTTATTACATAGTCTGGTTTGAACAATAAACTTAACTAGGCATATTAATATTCTTTTCTGAAAACAACTATCTACATAAATAAATGATTCCATTACTCTGAAATACATAATAACTCTATTCATTTCAGATTTCTTTCTTATCCTTCATCTATTTTAAAATATACTACCTATGCTAGAGTATAGTCTGGTCCATTCCAGACGTGGAAAAACACAGGTAGGATTGTTTTTCATCAATTACAGATTCAACATTTCAAATAAATTAAGGATTACAATCTCTATCAGTTCACTACTAAACATTTAATCATCCATTAATCATTCAGTTTCACATATAAACTTTAAACACAGTAAAATAAAAGACTGTAGAACCTGTTTAAGCTGGACAACAACAGCGTTGGGAGGTCGTTCCTCCCTACCAACTCCTGGAGAGTGCTCAAACAGTGTCTCCTTAGGACCCTCGAGCCTGTTCCTGGTCTCCTTGGATAAGAAATAGTGGAGCGGCAACCAAATACTAGTCCAATGACTCAGTAATCACTCTACACTCAGCAGTAAGATCCTTCAACTGAAAAGCTGCACTAGATCACTTTCTGCAGTTTACCCCTCAAACACCTTCCACCAATTCCCTTCCCAATGAAATCCTTTGAAGTACATTCACCTGAATGATTCTCTTCTTGGAAAATGAGCAGCCTCAGCTCTCTTCAATGGGCATTTTTATTAAGATTTCCTAGGTCTTTTTGGGTTAGTTGTCATTAATTGAGCCACCTGCTCTGATCCCACTTTCTTGGGGAATCATGACCCCAAATGTAGGGAGGTTTCCACCTGCAACATTGGATGTGTTTGGGGATGCTGCCACTTGTCTATTTGCTCTCCACCCAGTCTCATCCACCAACTTGACCAGTAAACACTCTTTTAACAGCTCTTCCAAGATGTTGTCTCCATTTTTATTTATTTATAATTAAAATATTCAGAATTACATTCAACATCTTTGACTCTGCTGAGTCATCAATTACAACTTAGCATAAAATTTAACATATTGTCTTGAAATAAAATCAAATATGATAATATTATTTTTGCAAAATTGGGGCATGTGACCCTTGCTGCAAGCTTCACCTTGCCTCTACTGATTCCAAGAAGGTATGGGATTGTTTGGATAGAGTCTTGCTACTTTAAAACAATCTTCCTCCCCTTTACCGTGAGGGGTGAGCCACCATTTAAAGGCCATAATGGATAGGATAAGTTGAGGGTTCAAAGGAGAAGGTTGTGGAATCATCCCAAGGATAGGGAAATTCAATCTCCACCAACCCATATTCTTAGGGACAGGTTTCCATGAAAGATTCATTGAGAAAATTGTTGAAACTTATTCTTTTTACATTTTTAAGTTGAGCACCACACTTTGTGGAAGGGAAACATGGGATGTTGAGGGGTACCACATGTTGCATGAAGGAGACAAGTGGAAGCACCGCTCCTTTCCAATGAGAAAGGCGCCTTTCCATATTAGGTACTTCCTGTTGTTAACTGACAAGGCACAGTGGTGGTTTAGATCAGGGGAAAAAATGAGGGAATATGCCTCCTTTCCCCATTTATTCACTTCATACCTTGAGGGATTAAAGAAAACTAAGCAATGCCCATATCATAACATGACGTTGATGAGATATAGGTGTAACGGAATCCCCCCCAAAGTATGAGGCTAGAGGGAAAATATAGGCAAAAATACTTTGGCAGAGTAGGTTATGACTTCGAGGAAATTGTCCAAAAGTAAAAACTTATCAACAACCAAGATCATTCTACAATACTTTTACACTTTGGTATATGTCCAAAATGACTCACAACATGGCTATCGAACAATACAATGCAGATCCATGTGAGATACAAAAGTCATGGATCCTTAAATATAGTGTAGATCCATGTGAAGACGACTCAAATTTAGACATAGCTACTGGACATACAATGTAGATCTATGTCATAAAGACGCAAATCTAAGCACACCCACAAACAAACAATGTGGATCCATGCAATGACTCATAAAAAATAATCCATCACAACCTAGGGGAAGGAAAACATAATAGATAAATGCTCAATGAACACCCAGGGTCTTCATCCCGTTCCCAAGAAAGTATGATTCTATCCATGTGAATAGATGTATTGAAGTCGAACATGGTAGAAACCACTTGATTACCGATCAATGATGTGAACCGTTAACAAGCACTAGGGAAATCACCATTAATGTCAATGATTCCCAAGGTACCCTAGTACATTCCTTCAAGTGTGAATAGATGAATTGACATTGAACACTCAGATTAATCCCTTGATCAAAGGCCAATGATGAAAGACTATTGTCAAAAGAGAGGAAACCTGCTATCGAGGCATGAGCATCTCAAGGTACTGAAAGGAGTGACATGACTCATGAAAGTGGATCGACTCAGAGACAAGCTAAAAACCCAACTATTTGAATGAAATGTAGATAGGTGCCATGTTCAAAGGTGACTATAAAGCTTCCATTGATACAAATGAAACATGATTTTACTTCCATTAATTTCCCCATCATGATTGATGAGTGACACTTTTCTTTTTAACGAAATGGAAGAGGGTAATAAATGCTTGATATAGCTTATCATAGGATAAGTCCATTCTCATATGTTTTCTAAACCTGGGAAAGTAGGGGTTCGTTCCCAGAGAGGGTCTTTCAATGCTTAGTTTAACGAGTCCATTGAAATAAACATCGGTGTTGTTCATGTTCAGAGAGTCTGAATGGAACTAAAGAAGACTCTGAAAAGTTCTTTTTCATAATTTTAGTCCCCGAGGCCCAGAAAAGGGGTAAAACTACCGTCGAAAAGATGACCTTTCAAGTAATTTTACGAGTGTGAAAGTGACAAGTTCACTTGACAATCTTTTCATATTTTGAGAGTCTAAAAAGAGCTTAAAGATAACTCTGAAGGGGTTTCTTTTTCATGAATAGTTTAACGAGCCCAAAAAAGTGATAAAATTAGACTTGAAACCTTTGTTCTAAAGTTTAACAAGCACGACTATGGTTTCAAGAGCAGTCAGAATCTTTTTCGATTTTCTAGAAAATGAAAAAGGCGAAAACAAAACTCTTCCGTAACCAGAACTACTTTTCCAGGAGCCCTGTAATTCTCAACAATAGACCATTAAGCATTAATTTGACCAAACTTAAGCAATATAGGACCATTAGGGGTAAAAAATAATAAATATTATTAATAAATAATCTAAAAAAGTGAATAAATAGAGATGAATAGTAAAAATATTTTACCATTTGTGTTTTTTACCCAACTTGGTGAAATCAAACCCTTTTTAGGTCAAATTTGGAGCGTGAATTGTGAGAGCTATGGGAAACCGTTCTACATTTTGTCTGGACTAGGTGAATCATCTCCCTTTTTCCTTCATTTCCATGGTTTTACATTTTTTTAGGTCATTTTTAAGGTTTTTGGGGTCATTTTCCAAGGGGAAATTTCACCATGGTAGCACCGCACTTTCCTTTTACGCGAAAGGCAGTGATACCTTAAGACTACACCTTTTCTTAATGAAAAGTGTAGTGCCACTGCTTTGTCTAAAAAGACAAAGTGTGGTGGTGAAAACTAGCCCAAAAATATCAACATTGAAGCAAAAACAAAATAATTAAAGGCTTGAGAATGGTTGGAATTGGTCGCTAATGCCTCTTTTTGGTTGTTTGACAAGGTTAGAAGGCCAACATGGTAGTGTGGAAAGAGAGAGAACACGAGATGGATGACATCCATGGTGCCAATGAACACAAAATGGTAAGCACGCTTTGGGAGTGTGGACTCCTGAAGTTCTTCCAGGTGCCAAGTATGAGGGCCTAAATATGATTATTGGAGCAGTTAATTAGGATGTGGAATCTTGAACATTAGTATTTTGAGGTGGGGGGCCATATACTTACTTTGGAGGTAGAGGATATATGTTTTTTCAAAGGATTATTCAGGAGGGGACCGCCTATTTAATTATCGGGTCTACAAGGAGGGCACATCACTACCTAGGGTCGCATTGATCAGTACTATTTTCTCGGGACATAGATGAGCGGGAAAAAGTTTCCCATAAAAGAAGTGATGGACCTACCTATTAGGATATTTTTTTCACTATGTAGCGAGTAGCAGGAATTGATGGGGCTCACCATAATTCTAGGGCACACATGTTGTATGCCTTAGAAGCAATGTCTCCTACTGTGTTCAACTGGGTGAAATATTTACTAGTGGTCTTGAAAGACCAACTCACCAAGTGCCAAAGAGGTGATTTGAAGCATTTCGGTTACAAAACCATCCTAATATCATTCTTTCTAGAGAGTATCCCACTGTTGAGGCCCCATTTGGACATCAACAAGCTCATGGAGAGAGATTCGCATATGCTATGGTGTGTTGATTTGATGTCCCTCCATGGTGGTGATGGGCCTAGGGTCAAGTACAGGGCACCATTCTTCCGCTGGTTGAATGAAAAACTATTGATGATAGAGGATTATGCATATGCAGGTACTGAATTTCACGGTGATCCAAACTTGGCTCTTCCCGAGAGAGAGAATTGGGGGGACCTTGATAAGAAAGATACTATGAAGCATGTTTTTATATTTTTATGATTTTTATGTGTGATACTGAAACAAATTTTCCTATTGTGTAGATGTTGGAGCAGCCAGACTAGGAGGATCTTCTCCCATTGATAGGAGAGCAGGGGCCATATTTGTGCGTCAAGAAATCGACAAGGAGCTATAGGAGGTTGAGGAGAACCTCCAGAGGCTTACCCTATATCTCCTTGACACTCATGTAGACGATCTCCCGAGGAGGTACCAGAGGCACACAAATAGTGCGTTGTGACGTTTTGGTCACTTGCTATGCCGAGTGGCAAGGGTGATCATGTGATACCATGATCATCATTAGGGTTTATTAGAATATGTATACTGAAATCCATGAGCTTCAATTTTTTGTTACCTTATTGTACTGAAATATCTCATGCTTCAGATTGGGTCTCAGGGCCACATTTTTGTACCAAATGTATATATATATATATATATATATACAAGCTTCTTTTTGCGTCCTATAAGAGAATTTTGCAATGGAATGTATTTACATGGATATTGTCTTTTTACCATACTTATTTTACATTTTTACATGTTATTTTCACGTATCAAAATTTCAAGAATGGGAAATATGGCAATCCAAAATGTAATTAGAAATCGAATGAGAAATTGAATCAAAATATCTTAGAACATGATGATAGGTAATGGACTCAAATGATCGTTTGGGGAGACACACTCTTCGAAAGAGACGAAGGAGTATGAGGTTGCTAATGGCATAGACGTGATTTAACTGGAAACCACTAACTGAGAGTCTAAATAGACAACCATATGATCAACACCACGGGAGGAAGCTTCGGTCAACAATCCTATCACTGTATAATATTCAATGATATTGTTAGTAGTTGAACCTAGGAAGACCCCCCCTGAGCTAACAAAGTAATGGGCCTGGGAATAGAGTACCCAAGCTCCTGAAGCGAGATTCATGGTATGGTAGCTAGAACCATCCACAAAACCATAGGAATAAGCCATATGCAAAGTCAAAACATGACAAAAAATAAGCAGTCATGGATAGGACACGATTCAAAACCAAAATAAAACAATCAAACCACACCAAAAGTTAATTATACACAAATGCATAGGGTACTAATGCAAAATTTCTTGAGCATAGTACCTTTTCAGGTAAATCCCATTGCGAGGCTTCCTGAAAGGTATACCATCATAATCCACTAGTTCATAGGACCCTTTCTCTAAGACTTTACTTACAACATAGGGACCATACCACATCGATTCAAAATTTTATTTTTCCAATTTGTCATGTTTCTTATCATATGTCAGAACAAGATCTCCTTCATGAAAGACACGAGGTTGAAACAAGTTATCGTATTGAGAATTGATATGCTTCTTATGTGAGTCACTATCCAGAGCAGCATCTCGTCACGTTTCATCAAGTTTTGTGAGATAAATGAAACATTCTTCCTTGGCTGAGGTATTTGGAAAATGTTCAACAACTATTTTCAAGGATGGGATTTCACATTCAATAGGTAAAACAAATTTCATTACGTAGAATAATTGAAAAGGCATGAATCTGGTTGTTGTTTTTATGGAGGTCATGTAAGCCCATAGTGTAGAGAACAGAGTCAAGTTCCAATTTGACTTATGTTCACCCACCATTCTACGAAGCATAGGTTTTAAAACCTTGTTAATGGCTTCAACCTGGCCATTAGCTTGTGGATAGTAGGGAGTTAAATTTTCATGGAAAAAACCCAACTTAGCACTTAGCTCAGTCATCATCTGATTACAAAAATAAGATTTGTGATCAGTAACTATGGCTTGAGGAACCCCAAACCTAGCTATGACGTGATTGAGCAGGAAGAGGGAGACAATATTACCATCCTTTGCATACATAGGCATCGCTTAAGCCCATTTCATAAAGTAATCCACAGCTACAATTACATAACCATGCCCCCTGAATGAGGTAGGCTTACAATGCATAAAATCTATCCCCCATTGGTGAAAGGGCCAACGAAAATGACAGGGTGTGTGCTCTTTAGGATGAAACATCTGATAGGGTGGGAATTCCTTAACTTCTTCATGGCAATATTTGAAGATCGAGGGCCAGAAATAGCCAGTGTGAAGGATTTTCTAGGTTGTAGCCATCCCAGAAAGATGACCTCCACATGATATGGAGTAGAAATCATTCAGAACTTGTTCAGCCTCTTCGTGTGTCAAGCATCATCGCAAGATAGAGTTAATACCACATCAATATAGGGTATCATTGATACGACAACGATCATCTCAAGACAGGTCAGACTGAAATCGTTGAGTCTGGTGATATACGATAAGATCTCCATAACATGATTTGGTCGTGATAATCAGGAATAGAAACTCATCGGGGAGTGAATCAGTGGGATCGGTTTCTATAGTAGAACGTGGAAGGTCACACATTAGTTCTGCAAAGTCTAATGACTTTTTGGAAGTAGATTTCGTGAACTCAAGGTAAAATTCATGCAGGATAACAATCCAATGAGAGTATTTTTTTCCCCGTACCTGATGATTCAGAATGTAATACATGGCGTTTAGGTCTGCAAGAACAATAGTCATGTGAAGTAAGATGTAGTGACAGAAACGTTGAACGACTATGATCGTATCCAAATCCAACTTCTCAACATGTGAGTATCATATATCACATGTTCTTGGTTTTTATATCTTCCTGCACTAAGACCATACCAACAATAGTATAGGAGGTTGCGAGATATAGAAGATAGTATTTCGAATAATCAGGAGGATGCAATGTAGGCGAGTGTGTAATTACATGTTTTAAATTGTTGAAAGCTTGTTGAGACAGAGCATCCAAAATGAACAAAGTGTTCTTTTTCAACAATCGCATGTATCCATGCATTTTTTCTGCAAAATTACATACAAAATGGTGCAGAAAGTTTGCCTTCCCTTGAAAACTTTGAAGTTTCGTGATATTAGTGGGTGGGGGTAAGTCCACAATGCATGTGATTTTCAAAGGATCAATATGAATACCATCCATGGAAACAACAAAGGAAATTAAATGTCTGGTCTCCACACAAAAAACACATTTGTGTGGACTTAGACAAATATTCTAATGATGACATCTAAGGAAAATGGACCTAAGATGTCCATAATGATCCTCTCGTTGTTGTGAATGGGCAGGTAGGTCATCCAAGTAGGGTTCCACTATATGCTTGATATCGTGGAAAGGATAGGAAATGGATTGTTGGAATTTAGCTCCAACATTTTTAAGTTGAAAGGTAGTTTACGGTAGGCAAAGGTTCCCCATGGGAAAATAAATTTTGTCTTATGTTGATCAGCGGGAAATATCTCAATTTGACTATAGCTGGAAAAGCCATCCATAAAGGAGAATATAACACTTCTGGCACAATTTTCGATGTAGGGGGTAGGGTAATTGTCCTTAGGAAAAGCCTTGTTCAAATACATAAAACCGATGCAAACTCTAATAGTGCTTATTGCTGGAAATACTCACCTCCTGCAGACAGGAGCTGTTTCCCTAGCTTGAAATCCTTCACAACTAGAACAAATGAGTGATAACAATAAACAGTACTTTCCCTAAGATAAGTAGATGTTTGGAATGAAACTTTCACCTGCTACATAGTGTAATGCTTCAGCATTCAAGAGTACTATATCTTCACAATCTACTAGCAAAAACACATCACAAAGCACACAAGATCAAAAGTACCAAATACAATCCACTATTTTATATCAATGACTAAGGAATTTGATAATAAAAACAGTGATTAAAAACACAATATGAGTTATGGGAAAGGAACTTGTATTGCATAATAAAATGAAGAGAGAGATTACAACCAATATGCCTTAGTGTCAAGATGTCTCCTCCCAAGCAAGGTCTTTCTTCCAAAGCTTCAACTTTTCTTCCTTATGCTCAACCTAGATTTGGCCAGAAATTTGGTGTTGTAGTATAAATTTCCTCCCCTTACCCATGGGAGGTGAGCCACTACTTATATCCCTTGGGAGGATAGGAATGGTTGATATTCTCATGGGTGAGGTGGAAGGGAGATCCTAGAAGGAAGAATCTCGAGTCCAGGTGGTCTAGAAGTGTAGGAATGAGGGTGACACGAAGCTAATCTTCAAGAAGCTTCATGGATATTCTCTTTTTCCTTTTGAAACTCAAGCACCGGTATTTTTCTATGGATACAGAGCATTACCAGGGCTGCACTGCTTATTGCTCAAAGTAATTAGGCAGTGGAACTGCTTATTGTCAATTGACAAATGGCGTTAATGACAAGGGTAACACACATTGTCCAAAGGGAAAAGGCGGTGGTTGATACAAGTATAAAATCATGAGTTCTAGCCTAGGTCTCACTTCATATTGTGAGTATTTGAGGCAATCATTGATGTTTCGGTTCTCAGTACATGATGGTGACAAGAAATGTGTGTAACGAAATTCCCCCCAAAGCACGAGGCTAGTGGAATAGGATAGGCGAGATCTTTGTAAGAACAAGTTATCGCTTCGAGGAAATAATTCAATTGATTAGAGATCTTCATCAACCTAAATTTTATGCAATACATCAATACTTTGACTCATATCCAAAATACTCCTCATCATGGTTGCATACCAATACAAGGCAGATCCATGGGAGGTGTGACTAATCATGGCTACTAGAATATAGTGTAGATGCATGTGAAGAAGACTCAAACTTGGACATAGCTACCAGACATACAATGTATATCTATGTCATATGGACACAAATTTGAGCACAACCATGACCATACAAATGTGGATCCATGCTAGGACTCATAAAAATACTCCATCGCAACCTGGGGAAAGCAATGAGCGCTTGATAGGTACCTAGGGTCTTCGTCTCGTCTTCCACAAAGTACAATTCTATCCATGTGATTACAATGTCATGATGTCAAACATGGTAAAAACCACTTGATTACTAGTCAGTGATGAGAACCATTAACAACTGCGAGGGAGATCACCATTGATGTCGATGATTCCCAACATACCTCAGTAAAATCTCTCGAGTGTGAATATATGATTTGACATCGAACACTCGGTTGAACCTTTTGATCAAAGTTCAATGATGTAAACCTATGTCTAAAGAGAGAGGATCTATCATTGATGCATATAGATCTCAAGGTACTACTTTGTTTCTAAGAATAATTCCTAGATGATGAGATGAAATTGACAGGAACTGTATCGTCGAAGGAGGGCCATGATGAATCCCACATCGACGACACAAAAATCGAAACAAATCTTTGGAATTTGAGTATGATGTAACCATATGACTGACTCAACAATAATTGACACAATGTTTTGAATGGAGATCCAAACTATCAACATGACTTCCCTTTGAACATTAGACAGCACGACCAAAGACTTGGAAGCATTGACTTGACGAGGAGGATACCAAGACATAATGTGACGACGAGCAATGCATTCTTTGAAAGACTCAAAGGAGTGACATGACTCATGAAAGTGGATTGACTTGGAAGTAATCCCAATTGACTGAATGAAATGTAAACAAGTGCCATGTTCAAAGGTGACTAACAACTTCCATTTATTGCAAATGAAATATAGTTCCCTTTCCTTAATTTCCCCATCATGATTGATGAGTGCCTCTTTTCATTTTTATAAGTTCAAAGAGGGTAAAAAATATTCATTGCATCTTATCATAGGATAATTCCATTCTCATATGTTTCACGAACCTGAGAAAGGATGGGTTCGTTCCCAAAAAAGGGTCTCTCAGCGTTTAATTTAACGAGTCCATTGAAAGTTAACTCGATATCGTTCATGTTTAGAGAGTCTGAATGAAGACAAAAGGAGACTCCAAAAGGTCTTTTTTCGTATGATTGAGTCCCTAGGGCTCGAAAAAGTATAAAATAATGCCTAAGAGAAATCTTCTAGATGAGATCAACTAGAGTGTTCCTTTTTTGTAAACTAGTCAATCCGAACTGAAAAAGGGGTAAACTATCATCGAAAATACGACTCTTTAAGTACTTTTACGAGTGTGAAGAAGACAAGTTGACTCGACGATCTTTTCACATTTAAGGAGTCCGAAAAGAGCTTAAAAAAGACTCCATTAGGGTTTATTTTCACGATAAAAGAGTTTAACGAGTCTGAAAAGAAGCAAAAGTTGACTCAGAAAATTGGTATTGGGTTTAAAGAGCACGACCAAAGTTTCGAAATTAGCGCTCAAGGAATTTTTCCGTTTTATGTAAGTACGAAAAAGTCAAAAACAAACTCTCTCATAACCAAAAACTTTTAATCCTCATCCCTGCAAAACCTTTAAAAATACTATTACATCTACAAAAGATTAAAAATAAGTTTTTAATGACTAATTAAAAGGGTAATTATTAATAAAATAATTTAAATGATTAAAACAATATAATAAAACCCAAAATATTTCATATAAAAACTAGTGAATAGTGAAAAAACTTACCGTTTCACTATTTACCAATTGGAGAGCCATTTGGAGCTATTTCTGTGCAATCTTCAGGCGAGGATTCCGGAGTCATCAGCAAGCCATTTTTCGATTCGTTAGCTCTAGGTAAGAGCTAAATTCATTCCTAGCATTTCTATGGTTTTCATTTTTCATTCCATGCAAAAATTTTAGGGTTTGTGAGATTTACCTAAGGGTAAAAAATACCCATAGGGTAACGCACTTACACCTTTTGGGAAAGGTGGTGCCTCAGTGACACCGTGATTTTCATGCCAAAATCGGTGTTTCCGTTGCTCTATCTTAAAGGGACAGGAGCGATGCTACAGAATGCCCTAAAACGCGCAAGAGCCACACCAAAATAATGATTTTTATGTATCCTTTATGGTTTATTTTGTATTTTAATACTTCAATTTATCTTTTTGGCAGGTTACTTTGGTGAATATAGTTGTCTAGAAAGAAATACAATATGAAATTTATGATTCTAGGGTTGGGGCTGATCCTAGAACTTTGGATTCTCTACGAGGTTGTGGACTCTTGAAATTTTTCAATGTTCCTAGCATGAGATCTCATGTGAGACTGCTGGAGTATATCCTGAGAATGTAGAACCCAGGGCAGCAATATTTCGAGGTGGGTGCTCACATTATCACTGTGGAAGTAGAATACATATACTTCCACTCAAGCTTGTCCAGGAACGGGGCTCCTATCTCACTGGCAGGTCCTCAGGGAGGGGATGTTACCACACAGGAGCTCATAAACCGTCACTGCTTTTCGGGTACTCAGATGTCTAGGAAGAAAATCCCAATCAAAGAGGTAATGGATTTGCCTCTTCACATAGTGCTTTTTACTATGCAGCGAGTTTCAGGGAGCCAAGGGTCTCATCAGGATTCTTGAGCACATATGCTCTATGCTTTGGAGGCTATGGAACCCATTGTCTTCAACTGGATTGAGGCTTTACTGAGCACTTTCAAAGAGAAGTTGACCAAGTGTCGACAAGGAGAGCTGAAGAAATTCGGTTATGGTACTATCTTAGCGTACTTATTCTTTGAGCGAGTACCTCATCTGAGGCCATGGGTAGTTTTCACTGAGCTGAGAGCATGAGACCCTCACATGATGCGTTGGGTAGAGGCGATGGCCCGCCATGGTGGCAGTGGGTCTAAAGTCAAGTATGGGAGCATCTTGTTTTGTTGGTTGGATGACCAACTACTTATGATCAAGGACTACGCATACGCTGGGATTGGATTCAGAGGAGATATAGACCTATCCCTACTAGCAGGTGCCCAATGGGGAGACATTGGTAAGTAGAATACTAAGACATTGATTATTTTTGTATTTTATGTTTTATAATTTTTATGGATGTTAACGAGACCAAAGTTGTTTTTTTAGATGTGGGAGATGTGGGACCTGGGGGTTCCTCCCCAATTGACAGGCGAGCGGGGGCCCGCTTCATCCATAGAGGAGACGATGAGTTTACTGAGTTAGAGGATAACCTCAACTAGTTAACTCTAGATATTCCAGATATTTCTGTGGATGACCTCCCTAGGAGGTACCAAAGGCAAACTACTGGAGTATTAGGTCAATTTGGGCGCTTGCTACGGAGGGTAGAGAGAGCTATTATGTGTTATTGCGAGCATAATTAGCTATCCCATATTTTGTAGACACTGAAAGTTATCTAGCTTCAGTATTTTTGTTATTCTAAAAGCCAATGTGCTTCATTCGAGGTCTCAAGACCATTTTTTTTGTAAAACACTATTATATATATATATACAAACTTATCTATGGCAGTTTATCTGTGTTCAAATGTGGAATGATGTTTATATGAGTTTTATGTCTTTTTACTATTTATGTTTATTTACAATGAACCATGTATAACTCATCAAATGTTATGTGTGATCAATATACCAGTCCAATATGTAATTGGCTAATGAGTCTGCAACTGTGTTACAAGACCTAGGAATATGCCGATAAGTAATAGTTTCAAATGATCTTTCTAATAAATGCACTCTTCGAAAAAGATGAAGAATTGTAAGGTTTCAGATGGCATATATGTTATTTAAGTGAAAACCCACTAACTGAGATTCCATGGAGACTGCCAAGTGATCAATGTCCTGAGATGCAGCCTCGGTTAACAAACCTATTACCGCATGATACTCGACAATATTATTGGTCGCTGGACCTATGAAAACCACTCCTAAACTAACTAGGTCATGAGCTGGGGAATATAAAACTCAGGAAGCTAAAGCAAGGTTCAAGGTATGATGGCAAGCACCATCAACAAAACCATAAAAATCCATTTGATCTACATAATCAAAACATGGTATAAACAGTGCTGAAAAAAACTCAAAACCATATTGAAATAATGAAACCACACCAAAAAAGTCAATCGATGTGCATATATACAAGGTACTACAACATAAATGTATTTAAGCATAGTACCTTTTTAGGTACAACCCATGCGAGGTTTCCCAAAAGCTATCCTATCATAATCAACAAGCTCATAGGCCCATTTCTCTAAGACTTTACTCACGATGTAGGGACCATACCACATGGATTCTAGCTTCCCTTTTCCAAGTTTGTCATGTTTATGATCATAAGTCATAACCGTGTCTCCTTCATTAAATACATGAGGTTGAATAGATTTATCGTATTGAGCCTTAATGCATTTTTTATGCGCCTCATTAATCAAGGCGACATCTCTTTGATTCTCATCAAGGTTTGTCAAATACAAAAAATGTCCTTCTTCGATAGAAGTGTTTGGGAGAAACTCAACTACAAGCTTGAGTGATGGAATTTTGCACTCAATAGGTAGGACAACTTCTAGTCCATAGACCAATTGAAACGACATAAAACCAGTTATTGTTTTAACTGAATTTCTGCAAGCCCATAGTGTAGAAAATAGAGTTAAGTGACAGTTGGATTTATGATCTCCAAACATTCTATGCAGTATAGTATTCGATACTTTGCTAATGGCTTCGACTTCGCCATTAGCCTGTGGATAATACAAAGTTGAGTTCTCATGACGAAAACCCATCTTAGTACTCAACTCAGCCATCATCTGTTTATGGAAATGGGATCCGTGATCAGTGAATATGGATTGTGGAACTCCGAACCTAGCTATGACGTGATTGAAAAGGAAGAGGGTGGAAGTATTACCATCCTCTACATATGTAGGAATTTCCTCAGCCCATTTTGTGAAATAATCCATGGCTATGATGATGTAACCATGCCCCCTGGCTGAGGTAGGCTTACAATGCATGAAATCGATCCCCCATTTGTAAAAAGGGCCAATGGTAATGAAGGGGTGTAATGGAGCAGGGTAGGTGCTTTTTTTTAGATAGAAAAGCTATCAGGGTGGGCATGTTTTAACCACCTCATGACAATCTTTGAATATTGAGGGCCAAAAATACCTAGCGCGAAGGATTTTTTGAGATGTAGCCATCCCAGAAAGAAGACCGACACATGCTCCAAGGTGGCAGTCATTCATGACTTGTTCAGTCGCGTCATGAGTAAGACATCGTCGGAGAATAGAGTCAATACCACGCCAGTATAACGTGTCATTTAGAATGAGGTAATATTTAGCATGGTGACGGATACATCAGTGATTGTAGTGGGATATATTGGGATGAAATATTTGGTTTTGGAGATAGATGATCAAATATCCATACCACGGGTTAGTTGTGCTAATCAGGAACAAAAAATCATATGAAAATGAATCATTGGGCTCAGATTCCATGAGAGCACAGGGAATGTCACACATTAACTCTGTAAATAGTAAGGGCTTCTTGGAAGTAGCCTTAGCGAACTTGAGATTGAATTTATGCAGGATAACTACATAATGGGAATAATTCCCCCCTAGCACTTGACGATTCAAAATTTAATACATAGGGTTTTGATCAGCGAGGACAATTGTAGTGCGTAGTAGAATGTAGTGACGAAAATGTTGCACATCGATGACCGTAGCCAAAGCTAGCTTCTCCACATGTGAATACTGAGTTTCATAGTCAAGAAGACTCTTAATCAAATAGTAAATTACATGTTCTTGGCCATAAAGGTCTTCCTGCACCATAACCATACCAATGGTAGTAGTGGAGGAGACAAAATAAAGAAGAAAATCTTTTGAATAATTTGGTGGGTGCAACACTGGTGAGTGTGTCAAAGCATGTTTCAAATTATCAAAATCTCATTGGGCCTAGTCATCCCAAAGAAACAGAGTGTTCTTTTTCAGGAGACACATATAGCCATGCATTTTCTTCACGAAGTTAAACATAAAGCGACGAAGAACATTTGCCTTCCCTTGCAAACTTTGAAGTTCAGTAATATTGATTGGGGCAGGTAAGGCCAATATAGCATCTATTTTCAAAAGAACTATCTGGATACCGTCTTTGGAAACCATGAAGCCAAGAAGACATCTAGTCTCAACATAGAGAGCACACTTATGTGGGTTAAGTCGAATGTGATAATGACGACATCGAAGGAAAATGTCCCTAAGATGCCCTGGATGATCCTCTCTCTGCTGTGAATGAGCAGGGAGGTCGTCCAAATATGGTTCCACAATGTGTTTAAGATCGTGAAAAGCATAGGACATGGCTCGCTGGAATGTAGCACCGTCATTTTTCAAACCAAAGGGTAACTTCCGATAAGAAAAGGTTCCCCATGGAAAAATGAATGTCATTTTATGTTGGTCAGCAAGTAATATTTCTATCCGATTATAGCTGGAGAAACCATCCATAAATGTGAATATGACGCTCCCAACACAGTTATCAATGATTTGATCGATATGAGCAGTGGGAAAGTTGTCCTTAGGACAATCCTTATTCAAATCTCGGAAATCAATATAAATATTAATAGTGCCTTGTTTCTTAGCTACAGGGACAATATTATATACCCACTCAGTTAGCGGTACGGGATAAATAAAACCAGTTTTCAAAAGCTTTTCAACCTCGGCTTTTATTGCCGCAACTTTCCTTGGATGGACTTGACGAATTTTTTTCTGAACTGGTCTCGCTATGGGGTAAGTCTTGATCTCGTGTACAATGATGGATGGATCAATCCCATGCATTTCTTCATACGTCCAAGCAAAAACATCTCATAATTCTTTGAACAAAGCTCTATATTTTTCAATTTCTTCCGTTGAATAGTTCTGGACTACATGAACATGTTCAACAGTTCCAGGCTTTATTGATATGTCGATGGGAGTCGTCTGAGTGATATTACACAAATTTCCTTCAAAATCAGTTCCTTGTAACAACACAAGTGTTTGAGGATTTTCGACAATATCAAAGCTAATGGGTGAAACAAAATTGGAGTCTGCCAAATTGGCATTGGGAAGGAATGAAGATCTATGGTGATGGTCTTCCCATACAAGTTCATCCGCACTCATGATCTCCATAATAGACTCGTCCGATGGTATGTGAGAGATAATCTAGAGTGGGGAGAGGGGAATCTAGCCAATAGGGTAGATGATAAGGATCCGATGCCACTATATGATGATCATCATAGTAGTCATCAGAAGCAGATAGTTGAAAACACATAGCTATCCCATATAGTGGCATCATTAGCTATCGCATAGCTGTAGCTATCATCAAAAAATTAAAATTCAACTTCAACTATTTGATTATTAGATACAACTATTCAATTAATATATACAACTATGAGCTTAACTCCATTGATGATACAACTATTAGCTTAATGTCAACTCCAATCATGACTTTTACTTGAACTACAATTGTCGATATATTAACTTTTAAATTAACTATTATATACAACAATTAGTTGAAAAAATTAAACTTCAACTTTAACTATTCGATTATTAGATACAACTATGAGCTTAAATCCATTGATAATACTATTAGTTTTTACTTCAACTTTAATCAGAGTTATAATGGATAACTATTAAATACAAATATTAGCTTAACTCCAATTATTCTACAAAACGCTTAAGTCTTAGTCTAAGTACATTTGGCATCTAAGAGTCTAGCTAATGTGCACTCGTGTAATAATCGAACTCCTAATAAAATCGTTTGAGCTCCTAATAAACTCCTCCATCTAGCAGTTGGGCATATAGCTAATTATACACTGATATGCTTTTATATCTTAGAATTTTGGGGTGGACTACCATCTATGATTTTTCGTCTATGGACGAGAATGAGACAACTATACTCTCCATATTGATTTTATGGACTTCGTTCAAAATTCATAATTAACAATTTCAAAAAAATAAAAAATAGATTAGTTAACATGTGATAAGTACACTTCGCGATAGTTGAAAAAATTAAACTTCAACTTCAACTTGGTAATTAAAATTCCAATCATGATGATGCACAACTATTGGATTCTTAGATACAACTATTAGATTAACTCCAATGATGATATAACTTTAGTTTAACTTCAACTCAAATCACAACTTTAACTTGAAGTGCAATAGCTGATATATTAACTTTTAAATTGACTATTAGATACAACTATTAACTTAATTTCAACGATTTTACAATTATTAGCTTAACTTTACTTTAATCGTAGTTATATTAATCATATTGAAAAAGTTGTGTGTATCATGGTAACTTGAGAATATATTATATTTTTAAAAACCCCATGTTTAAAATATAAAGTCCATTTCAAGAGCAGCTTTTTTGACCATAACTTCCAGGTTTTTTTTTTTTTAAATAGCAAATTTTGGCCATAGATCTACAACTAGTTTCGCCTCCATTACCTATCTTTCAAACATCTGAATTATTTCTATTGTAGTAGATCCTCTTTATTGGTATGAAATTGTTTATCTCAACCAAATTGGCTAAAGCTATATACTAAACATATTTTTATTTTTATTTTTTTGGGTTCGAGATTGGGAAGTTCTAAACTTTAATTTAATCATCTATTTTCATGCTTTCTAATCATAAATTCAAATATAGTTTTAGTATGTCCCTATCAACTTAAAAATAATTGAGTAACAATCAAAGTGAATGGTCTATATTCGCAGCCAAAGTTTTATTTAATGGTTACATTTAAATCTATCTACTTGTTCTATTTATAGCTTATTTTGTATATGTTTTTTTATTATCTGATTTATTTAACTGTAGATATTCAAATCTGGAAATTAATGGCAACAATATGAACCTAAGAAATTTATGTGTAAATCATTAATCAACCCTACTTTTTTTTTTCAGAAGAAAAAATCCCAGCCTTTTTTATTCAAATAGAATCAAAAGACATATTTTACATGAGTCATCTATGTGATTGATAATACTGTTTCATAACAGCATTGCATCATAGAGATATGAAATACAAAACATGACTGACAAATCTAAAAAAAGAAACATCAAATAAAGTCTGATCATTGCAGACTTTCCTCATCATCCCTGAATGAAATCAGGTCAGAATATACTATAATCCAATGAGAATATCGAGAGTGATCGTCAAATACATACTATCATGAGCAAAACAAGCTGGCAAGGATGTCTCAATGCAAATCATGAAGAAGAACATCACTGCAAAAATCATAAAGAGCTGAAAAATGTATCAGCAGAACTAAAATAGAGCAAAATGGCCTTTATGGATGACTAATCCATCCAGAAATTCAGTATAATAGACATGACCCATATCCAAAATTATGGCCTCCTTTGAGAGACCATCTGCCAACGAGTTATGCTCACGATAAATGTGTTTGAAGATCACTTGAGGGGCAGCAAGAAGCATATTTTTGATATCTCTACTCCAGTGCATCAGATCTGGAACATCAAGTGCAGATAATCTGTTGAGCCAGGATATTATGACCAAAGAATCTCCATAGATCAATTTGATAGGTAATCCCATCAACAAACTAACTCTAAGAGTATCCCAAAGAGCCAGCAGTTCTGCTCTCGTGTTGGTGCTCCGACCACATCCCAAAGAAAAGCTGAAGTAATGAGATTCATTTAGGAAAATCAAGAAACCAACACCTCCTATATTTCTGGCAGATGCTCCATCAAAGAAACCACAAGGGAAGAGCAAATCAGGCTTAGTGCCAATAACCCGAACCTTTTGAGTTTTTAAAGGAGCAGGATAGGTAATAAGGAGAAGATCAATCCTGGAGATGAGGGCATGGGAGATAGGTTTCTTATCCTCAAAAAGACACTGGTTTCGAAGGAGCCAGATGCCCCAGAAAAGAAAAAGAGGCAGAAATCTGAAGGAAGCTATGACGAAGAGGTGAGCCAAACCACTGAACCACGAGGGAAGAGACAGAACAGTCCTTAGGTAAGGGAAACCCAAACTTGGCCGCGTAATGAGAAAATATACCAACACTGAAAGGGTAGGACAGAAAGAGATGTGGGATATCCTCGTAACTCTTTTTACACAGAAAACATCTACTCGGCCCCTGAAAACCTTTATGTTGTAGATGATCCCAAGTTAATATTCGATCACGCGCTAAGAGCCAAATAAAACAAATAATTTTCAAGGGAATGCGAAGGGCCCAAAGGAAATTCAGAGCAAGATCTAGTTGTTCACATCCTTTTGCATAAAGAATACAATCATATCCAACTGAAGCTGTTAAAGACCCGACATAATTGTTAAAAGACCAAAGCAGAGTATCTTGCTGATCGGTAAGATGAATTCTACCAAATTCCAGACCTCTTATGTAATTTTCCCATAAAGATTTCCATTCACCTGTCAAATCTAGCTCCTCTGCCGTAAACCAAAAGCCAGAATCTGAGGAGGTATAATTCCAAGCATCCGCCAGGGAGCAAATTCCATAATCCTCTAAATATTCTCTCAGCATTCCTGGAAGAATGAAGGAAGAGCCCAAACCCACAATCGGGTCCGCTCCAATACGAATCGAGGAACCATCTCCTGCATGCCAAATGAGTCCTTTCCCAATCCACGGAAGGGCTTCCATAAAGCCTCTCCAAATAATCGAGGTGTTCCAGTTTTTGAAATCTTTTCCCCTCAGCCAGGAAGATAAAGGCTTGTTTCTCAGATGTTTAGTCGAGATGAGGACATTCCAAATGCCACTACTATTTATGGCCAGCCAAAAACATTTCATTCTAAGAGAAAGACTGAAGCTGGGAAAATGTTTTATCCCCCATCCACCAAGGGAAGTCGGACGAGCCAAAAGCTGCCAGTCAGTGAAGTGGAACTTTTTATATTTTGTAGTAGTGCCCCAGAGGAAAGAGAAAATAAGTTTTCTGAGCTTGTCCAAGATGGTTGCAGGAATGGGAACAAGGGACAACCAGAAAATGGGAATACTTGAAAGAACAGATCTGATGAGAACCAGGCGCTCGCCTAAAGACAGAAACCTGTTTGTCTAGTGAGAGATCCTTTTCTCAAATTTATTAACCAGCCAATGCCAATCTTTAATCAGATATCCTGTTGGATTGAGGAAATATCCAAGATAAACAAACCCTTTATTAAGATGATCAAAATTATATGGTAAAATGCTAGAAATTCTTCGAAGCAGGGCCTCATCCAGATCATTGTGAAGAAAACATGATTTATTTGAATTGATACACATGCCTGAAGCTTCACAGAAAGTATCAAGAATTTCCTTAAAATCCAACCAATCATCATATGTACCCATGCCAAATAAAATCACATCATCTACAAAAAGTAAATGAGTGAGAAAGAGCTGAGGCGAAATCTTGATACCCTTTAACTTGCCATTCCTTCTAGCTTCTGCAATCAGGAGGCTGAGGCCTTCAATGACCAAAATGAACAACAGAGGGGACAATGGACAACCCTATCTAATACCACGAGTGGCAGGGAAGAAGGTAGAAGGGGAGCCATTGACTAGGACAACAAAATTTGCTGAAGATAAACAACCCATAATCCAATTAACCCCAACAAGAGGAACCCCGATCTGGATGAGAATAAGATGGACAAAAGTCCATTTTACTCTATCAAAGGCTTTCGATAAGTCCAATTTGAGGATGAGAGCAGAACTTTTACGAAATTTTATAGTATGAAGGGCCTCCTGAGCTATGGCAATGAGCTTAAGGATTTGTCGATTATTTAGAAAGCCAAACTGCTAATAAGAAATGGAGGAATCAAGGAAGGGCTTGAGTCTTAAGGCCGCAATTTTCGAGATAAGTTTGTAACAGAGATTACAAAGAGAAATATGACGGAAATCCACAAAAGTAACTGGCATATCCAATTTGGGAATCAAGGCTAGAAAGGTGGAGTTAATAGCAGAGGCTACTCTACCTAGGACTCTGGAAGATTCTACTAGTTTAACAAGAAGGGGACCCAGGAGATCAACAAAGGTCAAATAGAATTCCACATGCCATCCATCGGGGCCTGGAGCCTTATCCTTTTTAAAAGTTTTAAGTGCCTTTTCAACCTCCAAAATAGTTACCGGCCTGGTAAAAGACTCTACCTCAGACTCACTGATAAAGGAGGGGAAGAGGCGAAGAATTTTAAGTTGAGCAGCAATATTGGCCCGATTATCATCCTCAAAGATTTTTCTGAAGTAACTAGTCCCAAGGGCTTTAATACTGAGATCGTCAGATACCCAAGAACCCCTCTCATCCTTTAAACTCCATATCGCATTATGATTTTTCCGAGCCGAGGCTACAGCGTGAAAATACTTAGTGTTTGCATCACCTTTAGAGGCCCAAGTGACCCTACTTTGGAGTTTTACAGAATATAATTCATGATCCAATAATTTCTGAAGATCATTCTTGAGAGAGATCAGTTTCTCATGCTGATCTTCCTTTAGAATAGCCGAAGGAGAGGAAGATAGAATAGTATTTATCTCCTCCTCCAGAATAGTAGACTTGTCCTTCATTCTCCGGGATTCTTCTTTAGTCCAGGCTTTAACCTTCTCTTTTAGGATACAAAGTTTGAAAGCAAGTTCAAACATAGGATCCATACTATGGTCAGCACGAATAAGGGGCCATTCATTTCGAACCATATTGATAAATTCCACATTATCTAACCATGACTTATTAAACTTGAATGGATAAGCACAGTTTCTCTGTTGATCCACCCACTCAAATAAGATCGGGAAGTGGTCAGATATCCCACACCTATGAGTCCAAGTCCGATACTTAGGTAGAGTGCTAACAAGTTGTTCTGATAACAGAAAATGATCCAATATTTTCGAGATACCTTCTTCCCCCCTCCTACCATTCCTCCAGGTAGGGCCTGCACAGGAGGGAGCTACATCGACCAAGTGGTGCTCTGAGAAAAGATTGGTGAAGAAAGAACCCAAAGGGTCCAAATGAGCTCTATGCCCCCAAATTTCAAAAGCATTTAGGGTAAGGTTTAAATCCCTTGCCAGGACAAGATTTGGTAGAGATAGAAGACCTCCAATTGCCACTGAGTTCCAAAATAAATCCCTATTTAGGTAGGGACCGTAACAATTTAGTAGCGAGAGTTCTGGAGAAGAACCTCGAATCAAAGCTTTTAGCAAGATACCAGCCGAAGTATGATAAGCTTTACACTTAAGGACTTTAGGATTCCAACCAGAAAGAATGCCTCCAGAAAGACCACTAGAATCTAGAGCACAAAACTCCCAACCTGGACAGAGCTTGGAAAAAGAAAATAATGCTGGATAGGTACTGGTCATAGTCTCTTGAAGGAAAACAACATTCGGAGAGAGAACATAGATCAGGTGACGAAGGCTTTTTTGCTTAGCTAAGCCTCCCAAGCCTCTAACATTTAGGGAGAGGAAACACATTAAGTAACATGAAAAAGAGGGGTCGAAGCTCTAAGGACCCTTGGTGGAGGAGTGGTAGATAGGCGCTCTGCTTATTTAATTTTGGTGGACAGAGGGATATAAGGAGTCAGGACAGCATCCAGAGGAGGTTTCATTTTTTTCTTTCTCCTTATTGTCACATTCTCAAATCTAATGGAGTCAAGCGGTAGAACTGAGGGAGAAAGGGGAGTTTTATCCGAGAAGATACTCAAAGATTTTTGTAGAGTCGGATCAGAAAAGGATGGAGTAGTTGAGGGGCTCGAAGGAGACTGAGGATTAGGACCAGTAGTGACAAGAGGAGGGAAATCTTCATCAGTAAAGAGAGGAGGGGGATCATATCAATCCGACGGATGTAAAGAGGAGGGAAGGGGCGAGTGTGAATCTGGTAAAATTGTGTTGGGAATAGGATCCCTTGGATTCACAGGCTGAAGAGGTAGGGAAGACTGCAAAGAGAGGTTAATCTCCTGAGGAGGAGAGACTGATAAAGGAGCAGCATTGTCAGCAGTTGAAAAATCAGTAACCGGAGGAGGAGTAGTCAAAGCCTTAAGGGGTTCGGCAGATTTATTTGCTTTTCTGCTATCCAGAACTGAATCCACTATTGCCAAATCAAGGTTTGATAAATCCCCAAACAAAGACCAAGTATTTTTAAGGATGCCAATAGAAGGGTCTAGAGTGGCCAAGTCAGTACATACCTGATTTTTCCTGCCGATTGGAGAGGTGCTAGTTGGAGATGAATGAGAAGGAGGAGATTCCAAAGAGACAGAACCCTTTCATAAAGAAGAACAGGCACGTCTCAAATGCCCAGTACTCCTACAGAAACTGCAACGGAACGGAATACCTTGATAGTCGAGACGCTAGATAAAAAGCCTTTCATTACAGAGAATCTCTATTTCTGCAGGTAATCCAAGCGTGACATCCACTTCAATTAAAATATTTGCCATTCGCTTATCAAAAACATTCAAGAAAGCCTCCTCCAATGCCACGAAACGCCCTATAGTATTCCCCACGCCTTCTAACAAAGAACGGTTACAGAGGGGAAAAGGGAGCCCCGGGAGAAGAGTCCATAGATGCCTCTTCTTCACACGTTCTCGAGTAGGATCGAAATTCACATGCTAGCGATCCAATACCAAGGACCCTTTGCCAACTCTCCAAAGCCTGTTCAAAACCTGAGTTGCATGATCATCCTCCAGAAAGACAATAATAATCCAACCCCGTGCCAGGAGACTAATGGCCGGGACATAAGATAAGAAGGGTTTCCAGCTCGCAGTCGCCCAGGAAACCCAATCCTTATTGTCCATCGAAACATACTCCAAACGACCGATTAACGCTCTAGCACAGAGAGCTTCAACTTTGTCAAAGAAAATGTCGCTCCCAACCACATACCGCAATTTCCCATCAAGTATCTTATGAGCCTTAGTTTTTCGACGACGATGAAAACGGGCTACAACAGAGTCAACCAAGGGGTCGAGGGACCCAACAAGAGGCTCCGACATAAGGACAACAAGGAAACCTACCAAGGATTTTCGCCAGACAGCAGGAGTCAAAAGTGGCCCAAAGCAGAAAAAGGACAAACCCCAAGAGAGAGGGAAGCCACGTTATAATCCCCAAAGAAAAACAAAAATCAGTCTGGAATCCCGAGTCACCTGTCACCAGTCACCACATAGTACTCTAAGAGCGCCAGACTAAGAGCCAAAGCAGCTAAGAAAGTGATAAAAACTGAAGCCCTTCACACAACAGAGGAGCTAAAGTGAAAACCTAGTTAGAACACAAAGTGGTAGGGTTAAGACTAATCATATTCATCATAACCCTTAGCTCAAAAAGAACACCAGTCCCTTTCAGGCAAGCACATGCACGACCGCAAGATAAAGGTAGAAAACCCTCGAAGAAGCCGGAGAAGGAACCTTCTGAAAAATGACTAAAATGACACACGACCATAAAAGGTGGCGAAAAACCACAAAAACCAAACCATAAAATAGTAAAAAACCATGGAAACAAGCCAGACCGACTAGTATTTACAATTCCCACTTATTTTTCGCTGGTTGGTACTAGTCCTCAATCCGTGAGGATGGACTCCAGCCGTCGACGGTGGCTTGTTGAGAAATCGCCATAAGGAGGAGACGAGACAGAGAACAAAAGATTGTCATGAAAAAAAACCAGAAAAACCATGAAAATACCAAAGAACAGTTAAAAATCAGTTAAAAACCATCAAAAAACCAGAAAGGAGGTCAAATTTCATGGCCTTTGGAAGGAGAAGGCGTTGCCTCAGGACAACGCCCTCCTGAAGCACACAGGCATGGAACCCTCGACGAAACCCTTCCACCCGCGTCGCTCCCATTCTCTCTGCTCTCTCCGATCATTGGCACTTCATAACTATGGGAATTCATCAACAATCTTTCTTTATCAGAAGGTTAGGTGTCTTTTTTTAACCATCCGCTTAGGCCATTGTTACAATTTACAAATTCAATGGTCAACGTTTCTACCGATTCACCATCCAATTGCCTCAATAAATTGGGTTTAAAGTAGCATCGTTAATTTATTAATCAACCCTACTTGCACTATGACCATATTTGAATTTATAATTAATGTTTTCAACTTTGTTTAAGCTAAGCGCCATTCTTGAGCTTTGCTGGTTAAGTATTCCAGCAAAATTGATTTGCCAATTTGCCAATAGGTAGTCGTGATTTCAATCCCATGCATGAAAACTGAAATGGGTGTACTCTCTGTCATACATTTAATCCCCACAAACCGCCCAATTTCACTTTTATATGGTCTGTCTAATGAAACACAACTATAGATTTTCAAATTGTCATTAAAAGAAGACCACGGTCAAAGATGGCAGCCTACCAAGCAAATGTATAAAGCTAATGGCCAAATGTCTTGCTAGTGTTAGCTCACAAAGTTTTGGATCTTACTCGAGATCATATAAACACCATAATTAGAGGGCCTATAATTCCTCTAAAGTGTAACATTATTTAATAAAATTAATATTAATATTATAAGGATTATAATCCCTCTACCAAAAGAGGTAACAATCATTAAAAAAATATTTATTATATGAAAATCATACGCTTTCAAAATTATTTCACTTTAAGTATTTTTATAAGAATCTTAAAAATATGTTCATGATGCAGAAACTAAAAGAATAAATGCAAAGTTCCAAACATTTTCGATTAATTAGATACTTTAAATGCAACTCCCATTAATGTTAAGATTAAATTAGGTTATTAATATTGATATTAATAATTGCAAAATCTACTGATTCTTAAATTTTATTATACCTGTCAAGGCAGGTATATAGCTATTTTGAGTCTAGCAATAGTTTTGACTTTAATTAATTTATATAGTTTTTCAAAAGTTTTACATAAGTTTTATAAAATTCATATATTAAATTAATATTTTAAAAATAAAATTATATTTTTTTTTTATTTTTTAAAATCTACTTTTTCATTTTAAGATTGGTTCATTTTAATGATTTGACTAATTTCCTTTAGTGTGCAAATGAAAATGTTAGAAATAAAAATATATTTAAAAATATAAAAAAATAAAAATATATAATAGTGCCAAGTGTCTTGTTTATTAAAAAAGTCATAATGACTAGTCTTAATAGATGTGACAACCACATCATAATGATTGACTATACCTATATCACTAAATACAACTTTTATTTAAATACAATAAACTTATATATATACATCAATATATTATAATATTTTTTCTATAAAAAATCTAGAAATAAAATCTAATAATGTAAAGTGTCATGTTTATTAAAATAATCATAACTACTATCTTGATGTATGTGACAATCACATCACAATAATTAAGTATAGCTATATCACTATATAAAACTTTTATTTAGATATAATAATTTTTTAATATATACATGTTAACATATTATAATATCTTTTTATATAAATTTATTCAATAAAAATTTTAATCTAAAATTTTCAAATTTTATTTTGGTATTCAATTAAGTTTTTTTTCATATTTGATAAACTAGCATATTAATGAAACTAAAGATTAATTTTTTTTAATATTTCTAAAAAATATTTATTGGTTTATTTAAAACAATATAATGATTAATATTTTAATTAATTAAATGACAGAAATATGATGATTAATATTTTATTTATTGGTTTATTTAAACAAATATGACATTAGATTATAGACTTACCAAAGTTTAATAATGTATTTAGTCTTTTTATTATTAATAGCAAAAAAAATGGTAAAATTTTGTATTAAAAAAATGCAAATTTTATAAAATCCCTATAAATTATTATACAATTAATATCTTCAACATTAAGTATCTAATATAATTTTGATTTTTCTAAATGACACTCACATTTTCTTATGGCTTCTTATTTATTATCAAATTATTTTTATGTCAAACTTTAACTTTAACTTTGATTTATATATAACTATTAAATCAAAACATTTCTAAATTATGAGATTAAATTTGGGTTATAAATAACTATTAAATTAAAAAAATTAAACTATTAAATTAAATCTCGGTACTTAAAACTATTAAATTAAAACATTTTTAAATTATTACATTAAACAATTTCTTAAGGCAGGTATAAGTAGCTTTAGTGCTAATTTCACTTGTTAGTTTTGTTTTTTCTTTTAAACAATAAATGTCTATCAATAAATTTCTCTCGGTCAGTCCAAGAAATCCAATCCCTGCAACGTTATCGAATCTCACATCCCGAATGTGATTCAACCGTGGATAACCTTAAACAATAAATGTATGTCCGTCACTCCAAAAATATCTACCCATCAACATTGTTCATTATCATTTTGTTTTCTGTGATGTGAAGTTCTATGGAGAAATTAGTACATTTCTTGAATGAATGATATATATATATATATATATAGCAGGACTATGAACCACTAAGCTACCACCTAACTTTGCAAATTTCTATGGATAAAGTATATTTCTTGAATGAATGATATATATATATATATATATATATATATATAAGGACTACGAACCACTAAGCTACCACCCAACTTTGCCACTTGTTAGAAACCTCTTTCGATGTTTTCCCCTAATTAGGATTCTAGGTATGTTGTTTTCCCCCAAGTAGGATTCTGGGCATGGTGTTTTCCTTTGAATAGTTAAAAGTATCAATGAATTATTGATCCCAAATTGATAACAATCCGGGATAATTATGGCCCATAATCTTATTAGACCGAATGATAATGGTCACAAAAGAGTTTGTCCCGATGGGTAATGCAAATACTAAAGAGAAATATTAATGACTCATCACTCAAAGAATAAGTCACTCGGTGTATAGTTATATATGCCTTGCAGGGAAGCATCATCCCATGGGGGAGCTAGATTGTTGAAGATATTCTCAATTAGGGGTTATTAAACCCTTCCCAATTTGGATCAAGATTGAAATATATATCTATTATAAAGAAGTGAATAAATTATGGGTGAAATAATAATAATAAAAAATGGAGAAGCCTTAGTGTTGATTAATGGACGACAAAGAATAAAAATGATTGATAGTCCTAGTTTATTGAGGGCGTCTAAAGTTTATATGGTTAACGGGCATGAGTCAACCCGCAATTCAAACCAACCCTCCATACACGTTCGAAACAATACCAATAAAGCCTGAGTATTTTGTGGTCCAAAATACTTTGTTCAAAGTATATGAAGAGACTCCCTCCTTCTACGTGGATGTGTATGTTAAAGCACACTTCTTCTCGGGATTTTGCAGTTTGGATTAGTCTATGCTCTGCCCTTCCTTGTATCCTTTGTGAACTTTGCTGGAAGGTGGGTAGAGGTAGCAATATCACTTTGGGTCAAGACCAGATTGCAGGGATTGGTCTGGTATGTTTCTCTTGTCAGTTGTTATCATGTCTTCGTGCTATTAACATCTATGTACTAAAGAATGTAGTTGTAAACTGCGAGGATCTTGGCTCGAATTGGATGTCGGCATTATCTCTTGGCTTGTCTGGTATGGTTTCTCTGGAATGGGATGCTTTCATCTCCAAGTTACAGGAGCCCGGTATTTTCTTATCGGATTCTCCAGATTCAATGGTGTGGTCTGGAAATGTTGTAGTCGGTTTTGTTACGGCTCGATTGGCTTATTATTCCCTTCTGACATCCTACAACATTTATCAACCGATCTGGTGGTATGGTGCTCTGTGGAAGTTGCGGGTTCTGTTGAAAGTGAAGTGGTTCTTGTGGTTGGCACTGAAAGATAAAATATTGACTTGGGATCTGTTACAAAGGAGGGGATTTTAGGGCCCTGGCTGGTCTATCTTCTGCATGGCTGATGAAGAGTCTGTTGAGCACCTTTTCTATATATGTCCTTCATTCAGAGGATTATGGGCTCACCTGTGTGCTTTGTGGCATTGCACTTAGTCTTGGAGTGTGGGTACTTTGTCAGATTACCTCTCTCATGTTGTGAGGCATTCCACTATTCCTCTTGAGTTAGCATCACTGTGCATTTGGGAGTTTTGGTGTGTGCAAAATCGACATATATTTCAATTGTTTCCTATTGACATGGGCTATACATCCTGGAAGGTATTGTCTGGTATCAGTTCGAGGGTTGGTAGTTATCCTCAGTCCAAGGCCCACAAGGTTAGACATCTGGAACTGTCTGCTGTTGACAGGGTTGGTTTTTTTGAAGGTGCTAAGCAACATGGTTCATGTGGTGCTGGTATGGTTATCCTCCTGGAGGATCAACATTCTTTCTGGTTATGTATGAATGCAGGATTGGGGACTAACACTCATGTTGAGCTCCTGGCCCTATGGGGGCTTCTGAAATTTGTGAAAGCTAGTGGTATCCATCTTCAGTTGGTTATGGGTGACTCCAAATTCATCATAAATTGGGCTCTCAACTCTCACAAACTGTAGTCTCTTAGTCTCTCCCATTGGCTTGTGAGAACCATATCTTTACTTTCATCCTTTCCGTCTTTTCCATTCAAACATATCTTTCGAGAGTTCAGTACACAGGATGATCTGCTATCAAAGTAGGGTATTGGAGTGGATGCTGGTTTGATTTTTTGGAAGGACATCCTCTCTGGCAAATTCATTGCTAAAGGATATATGGATAGCTACTAGTTATTCAGTATGTGTTGTTGGTTTTTTTTGCTTGTCATTTTTTGACTTTTTGCATGTTGTGAAGCATATGTCTTCTGAGACTGTTTGAACCTTTGGTTCATTTTTTTATTTCTTTGGTCTATCGGATCACTGTGTCATTTGTTGATTATGTTTCTAGATGATCCTTTGGCCTCCTTGGCACTTTATACACCTTGCTTCTATGATACTACACTGATCAATTACGTTTTGGCATATGTATCTGTTGTTTTTTACACAACCTTACTTAATATAAAGCTGTCATTTTCCATGTGAAAAAAAAACAACAAACTTAACCAACTTTTGTCTCTTGGAATATAGGTTTTGTGGGTAATTGATTGTACTGTTGGATATCTGAATTAAGGAGTTATCAATATAATAAAAACTAGTGCATACCTCTAAGTCGGGGAAATGGAAGGTTGAAGATAACTTTGATATGTTGCAAAATGAGAGAAAATTGTGTGTATGTAGATAACATAATTTGATGTGTTGAAAGCAAGTATACTGAACTATGGTAGGCATAGTAATAGATAGTCATAGATTAAATTGAAAGGATATTGTAACCATCTCCTCATGAAAGAGTGAAAATCTTTTATGCATTTATGTAGCTAGAGTGTTGGATCTATCAATGATGTTATGATTATGTCATTGCCAACTAGTTGTTAGGTCAAAATATTACATAATAGCATGCAAGTCTAGCCATTTTGTGTCAATGTTGCAATGATAGTGAAGAGAAATGCAAGGCATTGCAATTGTGTGATTGCGCCGAGAGGCGCATTCTACAGCCCGGTATGAGGTAGAAGTGTAATTCCGTGCTCAACGTGGAGATGACACGTGTCACATAAAAAAGTCAGCTTATATATCTATATATATATACAAGTCGGCTTAATAATTAATAATCTTAGGTGTATATATATATATATTTGTAAGTAAATCAAAACACCTATACACACTTCAAAACAATACGTACAAGTTGGACCTTCGGAATAAGGCTGAGAGCAATTACAGATTTGTCTCAGGTATGCGAATGCGTATAATTTAACTTTCTATATCAAGTATGCATATGAGAAACAATTGAATTATAGAAACTGATGCGAGTAGATTATTATAGTATTTGATGTATTCTCCCCCGTAGTCCATTTCTGTGATTGAAGGCGAGCACCAGAATCCATCTGCAATTTCTGGATTTTGTTTTTGTTTTGGCATCTGCGAGCACCAGAATCCATCTGCAATTTTCTGGATTTTGTTTTTGTTTTGGCATCTGGATTTTCCCTTCTACAATTTTCACTTCTAATAATGCATCAATTATGAACTGATCTCCAGCTTAGATCCAGCAAAGCACATTATCTCTTTATCTCTTTATCTTTATATACAGTCTTTTTCTGTCAAGAAAAAGACTGTATAATTGAAGCAGGGTTCTGTGTTTTTTGATAGAGCGTAGGTTTGAAGCAAGGTTCTGTGTTTTTTTTATTACTGAACAAGCACAATAGGCTTATGGAATAAGGGTTTTAGTTTGAAAGCTATTATTTTCTTTTTCAATTATTATTATTTGTTTTAATGTTGGGCAGTTTTGCAGTTGCAGGTTTGATTTGGTGTGCTGGACGAGAAAGTGGTAAAGGTCGTAGCTCTGGACAACTGCGAGCATCATCGTGATAAATTCCAATCAAATTATCAGAAACGAAAGGACAAAAAAGAGGGGTATGTAAATCTACACTAGTTATTATTTTCTTTAGATTCCTTCCAGATCAGTTTTTATATGTAATTCTACATTAACTATTCTGCAGGTCGCGGGAGTTAGTGATCGGTTTAACAAAACACTGTTTGAGCAATAAATATAAAATGCGGGAACTAGAAATAGCAGAAACGGTAAGCTTGCTCGGTGACATACTTGCTTTGGACGACCTCACAAATGTTCTAAACAAGGAGACATGGATAGAACATCTTACTCAGGGAGAGAGAAACAATCCTTGCAGTGTTTTTCTTCCCAACGTGGAATTACAGGATCAAACTAGTGTTGTTGAATCTCTGTTAAATGGCGATAACTTGAACTTTGGGAATCCAGCGATCAAGTGGGGATAGAGTGTCTGCAGAGGGGAGCAATGCCCAGACGCTTTGCTGGGAAGAGAACGGGAGTTGCAACTTTCTCAGAAACAACATTTTAAAGATCTGAAAGCATATCATAACAAATTCATAGACTGCGTTGAAGAGCTGAAGAAGCTCTGTGAGTCTCTTGATGGTGATGGTCGGAAGTTCAGGGAGGCGCTCGAGCAATGGAGGGCCAAAGAGTTAAGGGATCAAAGAACGTAGAGTCTAAGTGCCGTGTTCAAGTGGAGCACTTCTGCCGTTGAAATAGGTTTTTTCTTATGTATTTGTCTACGTTTACGTTTAGTGATGAGGGAAGTTGAAGAGAATACTTCTTCTTGGCTTGGTTTAATGATAGGCTTAAGTTTTATTGGTCATTTACACATTATGATTTATAATGTGTGAAGATAGTCCTTGAATTTTATTGAGACTTTGAATTCTATTGAGAATGAAATGTGTCTGACTAACCCTGCTTCAACAATTGCACTCCAAAAAAGGGTTTGCACCTCGAAATATTTGATCCCTCTCGGCGCATGATAGAGCCGGGTAAAGCTGGATCTAAGCTGGTCATATTTGTCAGCTCACTCGTGCATTGTGTCTAGATAGCTTTGGTCCCACATATGTATGCTACGAAGCTCATGACATGTTCGAGGAGCTTGTTTATAAGAATGTCTTGTAGATGTACCCATAACTTCTCTGTAGATGTACATGTAAAAAAAATCACAAATCTTGTGATGACTAAAGTCTATGCTTAAAATTATTGAAGTGCATTCCATTTCAAGTTATGCATTGTTTTAAAAAAGTTATAAACATCATAAACTTTATAAAGTTAGCAACTTTAATTATTATTACTTTTTTTTTAACTAGGGGAATCTACAACTGCTCGTGAGACAGGGGTGAATATGAAACCTTCCAATTACAACCAATTTCAACAATTCCACTTTACCACTTGCTCTGCCCCCCACGAGCTTAGCAACTTTAGTTATTAAAACTATAATGAAAATTTATATAAAAAAACTTATTAAAAATGGAAAGAAAAAATAAAATGTATTATACTTTGTTTTTAAAATTTTTTATAAATATTATAAAACTTTAATTATTAAAACTATAATAAAAATTTATATAAAAAAAAACTTATTAAAAATAAAAAAAGAACCAAAAGAGAGTTGTTCTATATCACTATTTGCACCAAACCACAAATCTATATCTACACCAAACCTATAAATCTATATATATTTGCTTGTTGTAAAAGGGATAATAAGAACTTCAATGAATTGGTAGAAAAAACTTGTTACATTACATTGGCTTTATTTAATCATTTTAAATGACACATCAATTGATTAATATTTTTGAAGCATGGAAAAGATCAATATTGATGGAATAATATTTTTTTGGAGTTTGGAAAAGTTATTTTGATTAAAGTTATTTTAAACTTTTTAAAGGTATAATATATTAAATATATTTTTTATAATATAAAAAACATAAAAAAAACTAATAATATATAATTAAATTTTTAAATATAAAAATAACTTATATATGATTGTTGGGTTCATTGAATCTTCTACTTTCTGGAAAGTCTCTCTCTATATTTCTTCATAAAATAAATCATTCAATAGGTTTATGTTTTAATGTTTTTTTTATTATATTTAAATAGGTTTATGTTTTAATGTTTTTTTTATTATATTTAAATAAGTATTTATAGTTCATTTGTGGATGTTCTTCCAGAATATCATGCCACAAAACAATTTTATTAGTGGATGTTCTTCCATTACACAGTATCATGTCATAAAACAAGTTTATCATGACAATTGTTTCTATTTACTTTGTTTAATTAAAAATATAAAGAATACAAAATCATGATGGGCAAGAACAGACGAGCTTCCTCTAACACTAAGTTATCAATTATCGTTTTACTACATGTTTATATCGCAATTACAAACAAAAAAACGTATCTAAATTCCGTCCAATCTACCACAACAATTTAGGCCACCCATTTCTCTTGAACTTCTATGAACGCTAATTTTCTATTAAAAATCCCTCGAATTCAATCTAGATTGATTCATTTCTTTTTCCATAAAAATCAAAATATATTCAAACTCCAACAAACTGAAATAATTACTTTTGCATTTAGCATTCTTTGGAGTTTTCCTTCTCTCCTCTAACGAAAAAAAACTTGTCTATCTACTATTGCATTTTTTTCTAGTGTTAATCTTAAATATAGGCATATTCCCTGTCAGGTTTGTGAAACATGATTGTTGTATTTGAAGTTAGCTCTTTGATTATGTGGTAAACTTACCTTCTTTTATTAAAATTAAACTACACATAGAGTGATCGTTCAAGTTGCATATAGAATAATCGAATAATTAGTTCTCTGGTCAACTGAGGATTACAAGTATGTCTTTCGTATAACATAGAACACACTTATTATCATGGAACCTTGAAGCTAGAACATTGAGCAATTGTTTTTAAAATACCGGAAAAAACAATAATTGTTATATTTTTCTAAATGGAAAACAAATATGTTTTGACACTATCTTCAAGAACTGAATCCCGATTTCCAGGCTTGCTTGCAGCGATCAATCCTGATTTTCTGACAACGATCAATCATTTGACAACAACATGAAACTACAAATGTCTAAGAATATGCTCTTCGTTAGTGACAAACACTATTCTCTCTGCAAAGCTAAATAATCCCATGCATGCATGCAAGCAAAGTGTCATGCATGCATGAGTGACACACACAGTTTCTGCTCACTACAACTGGAGCTCTTGGAGTTCATGACCCGTGCATGGTGAAGGAGGACGAAGAGTGGCCCAACATGTTGGCATGTCCCATTGTGCACATATTTGATGATTGTTTAGTGCAGAATCTGTAGGCGAGTGGCATTGTGTTTATTCTGCAATGTGTCATTCCCGTGAGCTTTTCTATGCTCTATTCATTTTTATACTGTGTAGAGACTAGGATTACTTTAGTTGAACCGATTCTTGTACTGCTCATTATTATTGTTGTTGTTTGCTGTCAGTTTATTATTATCTTGTGTAGGATCCTAATAATTGAACTGAGCTGTTCGTTGTAAACAATTTTGGGATTATTATTATCTTGTGTAGGATCCTAATAATTGAACTGTAAGTTGTTCATTGTAAATAGTTTTGGGATAGTGAAACTTAGTTTTGTTTCGGCTAGTTAAACACTCTTAGGTGAGGCAATGGAAAAGAAGCGGAGCAGAAGAAGGGGATTTGGGAAATGGTAGTGGGAGCACTTGTTGTTGTTTCTTTTCTTGTGAGTTCAGTGGAGGCAGAGGTCTATATAGTGACACTAGAAGGGGATCTGTGATTGAGTACAGAGTCTCGTTGGGTAAGAAGCCCAGTGAAACACTCTTCAACTTAACCACCAAATATGGGCCACTCAAGAACCTGTCGTTTGGAATGAGAACCACAGTGGTGGTCTCGTTTGGAATGAAGAACCTGTCGAGTGGAATGAGAACCACAGTGGTGGTCCACCATGAAAAAGGAGGTTTTGAAAACCCAGGACCACATATTTGTAGGCAGGATCATCACATAGGCAGCCAAATCTCTTTCGCACAAAATGAACTCTGATGGAATTTCTCCAATATGGAGCCCACTGGAGCATGCTAAGACGTGTATCCAATACCAAACTCTTCTGTGTGAAGAGGCTAGAAACTTTGCAACATCTGAGAAAAGAACAACTAAATTGAATGATTCATTAAATTTTCCAAGACGCCATGAAGGGACAATGTGTGGAAATTGCACACACTACTTTCCATTCCTCATTTAATTGCTGAGAACACACCTTTGAACAGAATCTGCTTCAGAATGGCCTTACCATGGGGTGAGATAAGATATAACTATGATATGAGATTTTGAGTTGTAAGTTTAGCAATTGCTTTGGATTTCAGTTCATAAATAGTGTTTATGAGATTTATATGTGGACAGATGGAACAATTGGAATCACTACGGGAAATGTTATACGGTATTGCAATATTTGATTTTCTTATATTCGTTTTCAGCTAGTGTTTTTTTAAAGAAATACGATACCACACTAACCAATATTTAATAAAATGTTGTATATATTTACAATAGATGCATTGGTCTAAACTGGAATATAAGTATGTAAATATAAGTGAGACAGCAATACCCAGGTTGATTTTCTTTTCAAAATTAGTCTTAATTTGGTGAATTACATTACTGAACTCGAATATGGATTCTCTGGTTTTGTCTTTTGTTCATATAGATGACTGTTGGGTAGAGCTCAATCGTGATAACATTGTACACCCTACCTTTCCCTCTCCATTACAATGTTAGCAAGTAGCAGTATTTAAAATGGATTTATTGATCTGTTTCCGTCATTTTTTCCTTCTTATTACAATATGCTTGCAAGGAGCAGTTTTTTTTATGTGGGTTTATTGATCTGTTTCTTTGATTTATTTCTGGTGTTGTTGTCTATATAGAGAAGATTGGTTAGAGGTCCTTGAAAGTTTGCATCTGGCGTCCAGGATCTTGTTGATTATGTGCACAACAAGCGCCTACATTCAGATGACGGGTATATCAGTTCTGGATTATAATTTAGTTATGTTTTTTCTTATCTAAAAGATTATTTCCATGATAACCGTGTTGAAAACATGCCCCTTTGCAAAATAGAAGTGTTACAAAAGCCAACGAGGTCTAGTTTCGCTATACCCAGTGAGAACATTGATAAAGGGAAATAATTGGTAAGAACACTTGTTTGGGTAAGTGGATGCATAACACATGTGTTGCAGAGAAAGTTTGATAAATGGACGGTTTGCAGACAACCTGGGGTTCAAACCACCGATATTCGAAAACAAGGAAGTTCGGACTGAATAAGTCATCAATTGCCCCAATCCTTTCATTCTGAGTTGAGCTTCAAATATATGATTAAAAAAACTCAAAATCATGGGCAAGAGGAATGAGGGAATCATGGAAATCTTATGTTCTGAGTTTGGGAGGAAAACGACAATGGAATTAATTCAAGAAGGACGAGAACATACATTACATGCAGCAGTGGGGTATAGAATTTGATCTATGCAGTAAGACGACAAATAGTTGGCATAAATTGCTGCATTGACGGAGGGTTGGTCAGTCAGAAGAAACATGTTGCATTGAATGAGCGTTACTCCACTGCGACCAATCCCCAACGCCATCCACATGTTATGGATCGACAATCAAGCTTCTGGATGACACATGAATTTCTCACCAAAGGACAGTCCTTAAAGTGTATTTCTCTTCAAAGGACGGGCCTTATACTTTATTCAAGGAAAATTAATAAACTTTAATAAAAATTGACAAGCGGCGACTTCTCATAGGCTCGCGACAGATGACGAAGGCCTGAGAGGAACCGCTCCCTTAAAAAATGCTTCCGGCGTAAAAAACTAAACTCATTTAGTTTGCTATATATTTTTTCGTTTGGATAAATTATTAGGGTCCTTGGGAAATGACTCAAAGGTATCTTTTTTGTTATTATTAAAATTTATAAGCACCATGCTATTCAATTTAAAGCTACAACCTACCTCAGGGAATGTAGTTTTCACCTACTCTATTTAGTTTTATGTTGGTGTGTACGTTTGAAATAAGATAACATTTTGACACGCAGAGCAAATAACATGATTTTTAGATCATGTCAAGTTCAACTTTTGTAGGACGAAATTAAGTTGAATTAAGAAATTATTTGTGCTAGTGTCAGTCTTTAATATATATATATATATTACAAATGAGTGCGTGTATTTTTATAGTGCACACAACCTTCTAGCGTTTGAGTGTATGCTTAATATATGGTTAATGGATAAAGCACATGGAGATTGATATCTAGTGTAGTGAAAATTTTAAATGTTGATAAAGTGTAAAAGCAAAGTCAACTCAGATTGGAAAACATGCTCAAGCGTCTAATTTTTTTTAACCATGGGAACAACAATCAACAATCTTTCAAGAGTAATATCCAACAACTTGCAAGCTAGATATACCAATAACTTGTGACTTAGCAGGGGGCGAAACGTCCCAAAGCCCACCGGAGTGAGCCTCTATCCCAGGGGCCGCCTACCCTTTGAGCCTTGTCACAATTGGCCAATGAGAAACCCTACCCCCCACCAGTTTTGAACATGTGACCATGCTCAAGTATCTATTACCAAAACTGAACGCTATCTCGACACGACACACAAGTTCTTCAAAACTATGGGCTAATACCATACGCAGGAAAGCTGTCGGTAGAGTGCTTTGAAGGAAATAAGCTCCATCCCATTCCAAGGATCGACTAGGGGGTTATTATACACTCCAACTTAGTCGATCCATACTCTAGTTGTCAAGTTAATGATTATAGAAGAATTCAGAAATGACATCCTTGTTGTTTTATGAGTCTTTTGAGTATTGAGGGGTTTGGGTTGGTTCAAAGCACTTGAATTGTGCTCCATATGTATCCACGCATGCCCGAGGAAACACCTATTGAGCAAGAGAAGAAAAAGATAGAGACCCTCCATATATCATACTATAAGTAGAACTATGAAGAAACAAAGCAATGATGAGGATGACCAACAAAGTGTGGTATTTGCAGTAGTATAATAGTGTATATAATGATGGCGATATTTCCTGCATAAACATGTATTAGAAACTAATTGGTGCTGGAAAGGGTTTCAAGATCACTTATGTGCACAAGATTCTGTTGCAAATGCTTTCACTTGTAGAATTAGTTTTTAAAGGATGCTCTTGTCACATGTTTTCGTTGGGTTTGGTGACTATCAAGTTGTATAAAGTTTCTTCTCCTAAATTTGATGCTTATTCATCTACAGATAGACCCATCTAGGTTCTACCTTGCATATTTCAAATACTTGAGACAACAAACCTAGGGATCTTATATCTAAGATATTAGTTGAAACAATAAAAATTGTTTCTACTGGAATAACTAGCATAAATAACACATATACTCCATGAATGGACAAAATAATAGATAATTGATGATATACCAGCCTAGGTCCAAATCCTAGGCTCTATCAAGCGCCGAGATGGATCAAATCTCTCGAGGTGCAAACCTCTTTTGAGGTATTGCACGCAAGGAGCTATTCGAGGAGAGGTTTGCACCTCAGGAGATTTGATCCCTCTCGGTGCTTGATAGAGACTAGGATTTGTATCTAGGTTGGTTCCAGTTGTGGGCGGTGACACAAAACGGGATTTTGATTAGCATTGAAAGGAACAGGTTAAGTTGAATTAGTGTGGGCATATCCATTGGAATTATGGGTTGGCCTCAAAAGCAACAAAGGTGTTAGATCCAAGGTATGGAAAAGAAACATGGAGTGCAAGTATACAAATTTGATTGCCAACAAATTGGAGGATGGTGTTTCTGAGTACTCTCAGGATAGTGCCATATCAATTAATAAACGACTTATTTGAGCAAAGAGAGGTCTCATTTTGGATTCTATTGGGTTTTTAAGTCATTTAAATGTGACATGAATTTAATGATTTGAAGAGAGAGAGAGAGAGAGAGAGAGAGAGAGAGAGAGAGAGAGAAATGCGAGGAGGGAGGGAGGGAGGGATGTAGAAGGAGGAGAGAGAAAGAGATAAAGAGGGAGGAAGGTCTCATTTTTGTTGTTTATAATATATTCTACAACTATCGTGCACTATTTGTAATTAGATATCATGCATGTGTTTTGTAACTACAAAACACTCCTTGGTTTTGTAACTATAAATTGTGCACGTGTTTTGTAACTACAAATCACGTGTGCATGTTAATTGACCCATAGGGATCAGGCCCCTCCAAACCTAGTGCTAAGGAATGTGAACATGTTTTGTTTTCTCAAATCAAATGTGGGTTTTGAAAAACTACAATTGCATCTAAAAGGTCCCTCAACATCGTGCGAGTGCCCTGAAGTGTTGAATGTAACTTCATTTAGTCCAGTATTACATTGTGCACCAATAAAGTGATAAGATTCGGGTGCTTTACCAGTCTCTCAAGTTTAACCTTTGTCTATTTTCAAGGCCGAAAATGATACACATCATGTCCATCTTGGAAGAATGTAGGGCTGACATATCAAAAGTTTGAAGATAAGAATGGGAACAACCAAGTTCAGATAGGCATGAATACCTCCCACATTGATTATTTATTAAAAACATATAAATATTTTATACCAAAGGGGATGCTACCTGTGACCTTTCATATGCCAAAATACATATCTATTCTTATTTGTAACTGAAAACATATTTACAAAAACCTTAACCCAATGACCATGTCATCAACACATTGCTCTATGACCGTTACACGTTGAACATATCCCATAGTTTGTTCTACGGGTATATTGGTTGAATATTTTCTTTGTTGTTCTACAAATTGGTTTCTTTGTTCTTCCAAATGCTTCAACTTTCTCTCTCAATATGCCCTTTGTCGGTCAGCGTTTCATTTTCTTTGTTCTTCTTGTTCTTCTCCTGTCAATCCGTCTAACTTTCTTTTTCGATATTCTTTTTGTCGATCTTCATTTCGTTTTTCTTCGTTCTTCTCGTTCTTTTGTTGTCATTTCATTCAACTTTCTTTTTCGATATTCTTTATGTTGTTCTGATTTTTCGTTTCAAGTCTTCTTCTCGTTATTTTGTTGTCATTTCATTAGATTTTCTTCCTTGATATGCTTTCTGGCGAACGTTCTATATTTTTTGTTCTTTTCCTGTTTGTCTCATAGCATCTTCTGCATGCACATATTCCATTTCTAGTTCAAACTCTATATACAAAATGTCAAGCATTAACATATACATTGAAATTTATGCATCTATGAAATCCACATTGAAATTTATGCATCTATGAAATTCACACTAAAATTTATGCATCCATGAAATCTACACGGAAATCAATGTGTCCAAGGAATAACGGCTAGACTGAAAATTATGTAATGATAAAACACCATACACCGAAATCGATGCAAGTCTAAAACACCATACACTGAAATCTATGCAAGTATAAAATTCAATATATTTTCTAAAAAAAACAAGTGATCTAAGAGGATCAAAACTTGGAACTCATGCCCATTATCCCAACACCCTTACCACTATACCACAAGTAGTTCTTATTATAAATGGTAAAGAACTTATATATAAACTTGAATAATATGTTTATTTATATAACTATACAATTTAAATTATATTTAAATTTAAATTTAAATATAAATATAAATTTAATATAAATAAAAAAATTATATTTTATTTTAAATTTTAATATATTAAAATTAAAAAATTTAAATATTTAAATATAGTTTAAATTTAAATTATATTTTAACGTAAATTTAAATTATATTTTCATAGTGCCATAATTTAAAACCTTGCAATACATGGTTTAGGAAGGCCTTGCAAATGGTTTTAAAACCATGTGCAAGGCCTCCTAAACAACCCATGGTTTTATTGTATATGGTTTAGGAGGCCTTGCACATGGTTTTAATTTAAAACCATGTGCAAGGCCTCCTAAACAACCCATGGTTTTATTGTATATGGTTTAGGAGGCTTTGCAAATGGTTTTAAAACCATGGGTTGTTTAGGAGGCCTTGCACAACATTTTGTTGTGGATAATTAATTAATTAATTTATTATTATTTTGTTAGGTAGGAACATAACAACATATCTCCCATATTCGGTTGTTTTTCTGGTCGACAGTGTTTTTGGCGGATAATTAAAATTTTTATTTTTTATTATTTTGTTAGGAACAAACGTTACAACATCTCCCCCATATTCGGTTGTTTTTTTGGCTGACATTTATTTTGGTAGATAATTAAAATTTTTACTTATTATTATTTTTTTAGTAACAAAAGTTACTCCACAAACGTTACAACATCTCCCCTATATTAGGTTTTTTTTTGTCGACATTTATTTTGGCGGAGAATTAAAATTTTATTTTTTATATTATTATATATTATTCATTATTTTAATATTGTACTTGTTACATTGCCTTTTCCTTAAGGGAAGCTTTGACCTCAAAGCTTATTAAAGACAATGCTTACATCTGATTTATTTTGCTTGTAATGTCATCTCTCAATTTTTTTGTGTGTTAGTAACTATGACACTGGATGAAACAAGACGATACGAGTTACGGATTCCCAAGAATAAAATGTCGCATCGTTTGTGAAGTTGTCCATTCGAGATCTATCTTGATTAGAGTTGTTTGTTGATCGCTTTGTTCGATGGAACTTTTTGTTTTCTACTTAGTTTGTTGATTTTGTGTTATTTATCTTCTAAAATCATAACTCCTCTCTTTATGTTCATTTTGACCTTGTCTTTGGTCAAAATGATTTTTATAATTTGGGTGTAGATACAGAGTTTTTGTTGTTTGTTTTTTTACTAGATTGGATTCTTGTTCCTCAACTTGAATTTGTTTTCTTGAGAGTCTGGATGCTTCTTTTTGTATTTGCTCTAATTTATTATCGAATAGTTGGTTATCATATTGAATCTTCTTGAACTTTTCTTCTTGCATTTTTTCATTATGTTTTAACTTCTTAATTTGTTCCTCTAGTTATTGATTAAAATTTCTTAGGCGATGATTTTCTTCGTGCTTCTCTAGAATTGTTCATTAGAAATATTGTTATGTTTTAAATTCTTAAATTGTTCCTCTAGTTCTTGATTAAGATTTCTCGGGAGATGATCTTTGTTACTAATGTTTTGTTATGGTTTCTTAGTTGAAATACTTCTTCAATATTGCTTGTTAATGTGTTATTGATTTTCGTAATTTCCAACTTATGTGCCTTTTTAATGTCGTCATATTTCTGCTGGAGTTCTTTCATCTGTTGCTAATGCCGACATATCTCTGATTCTTGACTTTCTAACTTTCTATGGACTTGCACCAATTGATTATCTTTGTCCATGATGAGCTAGTTTAAACGCTTTATTTTTTCTTCTAAATTGTTATCGCTTCTATAAGGTGATTCTTTGTCATTCTTTGAATTTATGATTTTTTCTTCAAGGTTTTGATTGTGACTTTTTAAATGTGATATTTTCTCATCCTTATCTAGTAACATTTTCTTGAATTCTTCATTATCTTTTTCCAACCTTCGATTTTGATCATTTAAGATTCGATTCTCTTATTTTGTCAACTCATTAAGAAGGAGCTGCTTACTCAACTCAAATTGTAGATGACGAATAGTTGCTTTATATTGCTCTAACTCTCCCAATAATACTTGTAGTTGCAACTGCAAGTCTGATTTTGTAATTGCCATAATTGATGACTTTTGGTGTTCTTTTTCTTTGATAATAATCGTCACAAGTGCAAAAGTACAATGTAGATTTTAGATCTTCTTTTAACCCTTTGAATTCTTTTCTTCTTAAAACTTCTTTGTAGATTTTGTGTAGATTAGCTAGTTGGGAGCAATGCTTATTACCCTTTCCACCTGGTTTTGAATCTTGTTTTATAACCTTCACTTTTATGTAAAGAACCCTTTTTATTTCACTTAATGTTAAAAATTATACTATAAAACTTTCCAATATAAAAGAGTAATTAGTTTCCCACTTTTAACTAAATTACACTTTCACTATTTTTTTAATATATATTATGATTCACTTACCCCACAACGAGGCATGTTACGTTCACAAGAACAAGTCATAGGGGGGCCACCCAAAGGGGCCTCACCCATTCGCTATGATTACAGAGCTAACCCAATTGGGACATCTAGTGAGGCCCTTATATAACAATGCATAGTCGTCCAATGATTTGACCCCGAGACCTTTTGCTCACAACTTAGAGCACTCGACCACTTGAGCTATCCCACCAGGCTAAATTACACCTTCACTATTATAGTAGTAAACTACTTATTAAAATTACTCTTCTTTTATAATATATGAATAATCCCTTTCTCTTTTATTACAAAATCACTTTTATATCTCTCTTATTTGTAATCCTTTGTTTATTTACTTCTTCATATTTATGTTACTTTAGTGTAATATGTTGGGTTAAACCACGTGTGGTTTTAAGAAAACCATGTGTTGGTTTTTGTTTCAGTTATTTTTATTTATTTTTTACTTTCCCTTCTTTTTAACCTACTTTCTTTCTTTCTTCTTTTTATTTAATTTTCTCGTTTTCTTTCTTTTCTTTCCTTTTTCTTTTTCTTTTTTGATTTTTTAGGTCAAAGAATGAATGATTCAAAAAATATGAGATGGCATATAAAAGAAAAAATATGGCCAAAGGCCCAACATCAATCCCAAGAAGGGGCTCTGATACCATTAAAACAATAAAAGTCATTTCTATCGGAATAATCAGTGTAAATATCACATATATTCCATGAATGGTCTAAATAATAGATAATTGATGATATAAAAGATGATGATGTACACTGATGATGTAACCTCATATATATGGCTTATATGACGACTATACATGAAAAGATCATGTCCTTTAGTTAAATATAATTAATATTATGTTTTATTTTATTTTTATATTATTACATATTATTCACTATTTTAATATTTTATTTGATACATTAGCTATCTAAGAATTTTTTTTTTTACCAATCCTCACTTGGTTCAATGATATGGGAAGTACTCCTGCTAAAATATTAATGCAAAAAGTTCTCTTGTCTTAGCACTTCCTGTTCTCTCAATTGCAATGGATATTTAAGAACCAAACTGAACTTATATTTCCATTTAACTCACATCTCCTTGAGATTTTGTTGTTGCTTTTAAAGCCATGATTTCATTGTTGGGATTTTAACTTATATTTGACTTCGACATGTTTTCAAAATAATTCATGATCTTGAGTTGGGTAAACGAACACCCATCCTTTCCAGATGACAATAAAAAAAATGAGGTTTCATGCTTTCGACCGAAGGTAATTTAAAAAAGTAAACAATTCATATAATATCTTGAACTACTGTTCAACTCATGATTTTTTTATAAAAAATTATACATATATGTAAATCCTTTTATACACATGTTTATACTATCCTAAATTGTTCGAGCATTCGAAGTAGTAATTTAATCAATTGGGTCTCTTGTGGACACTCTCATGCTAAAGGATGAGGTGAACATTAATCAATCAAAACTAATAAACAAAGCCTCATACTCTAACATATTTCTTTGGGACATGACAAAGACCTCTGTTAGAGAGGATTTCCAGAGGATTTCACAAAACTTAAAAGCATCCATGACAGATTGAACTAGCTAAAACAATAAAATATTAAATATTTTTCCATGAATGTCATCTGAGCACTAATAATGTTGTCATGGAGCTATGAAAGAGTTAATATATCCAACACTAATATTCAAATATTGATTCTTTTGGTAATCAATTATATTCCTCAAGGGGATAGTTAGTTTGGGCTCGGAGATCACAACCAAGGTTTAAGAGAACGAAGGACACATTAAATGCGTTGGAACTTTCAAGATTGTTGGTGTAAGAAAAAAATGGTAGATATGTACTCATAAGTATGGTGAAAATTAATTAGCTTGCTGAGAAGGATTTAATGTGATGGTTGCTCATAATTTTTTTTGGGACTTTTTGACTTTTGTTTCCCGCTGGTTTTTACCATAAATCTTTAAGGAATTTTAAAAACGCCCAAAAACACTGCAGAGTGTGGGTGTTGGGGGTTTTCCTGTCACCTGATTTCATTTCTGAGCTTAAAATCGCCCAACAAACAATAGAAATTACAAATTTTGTGGATTAAATTCACTGGATTCCAGTACAATATCAGTGTGAAAATCAAATTGTCCCCTCGTTAGACGACTTTTTTTTCTTTTCTTTTTCAAATAAGGAGTTCATAATTTTGCATTTGACGTCTAGAAGTTGGATTGAACAATAAAGAACCAGCTTTCTTGTCATGGATTATTTGTGCAATACATCTATTCATTTGTAAATTTAAATGATGATTACACCGACACAAACTACTATGTCAAATTGATTGATATACATATATTAGTATATAATAATCTAATAAAGTTCATGCACAAAACCTCCATTTAACAAGTGTAACATCATGCTGGGTGCATATCTTTACCAAATCATTGAAGCTCACGATTCACGAATGAAAATATTTGAAACATCAATCAACACAAGTACGGAGCAGGTAGTGGACTGTGAAATGTCAGCCTATTTGAAAGGTAGAGGGAAATAAAGGAAGAAAGAGATGATTGGTGGTAGAAATTGTCAACAAATTTACAAAAAATTATATAACTAACCCACTGCATAAGAATTTGGAATCTTTGTTTGAGTGTATGCAATTATCCTGCAAGCATTCTAAACACTGACGATAAATATATAGCCTGCTGCAGAGCATTCAATGCGCCTGCAACAGGCATGCTAGCCCTTTGATTAAAACTGTTACGAATCCAAGGGTTAGCATGCCTGCTACAAACGCATTGAATGTTCTACATTAGGCTGAGTATTTATCGCCTTCTAAACACTCTCCAAGTTCCCATCATCATACCTGCCAATAAATTTGCACCCACTCAAACTATTCTACGATTGATGGAAATGTTGTGTTCGATGCAATTATGAATAACTTGGAACACAAGGCCATGGCACAAGTTATAATCCTCCATATACATTTTTAAGATTTGTACATTTAATTGTTTAACTAATGGGAGTTAGTGATCTGGGTTTCCACTTATGAACGTTTGGCATTCCATTCCAACACGTAGATTTAGTAAGTGATATGGCGTACAACTCTTTTAAATGTCCTTGGGTTGGTAATATTATCTTGCTAATGATATTTACTCTAGGATTCATAGATCTTGTTTGCATTTCTATGATAGTTTCTTCCGTTGCAAAATATTCTAAGGATTATAAGCATGCAAAATTTTTAGCCTAATTTTGAGTATTTTAAAACCAGGAAAGCTTTTACTTACTCCTAAGTTTAGTGGTATTAGGTGATTAATTTTTGCTAATGGAGTTTATGGTTGGCTTGGGTTTTGGGTTTATGTTATCAAGAATATATCACCTTCTGCAGACAGAAGTTGTTCCTCTGGTCTGAATGGTTTAGATCCAGAACAAATGAGTGAATAAATCGGTTGAAGACCTTCCCTGAATGTTATAGACACCTGGAATGTAACTATGATGAAATACCTATATACCTATAAGACATATCAAACATACAAAGACATCAAAGCTACCAGAAAATAATCTACACATACATATTAGTGACAAAGGAATCCAATAACATATATGTGAGATTTACGCAACAAACATGTGGGAAGGAAATCAACTTTGCATTAGAAAATAAATGAAAGAGCTTACAACCATGTTCCTTAGTGTCGATACACTCCTTCACAAGACTAGCACCTTGTCCCCAATAGCTCCAACTTGCTCCACAATTGCTCTCTGATGGATTAGGCTAGGGTATCAATTCAACAACATTACTCTACTATTCTTCTCCCCCCCTCAACCATGGAGTACGAGCTTGTATTTATAGGGCTCAAATGGATAGGATGGTTGAGAGATTGGTGGGTGAGGTGGCTACAAGATCCTACAAAGAGGGATCTCGACCTTAACCAACCCAAGTGAGTAGGGATAAGGTTAGACACGAGGCTCTTGATCTAGAAGCCTCGAGAAAACTATTTTTTTTTCACCTTTTACCAAGGGCACCGCTTATACCCCTTTATGACAGAACGGTGATGGGTAGGAACCGCTCCAACAACATAGGTTAAAGGCGGTGGCACCGCCTGGTGCTCACACAACTAGTGCGGTGCTGAATAGGGTAACGCTTATATGCTTGAGGGTAGAAGCGGTGCTGCAAATTTATATGTTGGAATCAACATATGGAGCAGGATTCTCTTCAATTTTGGGATTTGAGGGAAAATGTCTTGTGTTAGGGATCCTATCACATGCTGGTAATAGATTTTGAGTGTAACAAAATCCCCCCCAAAGCATGAGGCTAGAGGGATATGATAGGCGAGAGCTTTGACAGAGCAAGTTATCACTTCAAGGTAAGAGAAATCTTGATCGGAGAGTGTAATCGAACAAGCATCTGCAATACATCAATACTTTGACTCATGAATAGATGTAACCTCATCATGGCTGTAGACCAATACAAGACAAATCCATGAGAGGAATAAACAACCATGTCTACTAGAATACAGCGTAGATCCATGTAATAGAAGACTCAAACTTGGACATAGCTACCAGATATACAATGTAGATCTATGTCATACATACGCAAATTTAAGCATAGCCACGACCCTACAAATGTGGATCCATGCTGGTATTTCATACAATATACTCCATCGCAACCTGGGGAGCAAGCTATGAGCGCTTAACAAATACCCAGGGTCTTCGTCTCATTTTCCACAAAGTACGATTCTATCCATGTGATTACAATGTTTTGAAGTCGAACATGGTAGAAGTCACTTGATTACCGATCAATGATGTGAACCGTTAACAAGTGCGAAGGAAATCACCATTGATGTCCATGATTCCCAAGGTACCCTAGTACAATCTACTGAATGTGAATAGATGTCTTGGTGTCGAACACCCAATAGATTATTTCGATCAAAGGCCAATGATGTGAATCTTTTTCAATAGCGAGAGAATCTGTCATTGAGGCATATAGATCTCAAGGTACTAAATTTGTTTCTAATACTATTTCCTGGATGATGAGTTGATGTTGACAGGAATAGTCTCGTCGAAGGAGGGCCATGATGAATCCCACATCGATGACATGAAACTTGGAACAAAGTTTTGGAATATCGTAGATAATGTAACCACATGACTGACTCAAAGTACTGACAAAAAGGTTGTTTTAACTGTAGAGGTAAAATTCTTTCTTCCTTTGAACATTGGGCGGCACAACGAAAGACTTGGCAGCATGACTAGACCAGACAGACACACAATGCGATAGTGGACAATGCATTCTTTTGAAAGACTCAAAGGAGTGACATGACTCATGAAAGTGGATCGACTTGTTGGTCGGCTGAATACCCAATTGACTGAATGATATGTAGAGAAGTGCCATGTTCAAAGGTGACAAATGACTACCATTGGATTTGCAAAAAATATTCCCTTCCCTTAATCCCCCCATCATGATTGATGAGTGCCTCTTTTCATTTTTACAAGTTCAAAGAGGGTAACAAACACTCGTTTAAGCTTATCCGAAGACAAGTCCATTCCCATACATTTCATGAACCTGGGAAAGGAGGGGTTCGATCCCACAAAAGGGTCTCTTAGTGTTTAGTTTAATGAGTCCAAAGAAAGCAAAATTAGCATCGTTCATATTTAGAGAGTCTAAATGAAGACAAAAGAAAAACTCCAAAGGGTCCTTTTTCGTAAAATAGTCTATCCGAACCGAAAAAGAGATAACCTATCATCGGAGAGACGACTCTTCAAATACTTTTACGAGTATGAAGAAGACAAGTACTCGAAAATCTTTTCATATTTAGGAAGTCCGAAAAGAGCTTAAAGGAGACTCCATTAGGTCTCTTTTTTAACGATGAAAAGTTTTACGAGCCTAAAAAGAATAAAAAAAAAGACTCGAAACTTTGATAATAAGTTCTGAGAGCGTGACCAAAGTGTCGAAACAAACGCTCGGGGAATTTTTTTGTTTTAAGGAAGTACACAAAAGTAAAAAACAAAGTCCCCATAGACTTTTACTGTTTTCATTTCTACCCCTGCAAAACTCAATAGCAACGTTAATTTCTCGAAAAACAACTTTTAATGAGTCATCCGGACGGATTTTATAATGATAATGATTTTAAAATACTAAAATGACATTAAAAAACCATAAAATAGCTATATAAAAGTCATTTCAAATAGTAAAAATCAAAACATTTCACTATTTACCGCTAGTAAAGAGCATTTTGGAGCAACTTTGAACCAAATCTTCAGCTGCTGATTCTGGGAGATCCGACCGTCCGATTTGAGCGCCATCAAAGCCAGGTAAAAGAAAAAACCCTAATCTTTCACTTTTAAGTATTTTTTTTTGGTTTTAGGACGTTTTTGGCCATTTTAGGTAGGCCCTAATCTTAAAATGCAGGCACCGCTTCTGCCCCTTACGGGACAGGCGGTACACCGTGAGAACCATGCTTATAACACTACGCTCAGGAAGTGCCACCGCTCTATGCAAATAGGGCTCAGACGGTGTTGGCCGTGAGCTTAGAAAAATGCATGGATAGGCAAAAACACAAGCTTTTGATTGATTTTTATGATTGGATATGTTTTTAACTAGTCCATCAATGGTTTTTAGTAGGTTTTCAGCGGTCGAAAATGGTGATATGGAAGGAACGACAGCATGATGATGATGATGCCCGTGATGAAAGAGATGCGGGATGTATAGCCACATTAAGGAACTGTAGCCTATTCAATTTCTTTCGCACACCTAGTATGGTGTCTCATGAGAGATCGCTAGAGTATATAATCCATATGTGGAATCCCGACCAACAATACTTTGAGGTGGGGGCACATGTGTTGACCACTGAGGTAGAAGATATCTACTTCTTGACTGGATTGTCGAGATGGGGCGCCCCGATTGCATTGACTGGTTCTCGTGGAGGGGATGTGACTACTCAGGAGTTGATTGATCCCCACTACCTTCCTGGTACTAGAACTTTAGGGAAGAAGATTCCCATCAAGGCAGTAGTGGATCTTCCTCTCCGCACTCTTCTTTTTACCATGCAAAGGCTGGCTGGGAGCCAAGGGCCTCATCAAGCTTCTAGGGAACATATGTTGTATGCGATATAGGCTATGGCACCTACAATTTTCAACTAGACGGAGGTATTGCTACCCGTATTTAAAGACCAGCTGACCAAGTCTCGGCAGGGAGAACTAAAACAGTTTGGCTATGGTTCTATCTTAGCTTGTTTCTTTTTCAAGCAGGTCCCTCAGTTGAGACCCCAAGTGGTTTTTACTGAACTGAGGGTGAGAGACCCTCGTATGTTGAGGTGGGTCAGGATAATGGCCCGTACAGGAGCAGGTAGAGGGAAGGTGAAGTCCGGGACTCCATTATTTAGATGGCTTAGTGACCAAATCCTCATGATTAAGGATTATGCTTATGCAGGAACTGATTTCAGGGGAGACCTTGACCTACCACTTCCACCTGGTGGACAATGGGGAGACATGGGTAAGAAACAAAAACCTAAGATAGCTATTTGTGTTTTTTGTCTTTTAATGTTTTTTATTTTTTATGTATAATAATGAGACCTAAAATTTTCATGCAGATGTAGGAGATGCACGACCTGGGGGATCATCCCCACTGGACAGACGAGTGGGAGCTTGATTTGTTCAACGAGGTGATGACCCTATGGGAGAGATGGAGGAGAAACTAGAGAGGCTGATATTGGACTTACCCGATGCATCCATTGATGATCTCCCGATGTGCTATCATAGGCACATAGAAGGGGTGCCAGGCTGCTTCAACCATTTGCTACATAGAGTAGTGCAGGCCATTATGTGCTACCATGAGCAACACTAGCTCCTACATGATGTATCACTAAAAGATTCCATAGCTTCAGATTTTTGTATGATTTTGTGCTGCCTGAAAGCCGGAGTGCTTCAGATGAGGTCTCGTGACCTATTTTTGTAAAAACACTTATATATATATATAGACTTTTTCTTTCGATGTTTATGCTTCAAATGGGAAATGTATTTACATGAGTTTTTATATGTCCAAATTATTCATTTACAATGTTATGAACCATGTTTAACTTTCATGCTATGAATGAGCAATATACCAGTCTAGGATATAATTTTTCAATGAATCAATAACTGCATTGTCTGCCCTAGGGATATGCCTGTAAGTAATGACTTGAAATGAACTTCTAATAAACGTACCATCTGATAGAGATGGAGTAGTATAGGGCTTTGGATGGTGTAAACCTGGTTTAAATTACAAACCACCAATTGCGAGTCCATGAATACTACCAAGTCACGAATGTTTTGGGATGCATCCTCAGTCAAGAGACCAGTGACTGCTTCATACTCAACGATATTGTTGGTAGCAGGACCAATACAAACTGCTCCTGAACTCACTAGATCATGTGCAGGGGAATACAGAACCCAAGCATCTGAGGAAAGGTTCAGGGTATGGTGGCAAGCACCATCGGCAAAGCCATAAAAAGCCATATGATTTGCATAACCAAAACATGGTATAAACAGTCTAGATATTAAACTCAAAAACATATTGAAAGTACCAAAACACACTGAAAAGTCAAATAATGTACATATATACAAGGTACCATACATGAATGATCTAGGAATAGTACCTCTTCAGGTACAACCCATTGCGAGGTTGTCCGAAGGGGATTCCATCATAATCCACGAGCTTGTAGGCCCCTTTTTTCTAAAACCTTGGAAACGATAAAAGGACCATACCACATCAATTCAAGCTTCCATTTTCCTAGCTTATCATGTCTCTGATCATAAGTCAGCACTAGGTCACCTTCATTAAACACACGAGGTTCGACAGATTTATCGTATCACACCTTGACGTGTTTCTTGTGTGCCTCATTAACTAAGGCAGCATCTCGTCTAGTTTCGTCAAGGTTGGTTAAATATAAAAACGTTTCTTCCTTGGTAGAAGTATTAGGGAGAATTTCAATGGCAAGTTTCAAAGATAGAATCTGACACGGAATAGGTAGGATAGCTTCTAGTCCATATACTAATTGAAAAGGTGTAAAACCAGTTGCTCTTTTCACTAAAGTTCTATAAGCCCAAATAACCGAGAAGAGAGTCTGGTGCCAGTTGGATTTGTGATCTCCAACCATTCGACGTAGCATAGTTTTTAAAACTTTGTTAATGGCCTCAAATTTACCATTAACTTGCGGATAATAGGGGGTTCAGTTTTCATGGTGAAAACCCAACTTAGCACTTAATTCTAACATCATTTGATTCCGGAAATGTGATCCATGATCAGTGAAAATAGACTGAGGAAATCCAAACCTAGCTATTACATGGTTAAAAAGAAAGAGGGTGGCAGTCTTACCATCCTCTGCATATGTAGGCATAGCCTCAGCCCACTTAGTGAAATAATCCATGGCTACTATGATGTAACCATGCCCCCTGGCTCAGGTAGGCTTACAATGCGTGAAATCTATCCCCCATTTGGAGAAAGGGCCAATGGCAATGACGAGGTGTAACAGAGTAGGGTGGGTGTGCTTTTTTGGGTAAAAGTGTTGATAGGGTGGGCATTTCTTAACAACCTCATGACAATCTTTAAAAATAGAAGGCTAGAAATAGCCAACGCATAGGATTTTTTGAGTTGTAGCCATCCCAGAAAGATGAAATCCACATGCTCCTAAATGGTAGTCATTAAGAACTTGTTCAAACTCATCATGGGTGAGGCATCGTCGGAGAATGGTATCTATACCACGTCTATACAAGGTATCATTGAGGATAAAATAGTACTTTGCGTGGTGACAAATACGGCGATGATCCTCACGAGATATAGTAGGATGAAAACATTGTGTTTAGAAATAAATGATTAAATCTCCATACCACGGGTTAGTTGTGCTTATTAGAAACTGTTGTAATCTCACAAATCACATAAGGTTACCAATAATACATACTAAAACATACATATAAAACAGAGACAAGAGATAAGAATAAGTAGATGAATCAATAGATTATATTATAATAATGAGTCCATACAATACACAGAACTGAACTAAGTTCTCATTTTGCTCAACATCCTAATATATATATGATTACAGAACAGTTACAAAATAACTACCTGTCGGTTCGATGAACTGACACGACCTTAGGTGGCCGACCTAATCTCTAGTTTAGTCGGCCGACGGACTTAGTCGGTCAGTCGACTAAGTCGGCTCATCGACTTAGTAGGCTGATTGAGTAAGTCGGCCATCGTTCAAATCGATTTATCAACTTGCTCCTTCTACATCTCCCCCATGAACAAAATGTTCCTTCGTCCCAAAGAAACAGGGAGGTACAAAATTCTACCTGTCTGGTCTCACTAGTTATTGTGATGGGCTATGAAGTCTGATGGTTGGTCTCTTTTGTACACAGACTTCGAAAATGGATGGGGCTGTTACTGCGAGGTGATGTTGGAAATCTGTCCAAATCTACAAAATTTTCTGAATGTCGATGGTGAGTGTGTTCAGGCCTGATAAGATCGACATCTTTTCTGAAATGGAGACTTCAGCTATTTTCTCCATATCGGGACCCATAAACTGGTCCTTCTCCTCGGCAGTCTCCATAAGTCGTTTTATCTGGGGGCAGATGATGTCAACTTTTTCCAAGTTAGGGAGAGCTTGTTGCACCCATTGATGTGCTTCCCTCTCCAGTCTCTGCAGCTTGGCTGTTTCAAGCACTATTTGTTCTTCTATTGTGGTCCTTAGTGCTTCCTCAGTGGTTTTCCTGCTTTCCAATGCCTGGATTCCTTGTTGGGTCTGCCGAGTTTGCTGATAGACTTGCCCATAGTAAGTAGGCCAGTCTCTCAGTATTTCTTCAGTTATGACAGACTCCTCAATGTGATCCTGCAGCACTTTATAAGGTTCAGTGAAGGCGGTGTGTTGTGCCATTAGGAGTCTGGCAGTTTCTTCTTTTTGTTCCTCCTTTATTTCCTAAATGTGAGCTTGGAGTGCCGACACCATGCTCTTGAATAGCTGATATGCCCTTTCAAGTGGTTTGTCTGTGTCGACCTCTATAAGGCCCAACAGGACGGAATGGGCCAGGTTTCGGAATTTGGTGAGGAACTTGACCTGTTCTGCATTCTTGTCGTTGAGTTCCTTATTTCTTTGCTCACTCCTCATCTTTGCTTCACCTGCTAGGGTCTTGAGGAGTTGTCCTAGCTTTGGGTCGGTCAAGGAGCTTGCATCCTTCAATCTGATTTGGACCTTTGATGGCTATCTATGATGCTCCTTCTTTTGCTTCTCCTTCCTCTTCTTATGCTTTTCTTTCTCTGCTTGTGTTAGCACCTGTGTACCTGCAAAAGTCGAGTCGGGATATTTGGTTTGTGGGAGAGTGGTTGATGGTTTCTCTGGCTGGGGAGGTGGTACGACTGCTGCCTCTGGTTGGGTAGATGCGAGGGGTGTAGAAGTGGTCACAGTTGGTACTGATGGTTGTGGGGGGATTTTCTCTGAGTTGGGGGATGGTGGTGGTGATGGAGTTGGTGAAAGGTCAGGGGTGACTGGGTTGGGGGAAGGTTGGGTAAGTGGTGGATTGTTGGGGCAAGGAGGTGAGTCTACGTTGGAGAATTTTGGTTAGTTCATCGAGTTATGTTCTCCTCAGTTTCTTCTCCTTCAGTCGGTGCAGTGGCTAGTAGGTCAGCTTGGGGTACGGTCAGAGTGATAGTCGAGGACCAATGTGCAACCACTTCAGCTTCCTTGTCAGGATTTCTCTCTAAATTCGATGTGATGGTTGCAAAGGTTCTGGACTGGGCTTCATGTCCTGGTTGGTATCCATCGACCATGAAGAGAGGTGCTTTGGTGGATATCTTCTGGGCTGACATAAATAACTCAGGAAGTTTCTCAATGAATGCCTGCAAATCTCTGTCTTTGTCGAATTTTTCCTTCACCTCTTCCGACATCACACTTTTGCACAAGTCGAGGGGGCTTACTGACTGTGGTACTAGTACTTGTTCTTCGGTTATTTTCATCGGTGAGGGGGGTCGAGGCGTAGACACCAGATCGATGATGTTCTCAGGTGTTGTCATGGTCTTAGATTTCTTTGGTCGACCCGCTAGTGCTCCCACCTCGACGAATCTTTGGAACTGTGTTTCAACCGGAACCTTATTTGCTACGACATCCTCGATTATGTCAAGGCCCGTGGTTGCCAGTTCCTCCTTGTCTTCGGATGAGTCTACAAGGATAAGCTTACGATTACCTTTCCCTTGCTGTTGTTGTTATGTCTTGAGCTTCTTCCTGGCTGCTGCTATCTCTTTTGACAATTTTCTAATGATGCCTTTTGTGATAGCATACTCTGGGTTTTCTGGCTCTGTCTCTCCCCTTGGCTCCTGGGTCGGGACGACACTTTCTGCAGCTAGAGTGATGACCTGCTGCTGTGGCTGTGGTTCTGCTACTTGGGGTTCGGCCCTCTTTGCGGTCGGAGGTTTGATGGTTAATTGAAGTCGGCTGGTGTGTTCAACCGGTGTCTCCTCTGACACGAAGGTGCTAATATAAAGGTTAAGATCATAGTCTTCCTCTTTTTCCTGGTCTGTGAGTAGCTCCTGAATAGAGAAGTGGATCTGCTTTGCTGTTGCTGGTACTAGTATTTTGGTTTTCTCCTGTCGAGACTGTTCCTGAAAGATTTGGTTAACTGATGGATAGTAGTTGAGGGCTTTGGCATTTGAGTTATCGCCCTGCATGTACCACACCGAAGTATGGTCAAGTTCTAGCTAGATATGGGAGTTTGTCGGTAGATTTCTTCGGATGTTTTGCAGCACCCTCCATCTAGTCATGCAGACTTTGAGCTGTTGAAACCAATTCTCTAGCAGTACTTTCCCGTGCTCAAGCTCCTGCAAGGTTTCTCTCTGGGAGAATGGTTTAAATCTCCACATATGGAACCTCGACGGTTCCTGAAAGACTGGACTCCCCTCTGGGCAGATGTGTTACATGACTATCCATAAGATTAGGGAGGGGAACTTGGTGATTCCCTCCATTTCTTGGCACCTTTCACAGATGGTCTTGACCATGTCGGCTACATATTCCGCCCATCTGTATATCCTTCCATTTATGGCAATGGTGTCAACAGCTTCTAACATGTCTAACTTAAGGTCGCTGCCTCGACCTGCCAGGGTGGGTGTGATTGCAATTATTTTGACCTCTATCTGTGGTGTTCAGGTTGTGATGTGGCTGATCATCAACCCCTTCGAGTTCTTTCCTGAAGTCGACCCAGTTAGCTCTTTGACCAGTCCTTCTTTGATACCGACTAGCACTAGTTTCCCTTCGTTTGAGAGACAGGTGGGCTGGGAGATGACTTCTCCTGAGATGTCAACCAGTCGGTTGAAGTAGAACCGACCATTGTGGTACCGGCTTATGATGAATTTGACGGCGGTTTCCTTGGTTCCACCGAACCTGGCCATGATTGGTGCATTTACATAGTTGAATATGGTGCTGTATTTGATATTCTCTGTGGCTTGAGTGGCTTTCTTATTGGCATAAGCCCATTCTTGCATCTCGGCCCATAGTTTTTTCCATGAGCTTTCCTGCACCTTGGCATTCATAATGTTTTTCAACCTATGGATTAAAGGGATATCCGTAGCCTGCAGTTCCTTGGCTTTGGTCGAGGCTCTAGTTTGTTTGGGTGCCATTGTGTCGGTCTGGTGGTCGATTTCACTAAGGGGTTCTCGGATTTTAGTCGACTGGATGCTCTAATGCTCTCTCTTTATGAATTGTGATGAATTATCCTTCAGTGGTTTAGTATTTATAGGCGATGCTATGGATGTTTTGGTCAATGGGTGTATTAATGGCAGATGTGATGTTCCAGCTGGAATACTTGAGTGTGTGTTAATGGCGATTTACTTTCGGCGCTCGATGTCATGAATGCGTGATGGGACTATCGTGGTCGTCGGTCAATGTTGGTTATGAAAATGGTCAATGGAAGTGGTCGGTTGATGAAAATGGTCGATGGAAGTGGTCGATTGATGAAAATGGTCGATGGTGCTATGTTGATGGGCATGATGTCGGTTGTCAAAATGGTAATTTCCTATCATAGTTTTCTGCATGCACAGGACTATTTTGCTTTTTGGTTTTTTATAGTTTTTTTATTTATAGTTATGGTCGTTATAGGGATTTTTTTTTCACTAGTTTCTGTAGCGTTTTAGTCGGGATCCATTAACGAGCTTCCAAAATACTATGCCTTGTAACGTCCTTAGTCAGACTAATCCGTTGGTATGTATCTCTTTGACAATGTAGGGTTCCATCCATTATGTATGGATTTTTTTAGGTTTTCCTTTCACTCGACTATTGTATAGTGAAGCAAGGTCTCCTACCGACAATTTTTTGTTTTTGATGTTTCGGTCGTGCCAGAATTTCTGTTGTTGTTTATGGATTTCTTGATGTTGTATTGCCATTAGTCGGTGCTCTTCGAGTTTTCTTCGTTGCAATAGTCGGTCCTTTCTTCCTTGTTCGACATCGACATGTAGTATTTCTGCGATGATAGGTATCTGTTGTTGGAAGTGTAGTGGAACTACTACTTCTTGTCTATAGACTAGTCAAAAAGGAGTTTGGTCAGTCGAACGTTTATACACTGTTTTGTACGCCCATAATACTGTTGGTATTTTCTCGTCCCAGTCATCCTTATTAGCATTACATATTTTGGTTAGTCCTTTTGTTAATGTTTTGTTAAATGCTTCAATTGCTCCATTTAACTGAGGATGGTATGTTGTACTTCGATGATGGTCGATTTGGAACTGGTCGATTAGGGTTTTGATAGTTTTATTGATGAAGTGTGTTCCTTGGTCACTAATGAGGGTTAGTGGGCATCCAAATCTGGTGATGATATTCTCATAGATAAACTTAACAGCTATCTCACTAGAACAGGTGTCGACTGGTTCATCCTCTGCCCATTTAGTTACATATTTGACTGCAGTTATGATGTACCTTGCACCTGTCCTTTTTGCTGGTATAGGAAATAGTCCTATGAAGTCTATGGCCCAAATTTCGAATGTCAAACTTGGGTTTACTGTTATCAAAGGAATTTCTATGCTAGGAAAGGGTCGACCTAGTCATTCACATCTGTCACATCGACTGACAAATTTTTTGCAATCTTTGTGGAGTGTCGGCCACCATAATCCTGACTGTTGGATTTTCTTTGCAGTTGTGTCTGCTTGGAAATGTCCTCCTGCAGGTCCATAGTGTGCTTCATGCATAATGTTGTGTCGTTCGTGTTCTAGTACACACCTTCTGAGGATGTCGTCTAACCCCATTTTGTATAACAAGCCATTTATATGAATGTATGGTGCAACCTTCATAGCTAAGATCTGCTTCTTCTTTGTACTCATTCCTTCTAGTGTATGTCCATCTTCCAAGAACTGGGCTATTTCTTCTAATTCTGTTGGGACTGCTTCTATCTGAAATAAATGTGCATCAGGTAAGTCGTTGTTGACTCCTGTCGGTTCTTGTCTTGTGTTGATTCTAGATAAATGGTCGGGGCCGGCATTTAACTTACCTGGTTGAACAACAACTTCAAATTTGAATTCTTGGAATAATAGTAACCATCGACAAATTCCTCCATGATGTAGTGGTTTATTGACGAGATACTTAAGTGCTTGATAATCTATATAGAATATAAATGTGTTAGCTAAGAGATAACGTTGATATTTTTGTAGTGCAATGACCATTCCTAGTGCCTCTCTTTCTGTTGTCAAATAGTTTCTCTCAGCCTTGTTTAATTTTCTGCTATTGTAAATTATAGGGTAATCCATTCCATCATCACCTAGTTGAGTTAAGATTGCTCCTATCGCTAGGCCTGATACATCAATATGAATATGGAACTTGATCGACCAGTTTGGAAACCTTAGGATTGGTGCTTTGACTAGTTTTCTTTTTAATTTTTCGAATGATATGTGGCACTCCTCTGTCCAGTTGAACTCTTGATCTTCCCTTAGGATTTCTTCAAGTGGATAGGTCATATCTGAATAATACCTTATGAATTTTTTGTAATAGCCTGTGTGGCCAAGTAACACCTTGACTTGTTTTGGGTTTACTGGTGGTTTTAAGTCGAGGATAATTTTGATCTTTGCAAATTCAACCTTAATACCTTCCTTATAGACAATATGCCCTAACAATATCCCTATGGGGGTCACAAATATGCATTTCTTGATGTTTAGAGAGAGTTGAATCTGTCGACATCTATCCAACATAAGTCTGAGCCATTTGCAATGATCCTTTAACATGGAGTATATTGTCCAATTATCAAAGTATACTGCCATGGTCTTGTAAATATATTCCTGAAATGTTTTGACAACAATCCTAGAAAATACTGTAGGTGCATTTTTTAATTCAAAAGGCATAAACTTGTAAGCAAATGAGCCAAATTCACACACAAAGGTTGTCTTCTTCTGGTCTTCTTTAGATATTGGCACTTGGTTATAACCTGAGAATCCATCTGTAAATGAGTAGCATTCATGTGCTACAACTTCATTTAAGATTTCATCTGCATAAGGGGTTGGAAATGGGTCTGTCAGTGTGACTTTATTTAGTTCTCTGAAGTCGACAAAAATTCTTAGTTTGGTCGGATCATGTTTCTTAGGCTGTACAACCATTGGACTTGCCCATTCTGATTGGTCGATAGGATATATGATGCCTACTGCAAGCATGTTATCAATTTCCTTTTTGACTATCTCTTTGTATTTGTGAGCTAGTTTATATGGCCTTTTCTTCACAGGTCTAATATCAGGTTTAGTATCAATTTTCATTTCTCCCATTTATTGGACTAAGGCTTTGAGGTCAGTATAATCTTTAGCAAATACATCTTGGGAACGTTTTAATAAGTTCACTATCTCTGTGGTTTGCTCTTGACTCCAATAGTCACCAATCTTTGCCATTTTTGGTCGATCATCATTTGAGATGCCGAATTCCCTAGTTTTGAATTTAGCATCTAGCCATTCTGGTGCTTTGGCTTCATTGATCGGTCAACTTCCTTCTTTAAACTGTGAGAATGTGGCAGGGAGGTTGGCTGTAGTCATTCTGTCAGTGTCCTGTTTGTCGGTTGTTTCTACTTTAAGGACTGTACATATAGGTTTGGTTGTTCTGACATGGTTTGATTTCCATCTAAAGCTTTTCCCTTCTAAGTTTTCATTTTCTAATTGTAGTCTTGTCGACTATGGTTTTTTCCTTGTTTTTATATTGTTGCATTTCATTGTCTGTCGGTTATCTTTTAAGGGTTTGTTTTTGGTCGGCTGGATAAATTATTTAATTTGTTTTGCTGTGTCAACCAAGTTTTCATTTTGAGGTATAAAGTTGAAGTCTTTAATGAAATTTTCCTTGAGTTCATGCCATAAGAATGTTTCACCTTTGGCTTCTTCCATTTTATACCATTTGTTTGGTAAGTCGGCTAGGGTTGATGGGAACAGGTATGGCCATGCTCGTTCATCCTTATGACCAAGTCTTCTCCACTCTTTTTCACAGGTTTTAATATGATCTTTTGGGTTCTGTCCTTGAGTGAATACAGGTATCTGAGCTTGTTGGATTAGCTTCTTTCCTCGAAACCTTTTGACAAAGTAAGTCGAAGCTGTTGTCCAGGTCTGCAGTCTTGTCTGATGGGTATCCCACCAACGAGCAACTTGTCCTGTAAAAGTTTCTACTAGGCTTTGAAGTCGGCCATGTTCACCAATATTTTTGGAAACTTGTTCTACATGCATGACTGGTGACTCCCTTTCCTTGTATCTTGGTATTTGTGTAGTATTTGCATTGGTAGGTTGTAAGGTAGGGTATTCCCTAAGTTTCTTCTTAAATATTTTTGGGACAATGGACACTATGAAGCACTGTTGGGTGGGATTTTTTTGTACTTTTTGTATAGTCCAGCACCCTCTTGCTTTTGTTTCGTAGTTCTCGATCTCCCAATCATATAATTCTGCGTCTGAATTATAACCAACTGAGTCTTGGTTGCCTAGATGAAGCTCTCCGTAGATGTTAGGTTCTGTATAATCGGTATTGTTTTGAATCTGGTAGAGTTTTCGAACGTCGACTTCTTCATCGATAGGTTTAGTCCACGGTTCTCCTTGAGATGGTTGAATAGGTACAATGAATTTTTGTTCGTTTCCTTTCAATTTGATCCTCTCTTTGTCCAGGGATGTCGATGCTTTCATCTTTCTACCCCAAGGTCGACCTACTAACGCTGGGAAGGAGTTGGATTCTTCCTTAGGGTCAATGATCTCGAAGTCGACTTTAGTCGAGATTCCTTTTATAGTCGTGTCAACGTTATTCCAAACTCCAATAGGTTCAATAAGGCCTTGGTCAGTTAGTTTCAGGTATATGTCTGACTCATTTAGTCGAGGTCTGCCCATTTGTTCCCAAGTGTCATGAGTCATGATGTTTACTTGTGATCCAAAGTCGAGCACTACTTGTCGGACGTGGTATCCTTCGATTTCTAGGTCGACAAGTGGGTCGACATCACCTTTGTCTTTTTTATTTAAGCTGCAGATGTTCTTTGTTTGTTTTTTAGGGTTGTTACATTTTATTTCATACAACAAATCGATGAACTGAGATACTGAGTTGTCTTTTTGGATGAGCTAGATTAATTAGTTTATTGTGTTATGTCGATTGTCATGAGCTTATTCTTGTCGTGCAATTTTTTTGAATACATTGGTTGCTTCTTTGTATGTTTGTTTTTCTTTCAGTGGATCAGGATATACAGTTTTCTCTTTTATTTTGCTAATTCTTGGGTTATCACTGGCTGTTTTTGTTCCTTGTCGAGTTACAATATGCAAATTTTTTTTATTTATTACATCATTTTTTTGCACACAGGACAAGACATTAACATTTTTCTTTGTATAAATTTTTTCCAACATGGTAGGGAAATCCTCTAGTGAATGATCCCCTACTCCACCATGAGTACAAAATTTGAGGTCAGTTCTATCTTTATATGGACAGTCTGCATACCGATGTCCCTCCTTATAACATGTAAAGCACTGGATGGGTCGACATGGTCGGTTGTCGCGATTCCCAAGGAATCGACCTCTTCCTCCGAATCCCCCACGTCGATTGTCGTACTGGCGCTCGTATCTCCGGCCTTCATACCTCTGACCATTCTGATCGTTTGGTAAATTATTTTGCTCATTGTGTTGTGCAACCGCGTTGGTTTGGTAGACTGCATGGTAGTCATTAGAGGAATTTTGGGGTCTAAAATGGGCCTCCTAAGGAAAATAATAAAATAATAGTTAAAATAATAAAATAATATTGATTAATTTTGGAGGAAGAAAGAAAAAAACTACTTTTTGTGTTCGTATTTTCAACATATCTCCCTGTGTTTTTACTCAAATTTCGATTGGGAGAGCTCGTTGGATGCGGATTTTGATTCTGCATCCAACGAGTACCCACACTGCATAATTTTGATGGACCCTGCTACCCCAAAAACAAGAAATACCTGAAAAAATGTGATGATGACATCATCATCACGTTTTTTCAGGTATTTCTTGTTTTTGGGGTAGGGAGGTTTGTCAAAAGTATGCAGTGTGGGTACTCGTTGGATGCGGAATAAAATTCCGCATCCAATGAGCTCTCCCGATCGAAATTTGAGTAAAAACACAATGAGATATGTCGAAACTACGAACAAAAAAAGTAGTTTTTTTTAATGACAAATATGTCAATTCAACCTTTATGGTTGACTTATTTTATTGAAATTCTATTGGTTCTTGAATTCCAACTCACAAAAACTTATTTTGGCACGTTTTCTTATAAGGCCCATTTTAGACCCCAAATTTCCTCTAATTATGTCGGTTCTTCAGGTTCAATTGGCAGTCAGCTGTATTATGATTTTTGGTTTCACAGATTGCACACTAGGATGCCTTGCCTTTATTAATTTTGAATGGGAAGTCTTTTGTCGAGTGATCCCTGTGCTCCTGGCAAATGTCGCAAAAGGTTTTGGTCTGCACAAATCGAACATCCTATCGGCTATATTCCTTTCGACAGTTGTCTTTGGAGTGCCTGACCGTCGAGCATTTGGTGCACTAGATCTCCTGATTCTTGAGGTTTAACTCTTTTAAATACTTTTGTACACTTTCCAGCTATTCTTCCAATCTGTGGTTAGTGGATTAAGCGGGTATGTCCTCATCCATCTCCACTTGGAGAGCTTTCGTGAGTGCATCCTCATAAGATTTGAATGTTTCCAGGCTGATATGTCGACGGAATTTTTGAGTTAACCTTGCAAGAAACCACTAGATTAGTAATTGTTCATCTATAACATAGTCCAGCTAGCTCAGAAGGTCTTTCCAGCACTTATCATAGTCACGGACGGTTTCCCCTGGCTTCTGTGACGTAGTTTTTAGTTTTTTCGCTGCTAGGTGTTTAGCATCTGGAGTTTTGAAAAATGATAGAAACTGCATCTTGATCTTGGCTTTCGTTTCTCTAGGTTGTCTTTCCAAAAATGTCATATACCAGGTTAATGCCATTTTACTCAAGGCACCTGCAAACTGTGCCATTTGTCTATCTTCTTCTGTAACTTGGTTGGCCTCCCAAGTAGACTTGCAAATGAACCAGTGTCGTCTGGGGTCCTCATCCCCCTCATATAGAGGAATGTGAGCTAATCCATGACCCATGTATGAATCACTGTCACTGATCTCAGGAGGTGGTGGAGGTGGAGGTGGGGGTGGGGGCNGGGGGGGGGGGGGGGGGGGGGGGGGGGGGGGGGGGGTTATTGGTTTATTCGTCTTTGCGGGACTATGGTTGACGAAACTTTCGTTCTCGTCGGTTGTCGATTTTTCTTCGACCTGCAGTCGGTTGATGTCGACTTCTGCTGTCGATGGCCCACTGCAACTATTTTTCCGCAGTTCTGAATGTTCTATGTTTTCCAAAGCTGTGTTTGGTAGGGGGGTGCTCCTTCATGTGTCGGTAAGAGTAAGTGGATACTTCGGTTAGAGGGTACCACTTGAAAGGTAACCCAGTTTCCTTCCTTTGGTCGACAGATAATGAGGTATCATCCAGTGTATGTCTTGTCGTCTAGTCGACTCCATATACCAAAGTCACCAGCTCATATTCGGAGGTCCTCTTCAACAATAGTTTGTATCTGGGTATGCGGATTCAATGGAGAGAGGGTTGTTCCTTCATGGGGAGGTCTTAATTGGAGAGATTCTAGCTGCTCTATCCACAATTCTTCCTCCTTAGGGGACGCCTCTTCTGTCATGCCTTCTTCATGTCGGTCATGACCCGACTCTGACAGATTCTCTTTCTGGTTGGTCACCCTAGGACTCCTTCCTCTATGCAGCTCTAAGGCTCTTTCTCTTCTTGCCTCCCTCCTTTGTTGTCTCTCTTCCCTCTCTATTTTCTAAATGTCAGTCATACCTTCATGTGATACTATCCTCTTGAGTTCCCTTGTGGTCGAATTCTCATTACTGTTGAATGGTATCTGTTTTTATTCGACTAGAATCCACTCTACTCTATCTCGACATATGACCAGCTACCCCCCCATAGCCTACCCGACGCTTTCTAGAAAGCCCGGATAGTTCGGTCTACTTGCTCAGGAAGTATTCCCACTCCCTTTCTGCAATAAATTTTTCCCACTTCCTTTATTTTTCCGCCCAGTTAGAGTTTGATGGCAATTGGTGAAGTGATGGACGAGGTTCAACAATATGTCCTACTCATTTCTCAATCAGAAATTTGAACAGCAAAGTCGGTAAGGAACACAGAAATTGTTCGGTGAGGTCTGTGTAAAATTTATCCTTGACGGTTTCCACCGAAGTTCGGTCTTCGACTGCTTGCTCCTCATAGAAGTCATTGGCGATTTTCTCGAACCACTCCGACAAGTTTGTTCTACCTCCTTGGATAAGTTTTTCCAGCAACTGTTGTTCTTTAGTCCCTTCCAGCTTTCTCATCCAGGAGTTTCTTCAAAATTTGGGGCACTGATTCTACAAACTTCTCATGTGTTTCTGTAAAGAATCTTTCTTTTGCTTGTGCGATTGTTAATATGTTCCTTCGTGCGTAATTCTGCAAATAGTTTGCAACTTTATGTTCCCACCAGTCCTTAATCTCTTGCTTTGGTATCATCTGTTTGCATACATTTCAGACATGTACTACCGGCAACGGAACCAATGTTGTAATCTCACAGATCACATAAGGTTACCAATAATACATACTAAAACATACTTATAAAACAGAGACAAGAGATAAGAACAAGTAGATGAATCAACATATTATATTATAATAATGATTCCATACAATACACAGAACTAAACCGAGTTCTCATCTAGCTCAACAACCTAATATATATATGATTACAAAACGGTTACAAAATAACTACCTGTCGGTTCGGTGAACCGACATGACCTTAGGTGGCCGACCTAATCTCTAGTTTTGTCAGCCGACCGACTTAGTCGGTCGGTCGACTAAGTTGGCTCATCGACTTAGTCAGTTGATCGACTAAGTCAGCTATCGTTCAAGTCGATTTATCGACTTGCTCCTTCTACAGGAACATAAATTCATCCAAGAATGAATCACTGGGCTCAGAATCTATTAAAGCGCGGGGAAAATCACACATCAGCTTGGCAAAAACTAATGACTTCTTTGAAGTAGATTTGGAAAATTCAAGATCAAACTCCTGTAGGATAACAATCCATTGGGAGTATTTGCCCCCTAGCACCTAACGTGTCAAAATGTAGTACACAGGGTTTTGGTCTATGAGTACAGCAGTGGTGCGAAGCAGGATGTAGTGACGAAAATTTTGGACAGCAATGACTGTAGCCAATGCTAACTTCTCCACACACGAGTATCGAGATTCAGAACCTAAAAGATTCCTACTGGCATAATAAATCATGTGTTCTAGGCCATTTTGGTCATCTTGATATAAAACCATTCCGATAGTAGTAGTAGAGGTAGCAACATACAAGAGAAAATGCTTCGAGTAATACGAGGGGTGTATGACGGGTGAATGAGTCATAACATGTTTGAGATTATCGAAGGTGCGCTAGGCCTGATCATCCCAGAAGAATGGAGTTTCTTTCTTAAGGAGACACATATAACCGTGCATTTTCTCAGCAAAGTTACAAACAAAATAATGAAGAAAGTTTTCCTTCCCTTGCAAACTTTGGAGTTCAAGCAAGTTGGTTGGGACAGGTAAAGCGAGTATTGTAGCAATCTTTAGGGGATCAATCCAAATACCATCCTTGGAAACTACGAAGCCTAAGAGATGTCCCGTATCAACGCAACAAACAAATTTGTTTGGGTTCAGCCGTATCGTGTAATGGCGACACCTCAGGAAAATGTCTCTAAGATGTTGAGGATGGTCTTCCCTTAGCTATGAGTGCGCAGGGAGATCATCGAGGTAAGGCTCCACAATATTCTTAATGTCATGAAATGCATAGGACATGGCACTCTGGAATGTGGCCCCAACGTTCTTAAGGCCAAAAGGTAACTTCTTGTAGGCAAAGGTTCCCCACAGGAATATAAATGTTGTCTTTTGCTAATCGACGAGCAATATCTCAATCTGATTGTAGTCGAAAAAGCCATCCATAAATGAGATGATTACACTCCCAGCACAGTTATTGATAATGTGATTAATGTGTGGAGTTGGAAAGTTGTCCTTGGGACAAGCTTTATTCAGATCTCGAAAATCGATACAGACTCGAATAGTTCCCTGCTTTTTGTTCACAGGAATAATATTCGATACCCATTCCGTCAGGGGAAGTATGGGAGAGATAATCCAGAGTAGGAAGTGAAGGTTCTAACCAGTAGGGCAGGTGGTAAGGATCTGAGGCCACCAGATGAAGATCATTTGTATGAACATCAGAAATAGATTGGATGGCATCATAAACTGCTTCATGTGGGTTGAGGGAGGATGTCTCAACAACTTGTTTACACTTAGGATCATAATTAAATGACGAGATCATATTGACTATTGCCATTTCTGTGCTAGAAGGGGTTGACGAAAACACGCCAATGAGGGTGAAGTCTTTCAACATCCCTACCCTAATCAATTGGTAAGGAGGAGGGGACTGACCTAGCAAAGGAATATTATTCGTCATAGTAGTGGTAACATCCGACGTACAGAAATCAAGTTGATCAATTGTTACAATTTTTCCCAAATGCGGAAACTGGAGGGTTCTAAATACCGTCGAAGCAACAATGGTCATAACATAAAACCAGTTTATTCCTAGGAGAAGATTGTAGTCTAATGGGGCATCCACTACTTCCACTTGAATGGAAACAATTTCCCCCCCTAGCTCAACTAAAAGGGTTGGCATGAGACCACAGGGCTGGAAACCTCTTCCGTCAAAGGATTTTAGTGTTGTCAGAGATTTTACAAGCTTGAGAGAGCCAATGGCTTTCCAACAGGACAAACACAAAACAGAGGTTGAAGCACCTTCATCTAGAATAGTCCTAAAGACCTTTTTCCCAACTACTTTAGTCATGAATTGAAAAGATATTTGGTGGGGTAATTGTTGGGAAATAGGGCAGACCCGGGTTTAATCCTTTTATGTCGCACCAACAAAAGACCCACAGTGTTGGCCCTTTCGGAAACAACCTGTGTGCAGGTTGCAGTCTCACCAGAAACAGCAATGGGGTTCCGCAGAATCAGGTTTCTGCAAGCAGAGAGGGATATTACTGTACCTTAGCCTTTAATAAACTTATTAATCAACAATTACACAGCTTTGTCATTCACTTATATACAACTTCGCAGATAGATAAACAACCGTGACTTGCTTAACCCACTACAGGGAATTCACAGCGAAGCTTGTTATTAGCAGTGATCTAAGTTATCAAATGTATACAGTTATTAACGCATAAAAATAACAGAAAGAGAAACAACACAAGAAACCACAACACCAGATATAACGTGGTTCACCCCCAGTGTAGGGGCTACGTCCACAAACTGCGTTTTATTCAACTTGCTACAAAACCACAGTTTGATCTGCGCACTCAGCTGCAGATCCCTTCAGTCCTTAACAACTACGCACACAGCAGCAGGCCTCTGTGCACACAGCTGCAGATCTTTCCTTAATCTTCTTACAAAACCCTCTGCGCACACAGCTGCAGAGGTCGTCCACGCGCATAGCTGGGACTTAACCTTTCCTTACATAATCAACCTTAGCTTCACCTTTCTTTTCTTTACATAAAAAATCCTAACTTTTTCTTATTTACAAAAATGCCTATTTATACATCGCGCTATTACAAAACCATGGCTTCAAACCATGGGCACCCAAAACCCTAAACCCTGGATTTAAACCAAGGGTTTATTACAAAAAGGGGTTCTGACCTACCCCGACACCCCTAAGACTATTTTGACCCATAACTCCGCTTACAAACAACTGCGGAGTTACCAAAACTAATAATCCTTAGGGTACGCGTCCCAACAGGCCCCTAAGACTCACTAGTGGCCCGTCCTGGGACACTCTGCAAGGGCTCTGGTGGGAGAATCTTCTGCGCAAGAGTCTGGAAGCGACTAGTGAGGTTGTGTAGTATATCATCAGTGGCTTTCTCCTTTTCCACCAATTCCTATAACACTGAAGATGATTCCGTGTCAGCCCGTTCCTGCGCAAAAGTGTCATAGGTCTTCAAAAGTTTGAGCTGGCTCTCTACAATATTTCTCAATTATAATGCTTCATCGACCAGGGGCTGTAACGCATTCTCTAGCAGCATTACCTTCGTCCTACAGGACTCAATTTCCTACTGAAGTTCCTTGCCGTGCTTCACTTTAACCATATTTTGCATAGGTGGCAGCGTCTTGATTTCTACTCTGACTGCATCTAATTCGTCTTGGCGCAACTTGATGGTTTCCTGAATCTTACCTACATATGGATGGTCCTGTAGGTTCGCCCATGCTTCGATGCTGTATTCCATTAGTTTTGCGATGCTGGCCAGATTATCTGATATCTTTGCTGCTGAAGCCTTGATGTCCCTATGGCGCTGTTCTCGGACCTCTAGTGGAGTCTTGGGAGGGATGCGCAGTTGAAGTTCTGCTATCTGGTGCTGGTGTTTTGTCTTCATCCTTTCAATCTCGTTGCAATACTGTTGGGCATAGTCTCTCAGCTTAGCGATTCTCTGCTCTGGTTCCTCTTCCCCCTGTATGTCGGAGTCAGAAAGACTCCGACATGCCTCGTCCAGTGCTTGCATCAGCATAGTTGTTTTATGTTCAGCCTCTTTCTTTTGTTGTGCTACTTCTTCTAGGTGTGCTGCAAAGATTTTGTTTTGTTTGATGGTGTCTTCCAATTGGAGTTGGGACAATTGGTCTCATGCATGGATCTCCTTTGTAATAGCGAGCTGGCAGAGGTGCAATTCTGACATGGACATCTTTGTATAATCGAGCCCTACGGTCATACTCATCTGGGGCTGGGAATCTGTATCGGGCAGTATCAGAGCTGTGCTTGATACCTGGCCTTGGTGATATCTGGGTGGCCATTGCCTAATATCCTGCTGCGTGGGTGCTGTAGTGCTACTTGTCGCAGTACTGTTTGCTGACTTTGTTGCTAACTCTTTTAGCTCCGAAACCCTGTTTGCTATACCTGAGAGCCCAGCAAGATGCAGTTCCGCAAACTCTGACCATTTTTCAGTAAGCGTTCCCGTAGACTGTTCTAGAGCTTGCTCCAGCTCATCCAGCATTATAGTGGCTTCTTCTTCAATATATTTGTCCTTCGACGCTTTTGAATTTTTGCGAGACTGCGGTTTGGTTACCTCTGCTACTTCTGGTGACTTGCGCTTCGTTGATGGGTTAGGATATGATATGGTCTTGATCAAATCCTCATCCTGTTCATCCTGTCCGCCATCTCCACCCTGGCCGTCGCCATCCGGCTGCGAATCACTTAGGTCTTCGCTGTCTTCCAATGGGCTTATCGCTGCGCCTGACTGGTACCTGCGCCAATATTGGTAGCTGGGGGAACTGGAATAGAGGGTTTTTTTCCTATATCTTTCAGCCAGTCAGCTGGCCAGTGCTGAACTATACCCCTGATATCTGGTTCGGTGACTACATATGGTAATTTAAACCATTGATGTTGTGGATCTGCACGGGCTTTAATGAAAACATGATGTATATCGGCACTAAAGTTCGCGGCACCCGCATATTTAGAGAACAACTCATTGGTAAGTCGTGGTGTTCGCACAATCTCATAGTGGATACTCATGGCATAAAAGAAGAACACAGTGTTCATCATCTGCTGAGATACCTTATCTGAGGATATCCATAGGGAGGCGTACCTCGCTGCCCCTGGCATGCTGGGGTTTAATTCTACAAACTGGGCTTCGGTGGGTTCTTTCCACCCAACTAATGCAATAAGTATTAAAAGCCAGGAATAATGAAAAGGTCTACCTTTTTCTTGTGCATCGTGGGCATCCTCTAGGAACTCCTTCGCAAGATATGCAGCCCAATTATAAGTATACCCCTCAGCACAGTTCATAGCAATCCGGATAACCAGAGCAAGTACTTCAGTTGGCCTGCATTTCTGTATGAGTTTGCAGGCTAAGAGTTTAGTTGCAAAGCGAATGGGCTGTTTCTGAATTGCGGAAGTGTGATACCCCCGTTTCCCCTTTGTCAGGCCAAACCGCTCTTTCATAGTTTGCGCGAGCTTTGTATCTTCATGTTTGGACGGAAATTCAGTTCCTGGATCAGGTCCTGCCATTGGTAAACCTGTGATCTTATGGATGAGTGCGGCGTCAATAGGAATTTGCTGGTCCCCTATCCATAAATAGCCGTCATGCACTAACGCTAGCAACTATTTGGCCACTACGGTCACATGTATGCCACGACCGAAATGGGGAATATCAAGCATCTTGATTAGGCCAGCTTTGTCCAGGCCCGCAGCCCACGATTGTACTTCTAGTAGTGTGACATTATCATCTGGGTACTTGACACGGTGCAAGTATTCTGCTGGTTCAAACTGTGGAAACTTACCATGGTCATTTGTGTCGTGATCGCTGTACTTAAGCCGATTGATCTTCCATGTCATGCTTCCAATCAGGTGAACTCCTTGTGGCAGCGAGGGTGTGGTTAACGTGAATTGCTTTGTTCGACGGGGTAACGTGGCACCTGGACGAACAGGTTGTAGATACGGTGGCCGCGGTGGTGCAATGTTCTCCCTACCCCCGGCCGGGACCTGTGCTGAACTGGTGGGATCCATAGGATGATCTGCTGGTGTTTTCCCTGTTTTCCCCTGCCGGTCTTGGTTGCGCTTGGAGCGAACTTCAGTTCTGGAATTTTTCCTAGCAGACCGTGTCTGCATCAGCCATGGTGGTGCTGGGTGAGCTTCTTCACAGGGAGCAAAGGCAGGCAGCCGATTAGAGCAGCTTATCAGACCCTCTTGCTCGAATTCTCTTACCAAATCGTCAATCTCTCGTTCTGTTGTCATGGGTTCACTTGTAAAGTTTGAAGAAATGCAGAATACAATTTTCCCTAACTTAGGCATCTTCTTATACACGCTAGCAATCAAATCGGGCAGGACGGTGCATTGAAGGCACCAAATCTGACGAAAATCTTGTCCAAGTGGAGCTCGAGTTTCGATACTGGTCTTAGTACAGGAATTTAAGGCAATTAAAACACTACCGCCGCCAAATTGGCTGCTTCCCAACGGTTGGATTTTAAGCCTCGCTGTGGTTGTGGTCTTCAGCAGAATCGTGGTGTGAGCTTCATGACAACAAGCACCCTCGACGCAGTATTGCCCTTCGACCTGTCCTGGGAATGCCGGCGACAGGACTGTTAGGTTTGATGGACTGGCTTCTTGGGTCTACTCCTTGGTTTGGTATTCAATTTCGTGTCGGAGCTCGACCTCCATATACCAGTTTTGTGCTAGAGGTTCCAAGGTGTGCATGAACTTATGCACCCACTCCTCGCGAGGTATGTTGTCCCATGCTGCATAACTTTTCTGCAAATGTTCCTGAGGGCTATTCTTCCCAATGAACTTACTTCGCGCCTCTTGGACTTGGTTTATGAAGCTGAGGTGAAGAAATTTCTGGCTGGCTGCCCAACTGGGAGTAGACTCTTTGTGATCGGTCCACCCTGCTGCTGTAGCTCCTAATACTGTCTCCAGAGTCTGCATTCTCTATGACTGAGGTGCTTGTACAATAAATTCTCCAGGGTCTGTCAACCCAACATAGGTAGGCAACTCTCTGGGCTACACACTAAGACATCTAAGAGACTTAGTGATTTGCGCGCACCTATGGCCATGTAGCTCGTACAGTCGATTCTGCCAATTCTCTAGACCATCGTCTGAATCAGACATGCATGAGCTATCACATTGCCAATCTAGTACGCCATCGGCATTAGGCTTGACATAATCTGCTTCCTGGGCTGTAATGTTGTAGATGTGGTCTAGAGTATCCTGCTCCCCTTCATCTCTCATCGGTTATGTGTATCTTTCTCCTTGGGATGGGTCGAGGGGTATGATAACTCGCAGACCATTTCCTTCGAAGGTCATCTGTCTCCTCTTAAGGTTGATGATTGCAGCATTTTCCATTGCCCACTCGATTCCCAACAAGGCGGGATAAGGGTTGCTGTCATCAATGATCTCAATAACTTCAAAATCAACTAGAGTGCTTACCCCATCAATATCTATGGGAACACTAAGAAGTCTCCCTAGGGGCACAATCCTTTGCTGGTTAGCTAATCTCGGTTGTATAGGTGACCAAGCCAGGGAAGGTTTTCCCATTTGTCCCCAGGTTTGCTTGGGTAGGACATTAACTTCTGATCCAAGATCCAAAATGACATCAGTCATATCATATTCCCCAATCTGAACATTCAATCTCATTTCCCTCCCCGTTCTTTGGACATGACTAACAGTTTTCTCCTGATCAACTCCTCTCTGAGGGTCTGTGACAGTAAGAAATTTTTGCATCTCTTTTAAAGCATTCTGATTCCTCAAGAGTTTCATACAACTCTGTAAAAAGGAGGAGAGTGTACTTACTTTATCCGTCCAAGCATCTTGCGGCTGCGAGGCCTACTGAGGTTGCCGCGTAGGTACTGCAGTTTTGCGAGGGTCAACAATATCGTATTGGGCTGCTTTGATTGGTGCTTGGTCTTGCGCAGTATTAAGTGCTGGGACTTGCTCAGAGGCCTCACGCGCGCACACCTCGACAGGTTGTTTCTGCGAATGCTGAATGTACGTCATGGCTCCACTCTGGGTGACCACATTGATGGCTGCGGTAGGTCTCTGCTCAACGGAAATCAACTAAATCTTTTGGGTAGGGCCACTATTGGTTTCCTGAATCTTTGCTATGAGCTGGGGGCACTGTTCAATCACGTGGTCTACTGCGCGGCAATACCGACAGGTTGTGGTGGGGTTCTGACAGTCGCGAGCCAAATGGCCAGCTTGGTTACAATTGTAACACACCACCTGGCCTCTACCTCTTTCGGGCATACCACCACGGCCGCGACCTCCAAAGGCACCTCTTCCAGAGGCACCGCCGTGGTAACCATAGCCATCATTATTCTGGGCTTCATGTTGCACTCGGTAGGTGTCAGAGACGCGCTCTCTCATGAGGTCATAGCTACGACACTCCTCTTCATTATGCCCTACTGACTTACAGAACTTGCAGTAGGGGTTCTTGGGAACTTGAACATATCACTGAAGAAGATGGCAGTTTTCAGGGCGATGTTGGCCAGTGGTTCGACAAATCTCACAATATAGAACACCGGGATTGAATTGGTTTGGCGCACTCATATTTAAGTAGGTTCTGACCACGGGGCACTCACTGGTCCCTATCGTGACCTTCTATCCGACATTGCGTACACCAGACCTCCTCTCGACTAGTTTTAGCCTTCTTCATATCGTGAAGCTCCAGGGCCATTGCTGCTAGTTGTGCTTGGATTTGAGCAATACCGGAATCATCTCCGACGGGGGCGGTTTTGAGCTTCATTGCAATTTCCAGAGCTTCTTGCTGGTCAGCAACCTTCTGTTGCATGAGCGGAGTTCGGATATGTGGTAATAATGCTGCGATAAACCATTCCTTGTGCTGCGCAGGGCTAATGGTAAAGCTGACTTGGTCTAGTAGAACTTTGAATCTCTGGTCAAAGTCCCACACGGATTCGCCGCGCCGTTGTTGAATCTCTTTGAGCTCAGTGATGCTCTACGATTCTGATTTAGGCTTCTTAAATTCTTTGGTTATGGCTGCCTTAATCTCATCTAAAGTAGGGTTCTGAGTACTGGAGAATTTCATGAACCAGGTCAAAGCCCGGTACCGAAAAGAAGTAATGAGCTGCACGGTTCTCACATCCAGGTCTGTAATATTCTTCGCGTTCCATACTTCTTCACATAAAAACTAGAACTGTTCGGGGTCTTATGATCCCGTGCCTTTGAAGATGGGCAGCTTGATATGATCAGCTAGGTGGGCCATGGCGGTTCGGGGGGGGTTGGGAGGGGGACAGGATGTCGATGGGGGGGGTTTACAGAGGCAGATTGACCTGTGGCCGAAATACTCGGACTTGGTTGACTGTCGGACTGCGACGGAATTTCAGGGGTAACAGAGCTTCTCTGCGGGGTGACCGGGGGGTTTCCAAAGGAAGGGTTGTCTTCCGGGTCTGAGTCTTCAGAATTGATAGGGGACGGTGCGGTATCCTGGCCTAAGGAGTAGGACTCGAAATCTCGTTTATACCCTTTTCTACTTCGCGACAAACTACTGTGCACAACGAGAGTGTTGTCACTTGCAAACATATGTTAGTAACACAAAAGCTAACAGTCTAATTCAAATAGCAATATTCCCTTTTCGGCCAATAGCATTTTAATTCTCAAGCTAAATAAATTCAAAAGCTTACCCCGCGGTCCTTGGAAAAATCGACGCTCAGCGTCACTAAAGGAAGTGCCTGTGTCGATGGCAAACTCCGTCACAAAGGCCTCAAGGGTCCGTGTGGTCCAGAAGTCAACCGCTCAGGAGATTTCGTTGTTCACACTTTGTACTATATTAACTCTTGCGGGGGTCCAAACAGAAAACCGCCCCTCGTGAAAGTTTGTTCGCTTCTCAGCTAACCTGGACAGCCACTGGTGCAACTCTATGTGGATACTACCAAAGAAAATTTCATAAGCATCACAAAAAACATACCTCTATAAAAAGTCACGTGCACTACGACGCGGATTTGTGTTCTCTTTCTCAGCAAATTTCAGATAAGTCTCGCCAAGCCAATCCCCGATTTCCTTCGCAGAGGGCCTCCAGAACATAGCCCTCGAGGTACGACGTAAACCCCTCTTGAGCAGATACTGAGTTCAACTGGAAACGGAACCAATTTGTTGGGCAATAGGGCAGACCCGGGTTTAATCCTTTTATGTTGCACCAACAAAAGACCCACAGTGTTGGCCCTTTCGGCAACAACCTGCGCGCAGGTTGCAGTCTCACCCGAAACAGCAATGGGGTGCCGCAGAATCATGTTTCTGTAAGCAGAGAGGGATATTAGTGTACCTTAGCCTTTAATAAACTTATTAATCAACAATTACATAGCTTTGTCATTCACTTAAATACAAATTCACAGATAGATAAACAACTGTGACTTGCTTAACCCACTACAGGGAATTCACAGCGAAGATTGTTATTAGCAGTGATCTAAGTTATCAAATGTATACAGTTATTAATGCATAAAAATAACAGAAAGAGAAACAACACAAGAAACCACAACACCAGATATAACGTGGTTCACCCCCAGTGTAGGGGCTACGTCCACAAACTGCGTTTTATTCAACTTGCTACAAAACCACAGTTTGATCTGCGCACTCAGCTGCAGATCCCTTCAGTCCTTAACAGCCGCGCACATAGCAGCAGGCCTCTGCGCACACAGCTGCAAATCTTTCCTTAATCTTCTTACAAAACCCTCTACGCACACAGCTGCAGAGGTCGTCCACTCACACAGCTGGGACTTAACCTTTCCTTACATAATCAACCTTAGCTTCGCCTTTTTTTTCTTTACATCAAAAAGCATAACTTTTTCTTATTTACAAAAATGCCTATTTATACATCGCGCTATTACAAAACCATGGCTTCAAACCATGGGCACCCAAAACCCTAAACCCTGGATTTAAACCAAGGGTTTATTACAAAAAGGGGTTCTGACTTACCCCGACACCCCTAAGACTATTTTGACCCATAACTCCGCTTACAAACAACCGTAGAGTTACCAAAACTAATAATCCTTAGGGTACGTGTCCCAACAGTAATCTAGGTTTAAGGTTCTCCGGATTGAAATGAATCATATTCATGTCACTCGGGTCCGTAGCTCCCAAAGCGGCTAACAATTTTTTACATTGTGTAAGACAACTTTGGAGCACTTCTAAGGTAGACATTGCACATGGTTCCTGAGTTATATCTTCTATGACATTATAAAACTATGCAGCTTGGGTGTTAGGGTTAAAAACAACCTTCCTAAGAGTACTCTTGGGTGGACGCAAAATCATGTCAACATTAGGCTTCTCGATTGTTAAGGGACCATTAGACGAGGATGCGGGAGAACCAGTAGAAGGAGCTTTATCAGAAGAAGGTTTCTCAATTTTCTTCTCCTCCAGTTTGCCATATGACTGAATTCGAGTTGATAGATTAATAGTATCCGATGACATCATTTGAATTTCCTCTATGGAACTAGAATTTCCCTGGTTAGACATGTGGTCGACCAGTTGTTGCTGAGAAGGAAAATGATCAGTGAGAATTGTCGGTGCAGGGATACTCTTTAAAAATTTATTAATATCATCACGTCAGGGACACTCTTTCGTGAAATGATCACCACCACACAATAGGCAGGGATACTTAGCTTTCCTTTTTCCTTTATTGTCATTCTTCGGGGCCGTAGGTTTGGGGTTTTCCTGTTGGTTTTTGGGTTTCTTGTTTTCACCTTTTCCTTTCTTCTTATTACTAGATGAGTGCGTAGTCTGAATATCTTTCACCTCGGAGAAAACCATAGGGTTGGAAGGAGAAGGAGTGGAAGGAGTGGATTTTTTGACAGCTTTAACCATTGATGGGGTTTGGATTGAACCAATAACTCCATCAATAGGAGTTTCTACATGTGGCTTAGCTGGGTCAGTGCTGGGTCGAGGAGCTTGAGGAATGAGGTCGTACAAAGTCCTAGACTAGGAATAGACCAAGTCTAGATACTGCATGCGACTAATGGCTTGCTCTTTACTAACATCACCCCCCATAGCCACATCTCAGGCAATGGGTGGAAAAAAATATTTCGTGAACCAATCAGCCAAGATTTGGTCCAGGATAGGAGCTTTAATGAGCCTTATCTGCCTTCTCCATTCATGAATATGATCTGAAATGTGTGTAGAGGTGTTTTGACGCAGAGAGGTTAAAAGGTCTATACCCATTTTGTATCGAATGGGTAGCTGAAAGTGTGTGAGGAAAACAGTTGCCAAGGCACTAAAATACACAAACGAGTGTCGTGGAAGTTTGATATACCACTTCGCGGCCATGCCAGTCAAAGTGCGCTGGAAGAGTCTTAATTGAATAGAATCATACATCAAGGAATTGGACGAACACCATAGATGGAAATTCAATAACGTGATTTTTAGGATCATCTCCTTGCTTACCATCTAATTTCGGAATATCCGATGGTAACTTTACTGGAATGGGAGGCCATGAAGCATTGTATTGGATGGGGTCATTGATCCGTTTGTACAAATCAGGCAAGTCCAAAGTTGCTAGGAAAGGTAACTGATGATTCGGTTCAACATACTGGGAATATTGATAAGGCATGTAACCACCAGTAGGATTGTAAGTGGACTGATACACAAGCTACTAAAAAGGATGATGAGATTATGAACCTCTAGAAGATGGAGCTCCAGGGTTAGTGCTGCCAAAACCACCAGGGCCATTAGGAGGATTAGGAGGAGGACCGCCAGGACCTCCAGGACCACCAGGATCTCCGGGACCACCAGAACCACCAGGACCCCCAGAACCACTAGGAGGAGGACCACCAGGACCTCCAGGACCACCAAGACCCCCGGTACCACCAGGAGGAGGACCACCAGGACCCCCAGGACCTCCAGGAGGAGGACCACCAGGACCCCCGAGACCTCCATGAGGAGGACCACCATAAGGTGTCTCTCCACCACCTCCAGCTGTATGAATATGTATCCCCCCCATAGCTAGCATGTAGGACTAGTTGGGTTTCCCCCATGGAGTAAAAGTATTTCTAGGATATGGAATTCTAGGGTATGACATGCCTGTAGGGGTAGGTTGGTAATTCATATTTCCTACAGGTACTGGATTTCTTGGGTAACCATACCCCCATGAAGCTTGACTAACGACAGGTTGTGCCCCTAAGGGTTGGCCTGAACTCAATGGAGGGTTCACTATATTCATAGGAAGAACATAAACTATGGATTGTCCTACAACATACGTTTGTCTATTATTCGCGACAGTCCCATTAATGGGTAACGTAGGTCGTGTCGGGGGTTGCCCCTCGGTGTTAGAAGGTACTGACACTAGTGGAACTGAAGGTTTCCTGCCAGCCACAGTAAGCACTGGATGTCTCAAGATAAACCTAGAACTTACTGCCGCAGGGGCAGAATTAGAGGTCGGACCTGGATTTTAAGAAGTCTCACCATGTACTGGATGACCTTCATAAGAAGGTTTAGCTTCAAATAGGGGCCAAGGGTCTGTATTACGGGGTAGAAGAGCCAACATATGTTCTTTATGAGGTATGGGGGTTGCCAATATTGAATCTAATCTCTACATTCTCTCTTGAAAATCACGAGCATGGTGAATGGAAGCTTGGATTTGTCTATATTCCTCTTCACCTGGTGAAGATTGTTCAAGAGAGAGCCTATTTACCCCAAATGAGGCTATGGATTTCCCCATGGAAGTTCTCCAAAACGGAACATCTGGCCCATATTCATATGGAACAGGGTTGTCGGTATGACCTTCCACATGTGAATGAAATGAAATATCAGCTATAGGAGGTTGTTGAGCCAAGGGATTTGTATAAGAAGTGAATTGGTCTCCACTTTCTACAACTATATTCTCCTCCACCTGGGAAGTAGTTGCAGCTCCTTGGACAGTAGCTTCCATTGGACCTTCTCCTATAACGGGAGGAAAGTTGGGTGGTAAGCCTTGTGTTCTTCTGGACCGTCTCACAACCAGATTGCACAGTTCCTAATCTAACCTAGGGTTTCAAAGCTAAGAAAAAACAAACCAACAATTTCTCCTACTCAAGCTACAGGCCAACAAGAAAATTCAAATGATAGGATGAGCTCAAATGGTCGGTCTCTCACTAGGATTGTCAAGTAGGTGCAACTCGCGATATACAACAAGGGTACGTGCGTAGTAATCTCCCCAAATGTTTTTTTTGGTGTATTTATCCACACAAGACGACCAAAGGGCTTTTCTCAGATAGATAGGGTATCCTAGTGGGGTATCACGATATACACAATGTACGTGGGAGCTCAAATCGGTGCTATCTAATGCACAACCGTTCATAAGGAGCCTTCAGATATACAATCAAGTACATGAAGTACCTTTCTATATACCTCAAGAGTATGTGAAAGGTCGTTCAATATACCAACGGTATGTGCAAGAACCACGTGAGTCCCGGGATGTAGTGCAGATAAGTAATGATAGGTCCTACACTTAACGACGTGAGAACACGTCTCTAACCTAGCACTCAAATTTCTATAGAAATTTTAAGCCTATAACTACCATTAATTTTAAAGTGGACGGTTAGGTGAATGCATGGGATTTTGACAGAAAAGTAAAACCATGCAGATATGAGGTGCAAGTTCATTCACTTTACCATTCAGTATGCCTAATTACGGGAAGGAGAAAGGTTGTTTTTCTTTTCAATTTGCTTTAAAACCAAAAAATTCCCCAAACAACTATAAAAAATCCTTTTTCCGAGCATACAATCAAACAAAACTTTCTTCAAATCAACTCTTTTGAAAACACACAGGTAGGGTAAGATCTCTTTTCAAATGAAGAAGAAAGACAAACAACACTCAAATATGCATATGCAAGCTATGTTTTCGATTTTCTCTGAAGCATGGAAAGATCTAACTTAAACTATTGATATTTTTTCCTTTTGATGAGATAATGATGCAAAAGAGACAAAAGAATAGAGGAGTCCTGAAATCTTGTGAGGCTAATTAGAGATCCAATGGCTTAGGCTCAATGAAATAATGACCTAATCTCAACAAATTTTCTTTTTAAAGTGAAAATAAGTCTTTCTCACACTTAACGAGAAATTGAAACAAGCAAACTGGTCTAAGGGAGTCTTTCTTTTTAGTGCTATTCTATAACAAGCAGAGATCTAATCTGACCTATAGTTTCCAACTAACTCCTTTCAAGAAAAAACAAACTTATAAGCAGTAATGAATGATGAATATAACCTAGATTTTTTATTTAAACAAACAAGCAATTTCCACATAAAAATTCCATATTTCAATCACTCAAGCAAGTTCAAACAAGTCTGGACAAGACCAATAAAACACACCAAATCTAAAAAATCACAAATGTTTTACAAAAACTTGAAAAAATCAAAGCCTAGGATAGTCCTGCCTAGCATCACGTAGATGAAGTTATTGACAGATGGTTTTGAGGCAGAACCGCTCCTTTCTCACTAGATTCAGGCGGTGGCACCGCCTATTGCTAAACTGGACTCAGGCGGTGGCACCTCTTCTTGCCAAAGGCACATGCATGGTTCTCTGTAATCACCCAGAATAGTAGGAGAGCAAAAAATCAAGTTATAAATGCCAAAAATCTCATAAAAATTGATGAATCAACCACAATACAGAGCACAAAAAGTTAAGGTGGCTTAGATCTGAAGAGATTTGAAGATTTCAAACCAAAAATTTTAGTAGATAAGATGTAGATCTGACTGCAAAGATAGGAGGTTGGAGCTTGGATTTGGACAAGAGTATTTCAGAAACTGAGGAAGAACAAGACAGATCTATTGCCCAGTGGAGTCACCAAATTTGTTATCATGAATATATCACCTTCTACAGACAGAAGTTGTTCCTCTGGTCTAAATGGTTCAGATCCAGAACAAATGAGTGAATAACTCGGTTGAAGACCTTCCTTGAACGTTACAGATGCCTGGAATGTAACTCTAATTAAACACCTGTATACCTGTAAGACATATCAAACATACAAAGACATCAAAGCTACTAGAAAATCATCTACACATCGATATTAGTGACTAAGGAATCTAATAACATATATGTGAGATTTATGCAACAAACATGTGGGAAGTAAATCAACTTTGCATTAGAAAATAAATGAAAGAGCTTACAACCATGTGCCTTAGTGTTGATACACTCCTTCACAAGACTATCACCTTGTCCCTGATAGCTCCGACTTGCTCCACAATTTCTCTCTGATGGATTAGGCCAGGGTATCAATTCAACAACATAACTCTACTATTCTTCTCTCCCCCTCAACCATGGAGTATGAACTTGTATTTATAGGGCTCAAATAGATAGGATGGTTGAGATATTGGTGGGTGAGGTGGCTACAAGATCCTACAAAGAGGGATCTCGACCTTAAACAACCCAGGTGAGTAGGGATAAGGTTAGACACAAGGCTCTTTATCTAGAAGCCTCGAGAAAACTCCTTTTTTTCACCTTTTACCAAGGGCATTGCCTATACCCCTTTATGACAAAGCAGTGATGGGTAGGAACCGCGCCAACAACATAGGTTAAAGGAAGTGGCACTGCCTAGGTCTCACACAACTAGTGCGGTGCTGAACAGGGTACTACTTATCTTCTTGAGGGTAGAAGTGGTGCTGCAAATTTATATGTTGGAATCAACATCTGGAGTAGGATTCTCTTCAAGTTTGGGATTTGAGGGCAAATGTCTTGTGTTAGGGATCCTGTCATATGCTGGTGATAGATTTTGAGGGTAATAGTTTCCCTTCCCAATTGCGTGATTTTCCTTTGTTTGCATATTCCACATAAGGAAACAAAGTCTAGTTTTCTCAGAAGAGACAAATCATATATAAACGTCTTAGCATATAAGTTATAGTAGTTAAACTCATGTTAAACTATAATTACTCCAGTTGAAATTATAATTACTCTTAATGCCAAGCAAGTATAGTCAACAATTTTGACAGTTGGTTCAGTGTTTGTCTATGTTTTGAAAGTGTCAAGTAAGCTATTTGATATCGATCTAGGCGTTGGTATGGTATCTATTTCAATATGATTCATCAATCAGAGAGATCCGACATCATTTCCGACATCATTTGTAGGGTTGAAATCCAGCTCAGACAAATTATTCATAAATTATGAATCATGTACAAGCATTATGAGAACTAAAATGAAATCATCACTACCTTGAAGTAGCTTAATAGAACCTTGAAGAGCTTTGTCTGAAATCCTACAAGTCGATCAAGGAAAACATACATATATGTAATGAAAGTGCAGATATCTCCGTTTATAACCCAAATGTTTTTTAAGGAACAATGTTCAAGGTTTGCAAATAATATTTTAAAAAATATTTAATGCAGACAAATCCAACAATTTAGGATATGTTCAAGTTGCAGACAAGACTCACTTAAGATAAACACATCATTCAACATTGGTCTTGACTAGAATCGCTCCTTAATCCTAGAGGCAGGGTTTGTTTCACTAATCGAAACCTATGGAAGGGATAAAATTTATTAAAACCCAACATAAATTCAAAACTATAATCTATTTTATACCATAATTCCCTAACTTCGAACGAAGATGAACAAAGCGCTAATACCTTAATGTAATGCCCAAATGTTCATAGTAAGACATATGAACGAAGCTCTAATACCATAATGTAATGCCCAAACGCTAATAGTAAAAGATAAGACATATGTAAATAATATGCAAATTGAGAGTAATATAAACACTAAAAAAATAAGTAATTTGTATATACAGTATTTATAATTTACAACATTTACAACAAATATCACTATATAGGAATTATTTTCCATGAAACTCAATTTTCTTCTTATCAATACAATTAGAGCAAGCAAATAGATCAGAGAGGAATATTCAAAATACATACCTTAACCAGAGTATTAACTTACATTTGCAATGTTGAATCCATTGCAATTCCCATCAGTAGAATCTCATCCGAAAACTATGTGAGGGGAAACCACTCTCTTCCCAACAAACCCGTCAGTCCTAGACTGAGAGCCCCTGATCCCTCACTCAACAATACCAAGCTAGCCACATATCTAAAACATGATCTGGTTATCCTAACCCCAAGCCCCAACCTCCCTTTACTCCAAAACCCAAATACTGAAGAGGAAGAACACAGATGGAAGGAGAATCCCCATCCCCTTCACACTCATGCTATTTAAGCTTTTGCAAGCTCCCTCAAGGGTGGACACATGTCCACATGCGATAACACTCATGTAAAATTATCCTAAATAGATAAACACATCATAATTACGTTTATATCCTTTCCCTTAAATAACCCTATAATACTTAATTAAATAAATTAAGATATTTACTTATGTTCTTATGAATCCCCATTTTAATACCTTAATATAGAATATGAACCTACATAAATTAATACTATTGTGTAGGGATAGGACCCACTAGTGTGGCCATCACCAATGTGTCTCATTCCTACACTATAACCCCATCATGCCTCCTAGTAATAATGCAATAAGTGGCAGAGATAATTACAACTTTATTTTAACCTACTTCGACACCTTTGCAATGAAATTGGAAAAACCTTGATATTCAAATATTAAAAGAAAAAAGCAAAAATTCATCCTCTTCAACAGTTCTTTGTTGTTGATGGTCTGAACAACCAAGTATGTGCTTTTCTTTGACATCTAGAATCTCAAAGTTTTCACCTGTTTCTTGGGAAGCGATATGTAAAATCTTTGTGTATATCCCACATGTATTACACAACAAAGAAATTCATTTCTTCATATTGGGAGGTGTAAGAACCTCTTACCGATATGTTGGGCACTTTGTTTCACCAGAATATGATTGCTTAAAACTTGGCATTCATTCAAATTGACTAAGGGATAGCATAAGAAACAAATCCCTTATGGGTGGTTATGGCCATTTGAAACAAAAGACCTATGAGTCCAATTTTAAATGACTAAGGGATAGCATAAGAAACAAATCCAATTTTTTAAAAGAAAATAATCACGTAAACAAAAATACATATGGGTGGTTTATGGCCATTTGAAACAAAAGACCCATGAGTCCAATTTTTTTTAAAGAAAATAATCACGTAAACAAAAATACATATGGGTGGTTTATGGCCATCTGAAACAAAAGACCTATGAGTAAAAGTAATGGGAAATGCAATCAAATAATATATTTTTTTTTCATTTTTAATAAAAAATATATTTTAATAAAAAGATCATCTTTATTAAAAATAAAATAATTAATAAAAATTATAAAGCACATAGGGTTGGGATTTTGACCAATAGGTGAAAACATTCATCGATAAAATCTTAAAAAAGAGAACTTGACAAGTTAACATACAAATTTGAGGCTTTAGAAAAAGATCAAAAATCTTGGTTGGATGCTTTTGCCACTCTCACCCAAGAACACGGAAATAGTAGTAAACACTCTAATATATGGAGAAAAGACGGTGAACAAGCTGACCAGGTTGACACAAGGAACTCAAGGCTTTGGCAAAAATGCTAGTGGACTTTTCGACAATGAAAATTGGGGTCCCTCTTTACACGTGTGTTGTCAGAATCTGCCCATTGACATCATGTTTAGGATTAATGCATTGAGGATGGTACTCGAAGACATTGCCATAGTTCAAGGTCACAATTTGTGGTATTATAACACAAACAATTCTTGCAAAGGATCATGGGTCGTGTTTTGGATATCTAGCCATCAAATAAGCATTTAATGAAAGAGGAACATCCGTCTTGTTCTTCCTCAGTACTCCAATGAAAGAGGAACAATGCTTATTTGATGGCTCTTTCATTGAGCCCTATAAATACAAGTTCATACTCCATGGTTGAGGGGGAGAGAAGAATAGTAGAGTTATGTTGTTGAATTGATACCCTGGTCTAATCCATCAGAGAGAAATTGTGGAGCAAGTCGGAGCTATCAGGGACAAGGTGATAGTCTTGTGAAGGAGTGTATCAACACTAAGGCACATGGTTGTAAGCTCTTTCATTTATTTTCTAATGCAAAGTTGATTTCCTTCCCACATGTTTGTTGCATAAATCTCACATATATGTTATTGGATTCCTTAGTCACTAATATCGATGTGTAGATGATTTAGCTTTGATGTCTTTGTATGTTTGATATGTCTTATAGGTATATAGGTGTTTCATTAGAGTTACATTCCAGGCATCTATAACATTCAGAGAAGGTCTTCAACCGAGTTATTCACTCATTTGTTCTGGATCTGAACCATTTAGACCAGAGGAACAACTTCTGTCTATAGAAGGTGATATATTCATGATAACAAATTTGGTGACTCCACTGGGCAATAGATCCGTCTTGTTCTTCCTCAATACTCCAATGAAAGAGGAACAATCTCCAGGAATCTCCTTGTCTTGAAGATGAACCACGCTTGGTTCGAAACGTCGACAATAAATGTTCTCACCGCAGATTCTCCATTAGATGCCATGAATCCTCACTGCGGAATCTCAGCTAACCTTATTTCTTACCGGTATGGAGTGGAAACCCTGAGAGAATTAAGACGCCTGGAAAAACTTCAGATTGATAAATGTAAAAAGATTGCCCATCTTTCATTAATAATAATTTCTAAAAAAATTTATAATTTAAGAATTTGTAACAAAACCCTAAAATTAAATATACTTAGTAAGATATTAACCTTAAAATTATTAACCCTAATTTAAAACCTTGGACAAAACAAACCTTGTCGACCAAAACAAACCTTGTCGGCCTTGTCAAGCGAAAGTAACGATCCCTGTATTAATACTCCAATGAAAGAGGAACAATCTCCAGGCATCTCCTTGTCCTGAAGATGAACCACGCTTGGTTCGAAACGTCGACAATAAATCTTCTCACCGCAGATTCTCCATTAGATGCCATGAATCCTCACTGCAGAATCTCAGCTAACCTTATTTAACAATAAACATGATAAAAAAGAGTATGCCATCATTGTAATGAAATTGGTAGTAAGGAAACTTGTATGATATTAGGACACATGGGACACTAAATATTTGGACTAAAGATTGGATATTGTGGTGATTCCAAGTTTTGCAACACCAAGGTTTGTTCTTAGAGTCAATGTATAGCCCATGATCAAAATATAAGATCGATCTAATTCCATACGAAAGGTCTCTAATACCTATGGTTCATGCAAAGTACCACAAAGAAGCATGCAATCCCTACATAGGAAATATTTAGTCAAAAAGTGAGGTATTGACATCATGTTTAGGATTAATGCATTGAGGATGGTACTCGAAGACATTGCCATAGTTCAAGGTCACAATTTGTGGTATTATAACACAAACAATTCTTGCAAATGATCATGGGTCGTGTTTTGGATATCTAGCCATCAAATAAGCATTTAATAGGGAATCCATGTCCCATGAGTTCAATTTGGTGACTATTCAAGGTTAGGTGGCCTTGGGATGGTGCTTGTGAATTAAGCCACGATATTGAGGATCAAGGACCATGTTTGCCCCCCCAAACTGTCACATTATGCCCCAATGCGCATTAACCCACATCGCACCTTATACAATATGCCCTTAATCAGTGGGATCCCAAACATGGAAATTGATGCTAAAACCATTTACCAGTACAACCTCAAGCACACTTTTTCCCATTATTGCAATGACCATCTATTACACTTACCCTTCCTCACACACTTAACCTTGACACGTTATGGTTCATGAAAATGCTATGCCCCATTATACAATCACTGGTCCCACCCCTCACACGCCAAAATCCTAACCCATAAGACACTATAAATGGAAGTATACTACTAAAACACCTTAACCCTTGATCATTATGATCATTAACACACATTATCGTTTAGCCACAATGAACCCCTCACATTCAATTTTATCTTCTATTATAATAGGAAATCTTTATACTAAAGGTTAGATATGGTGGTGATTTCAAGTTTTTAAATACCAAGGATGATTATTAGAGCCCATGTATGGCCCATATAAAAATACAAGGTCTAAGTCCATATAAATGGTCTCTAGGGATGATTTTTCATGCATAGTAACCCAAAGAAACAACAATCCCTACATAGGAATATTTAGTCTACAAGAGAGGTATGACCATCATATTGATGATTAATGCGTCGAGGATGGTCAGTGGGGACCTTGTAACGGGTTAAGTGCTTAAGGTTGAATGGCTTAGGGGTTCAAGGTTCATGGGTTAGGGGCCATGGGTTAATGGTTAGGGCTTAAGGATTTAGGAGTTAGGTGGTTTAAGGGTTAGGGGCTCAATTATTATGCCTTGTTAAGGGATTAGGGGATTAGGGCTTAAGGGTTAATGGATTGGGGATTAGGGGTTTAGGGATTAAGGGTTGAGAGATTAGGGATTGGGGTTTAAGTGAGTAAGGGTTAAGGGATTAGGGGTTTTAAAGGTTAATGGCTTAGGGATTACATGTTAATGGCATAAGGCTTAAGGTATTAAGGGTTATGGGTCAAGGTTTCAGGTGTTGATGGATTAAGGGTCAAGGGATTAGGGTTACAGGATTCAAATATTATGGGTTAAGGGATTAGGGATTAGTGGTTAATGGTTAATGGTTACAGGTTTAGGGGTTTAGGGGTTTAGGGGTTTAGGCGTTAAGGTCTTGGGGAATAGTGGTTAAGGGGTTATAGGTTAATGGCTAATGATTAGGGGATATTTATGGGTTAGGGGGTTCAATGGACAAGGGTTAAGGACTTAGGGGTTAAAGCATTTAGGGGTTAGTGGTTTTAGGGTTTAGGGGTTAAGGGATTAAGGGTTAAGGGATAACGGGTTGCGGTATTAGGGGTATGGGGTAGGGATTATATGACACTTATGCCACACCTTATATGAAAACCACTCCTAATTCTACAACAATGAGTAAATATTTTTGTTATATACATGAAATTGTATATTTTAATTTCTTAGTGTTATACAAGTGATATTTTTAATGCTGTATAGATTTCTTGTGTTTTTAGTTATGTCTTTTTTGTCTTGTGTAGATGAATGCAGAAACTAGAAAACCACAACAAAGAATCTTGAAACACACAAAGCTTACACCTAAAAATCTAAGTCATGCTAGATTTACAAATATACTTTCTTGGTTGAGTTATTTGAAATCCTACCACACTGCTAAGATGAAGCCAATTAGAATAGTTGTTATCCATGGAAATAATCAATATAAAAAGTAGCATAGCTACTACTAAATTATTGTCTAAATAATCTCTAAACCATATTTCTCTTTATAATTAATTTAAATCTATATACTATATGTTTATAATTACCGAGCCACAAGGACTATAGAAATTGGTTTTGCCTTAAAACTATTAGTAACACAGCCCACAAGCCAGATATATCAGTAACTTGTGACTCAGTAGGGGTCGAGACGTCTCGAATCCCACCGGGATGAGCCTCTATCCCAGGGGTCGCCTACCCTTCGAGCCTTGTCACAACAGGCCAAATGAACAACTCTAGCCCCCGCCGGTTTTGAACCTGTGACCTCCAAGAAAATAACACATGTTCTTAACCATTAAGCCCACTCAAGAATGTCATTAGTAACACGTTTTTTAATACATTATAACCAAAAATTTTTTGTGACCAATCAAACTATTTGAGGTCTTATTTGTCTCAAACTGAGGAGAGACCCTAATTTATTATTATTAGTCCTTGAAACACGCAACGGTTATTACAGTTTCTTTTTATCTAACACTCGCCATTATGCATTTTCTTTATGTCTAAACAGTTGTAGTCCTTCACACTTCACAGATGCACTTTCCATGACCACATCCCATTTAGATAGCTTTGCAGCTTTAAATATCACGAAAACTGGGTAAGTTTTTGTTTACCTTTATTCAATTATGTATGCCCATTGATAACTCAACTATATATCTGTATATATGCCCATAATCACCTTCAGTTCCTTATTTCTGTTGGCGATACATAGAATTAAGATTCAGTCTTTGCTCTTTGTAGGCCGCTTTTTCCCTGGCTTTCTGTGGCACCGGATTTATGGAAGCATTAGCTTCAGGATAACAGACCCTCCAATTCCTTTTTTAATAAAAGCATTCCATGCCGTGAAATGTAATTTCAAGGAAAAACATTACAGAACTGGCGTTAATGTGTAGAATATCCTAGGTTGGCCTAAGCATACCTCAACCCTCGTAGATTCCAGTATTAATATTATTTTGCAGCTATGCATGTTCTGCTTTCAAGATTGTGTGGTGTTGGTTCGTGGCTTGTTCCTCCTACCTATAATCATTGTTTGCAGCCTCAACAACATTCTTCTATCGCCAACGTCGAATAATGTTGTCTTTGTATTGTTTTGTCGCGCTTTCCTTTCAGCACCTTGACCAAATCAAGAAGACACATTCATATATTAAGTAAATGAAAATGAATAGTTCACTTCATTATTAGCATTAGCATTACAACATAAGCATGAGACAAACTATAAAGGGATGAGACCCCTGACCCTACATATTCACATTGCTAAACTTCACATTCTCGTGCCTGAACATAATCATCTTCAACATCATCATGGATGTCCGCTTCTTCTCTATTCTCTAGTCCCTCGTTCATATTTTGTTGGCCATCTTTGTTCTACTCTAATGGCATTGTCAAATGCATGCCTTAATATTGGATCATAATGTATGACAAATATCCATTTCATGTCCAAGATATCTTCATAGAAAAGTATATTCACATTAACCACATACATATATTAGACCTATGTTATAACATTTTTATTGCTTAATAAACACACACACATATTCACAATAAACTATGAATAATAGATTATTGATCACTATTGCTTCTTGTTTGAGTTAAAAAAATACTTGTTGACAATGAATTGGTAGAACATAAAGCTCCTCACCCTCTAGTATGAACCTTGAGGAATCGACAAAAAACAACCCACTATGGGTATCATGTCATCATGTCCTCTCAAATGCTTCATAGCATCTACACTTAAAAATACAGCATTTAAAAGAGTGGTAATCCAACTCAAATTTCTTGGACTTTTCCAACATATTGAAGATTCCCTTCAATAATATTCTCATCTTTTGAACTTGCTCCATTGGATTGCTTGAAATCAACCATAATGCTACAATCAAATGATCATCTCCTTACATCTACATTTTCTACACGTTAATGTTGACCATATGCCCACATTGCACAATATTTCCTCTCCTGTGAAAGACCATTTATTTTAGTGAAAATAAATATAATTATACATATTTTAACAGTTAATAGTGTCAAAACTGTATTGAAACAATCTTTTGTAAAATTCCAAATGTACATTTTTTCACATCCTCTAGACATGTTGATTTCATCTTCGGTTATGTTTGCATCTATACCTACATAATCTATTTGATTTTGAATTTGTTCACTAATCCATTGTAGTGTGCAATTTTTGCCCTATTCCCTAGGCATGTCATTGGGAAGTGTAGCATTCCTTGGGTTCAATTTCTTAAACTATGTCCTTGCTTCTAACATTTCTTCTCTTTTTTTATTATCATAGAAATCAATCCATGTGGTATAGAACGCGCTTGTCGAGTAGAACACTTTCGTCTACACCTATTAAAAGCAACATGTATATTTCTAACTCCAAATCTCATCTTCTTAATTTGAAAAAAATAATTATAGAGTAAATGGTTGTAATAAAAATAACCATAGTGATCACGAATTTACTTACTAATTTGTACTTGAACACCATTAGATTGCGGTTTTTCTCCATCAATAATATCTGATGCATGTTCTTCATCCCATAATCATGGCCCATCTTCAAAATATTTACCAAGGAATTCACATAGGAAAAAAATGTTTCATTCAATACATACCCTTGAGCCATCCAACCCTTTGTATGTGCCTTTTTTCGGACATATCTTTTTAGAGTTTGCATATACCTCTCAAAGAAGAATATCCACCTTGTTGATACAACACCCGCCAATTCAATTCGTCGACTAGGTGTATAAGTAAATAGACTTGTAGGCCGATGAAACTTGCAGGGAGCTCCTTCTCAAATGCACATATAATTTTTTCAATTTCCTTCTTCTATATCCACACTTCACATTCGTGGATCAGCTTGGAGGTCACCCACCTAATTTAATAATAGTCAATTAGTATGAACCTTTAGTCAGAATTAAATTACAATATAATATCTTTATGTCTCTCGCACATGAACATTTCATACCACATACCTTATAAATGTTGACAATCGACTTATGGCACTCCATAAGTGAACAGTAATACATGAACACCCCCCTAATTTCCAATGGCTTGATATGTTATCAAACACATTCATCAAAGTTCATTAGTAATTTTCACATAGTAGAATATCGAAATACATTTAGTACTTAAATGCTAATGGTAAGACTTAAATTACGAGAATACCTTCATAAAATTATGGAAACAATGTATTTTAAATCCTATTATATTTCCCTCAAATGTAAAATCTTTATTCAATGATGACCCATAGCCAATAAGGTTCCTTATTCAACGGATGAAACTTTTTTAGTTTCTCTAGCTCTTTCTTTTTCATAATCCATGGAGCTTCTGCATATGTTTCATTTTCCCTATTTGGCTACAAAAGTCTTCTATTAAATTTGGTATGTGAAAGAACAATATCTCTCCTCGAAGACAAGGTGTCCTTATCTTTTCCTTATATATGTTGAAATATAGAATCTGGGACATTTTTTAAGATGTGCATATGATATAATATATGAGATATTAATAGATCCTTCCAGTAAGGGAGCTCATAAAATATGGATTTCCTTCTCATTCCTTCTGGCATATTAACTGCAACTTGTTATGGTTCTTCAATTGAAGCACCTTGGTTAAGAAAAATCCTCCCGAGATTTTAATTCAACATATTCATACTTCTTAAGCTAATCACCTAGACCTATACCATGGGAGGGTCTCTATTTCGATTTTTCCATCAAATTGATTCTTCACGCGATTTCTAAACTTATGACCTAGTAGTAGAAAAACCTTGTGGTTCCCGTAAATAAATTTATGTAGATATTAAAAATATTGCCCCTCAATTTGTTCTACACATCTTGTACATGCAAATATCCCCTTTTTATGAAGCCCTACAATTCAAAAAGTAATGTTAATAGCATAAAAATAATAGTATAAGAGTAAGTATGAAAGTTGGTCTGAAAATAAATTATGGTGTAAATATGCAAATAATTTTTCTCACTTGAAAAAACACCAAGTTTTAGGAAATCATGAATAGTACAACATAACACACCATAAAACATGAAGGACCTATTTAATGGAGGACATGATATGCCATGCATTCTTATTCCTTTCCATAGCAATTGTGTCTCATCAATAAAAGGAACAATATATAATCCATTTTTTGTACTTGATGTTTTCCTGGAACAATGAGAGTCATCATAAGGTGCTCCTTTTTAACACTCATCAATGGGGAAATATTGTATACTATCAATTTGACTGGACAAACACTATAATTTGAGCTCAGGAAAGAGAATGGGGACACTCCATTCATTGCAAGACCAAAACTAATACTACAGCGTTCATATTTGAATTTTGCTGGCCATTTTTCATCTATGTGTTCATTTCTTTGGAGTCTATTGGAATTCACATGAATCCATCTTAACTCATGTTATTGCATGCTGATCCATCAATTGTGAGAGTGACTTGCAATGAAACATTCGTCAAAGTCTAGGTATAATTGGCATGTGTTGTAAAACCTTATTTGGAACTGTAAAACCTTGTACATCTGTACGATATCTCTTCTCTTTGCATATAGAGAATTCTACCTTGTTTTGATATTCATCTCTTTATAAAATGAAATCATTTTTACATGAATGAATTTTCCTATATTCAATCCCCCAACTCGACCAACAACTGGTGTGCTTCTCTACAAGTAGATGGAAGCACATTCTCTTCAAGTAATATTTTAGTATTCAATGCCCTGTAATATTTTTAAAGATTAAATCAATTAAATGTATCAATTAGCTTAAGCAATTGTTGTGGTGCAAAGTTATGATGTTCTCAATTTATCATGGTTGAATTTTATCAGTATGTTTGTGCTACATTTGCAACAATAACCATGTAGCTTTGGTAAGGGGGATTATTTTTTTGTTAATTTGTAAACATTAGATGACCCAACTCATTAATTAATTCAATCCTTAACAATTGAAAGTTATTTTTCTTCTTCTTAAATAATCAAATGTCTCAATAAAAAAAATTCCTTAAAATTGAAGATGTTAATGATGTTCAAATGGTAGTTTTGGGCATTTTTTGAAGTGTTATTCCAATTGAACAACTTTCTATGCTTCATGCCACTTCCAATTGTGTCTAATATTCTCATAGAAAAAAAAGATAGTGTAAAACCTAGTAGATTTTCTAAGGGGGGTGGCATTTTTTATACACAAAATTCTAGTCTTACTGAGTTGAATTCAACTGCAATGGTATTGAGAGGAAACAACCACTATCATCATGATTTTTGGAGAACCTATTATAGATAACCCTCCCAAAAATGTAATTAATGTTTATAGATGCACAAATTATTCTATCAAAGATGATAGTACCACCAAAGTCACCAAAAATGTTCATCCTAAAAGTGTATCATGAGGTAAATCTAAAACTAATGAAATCACCATTAATATTTTTTCACTCAATACTACAAAGTCTAAAATGTTTTTAATGGAAAACGCATGTTGGGGTACCTTATTGTAATGTTCCTAATGAATCTATCATTATGATATTGCTCAAAGAAGTTTTGGATCCATATAGTTAGTATTGTTTCCATACTCACAACCTAACTAAAAGATTCTTCTTATCCCATATTACCTATAAATTCCATGTCCCTCAAGGAATTAAGTAAGCCTTTGGATTTGCAAGAACATATTAGTTGAGTTTTCCCCCTAGATCGAACGTTTTTTTCTAACCAACTAGGTCAATTTTATTTCCCAAAGTGGGTTGAATTTCTTAGCATATCCATACAGATTTTTTCATTCCTATAACATATATAAACCATTGCTAGTGTCTTCATTTCTCGTGATCTTATGAACATTTTCAAGCCTAAGCCCTGATATAAAGTTCCTTAAATTTTATCTATCTGAGGACTTGAAGGATTTTATCCTCATCTAGGTAGGTGAGAAAATGTCGAGGAACCCAATCTAGTACATGCACTTGCATAACACTTTATTTTAGTGCTAATTATTGGATAAATATATTTCATGTGATTTATGTTTTATGACCCTAGTTGGCATCTTAATGACCTTTCCCACTGAGACCCCACAAGCATAATTATGTTATCATGTTTAAAATGATAATAAGGGAGCATAGAACCACCTTGCGGGCTAAAACAAGAGTAATTCTTCCATAATTCAGTCTAGAAAAACGAGGTGGAATATGGGCTCCTAGTAGATATTAAGATCCTTTGGTTAGCAATCCAGTGCTAAAAAAATGTCAATAGGCCTACTTAGTAAGGAGGAATACACAAGTAGGTTTCATTTATTCCTTCTTCACCAAATTCTTAGCTGAGTGACTAGGCTAATGGATGGATTAAACTAACAAGGTATTTACTTTTCTTGAGTGGTTGTTCTAACTCAAACATTATAAAATTTCTAACCCTTACAATGCTCTTAATGGTATTAGGGACAATGAAGAATAAATACATGACATAATGATTTTGGTTTGGTATGAAATGATTTTGGTTTGTGGTTTTTTTAATCTAGGGTTTGAGCGACCCTAGTAGAAAATATACAACCTAGTATATCATGACTTTGATTTGTGGAGTGAATATTATTTTTTTGTAATAATTCAAAAATACCTTATTCTTTTTTTTGTATGGCCTTATATATGATATGTTTTCTTTTTGAATGTTTATATTTTAATCATCTCAACGGGACAGTGATGTCTCTACCATTATATCCCCTCATCTTGCTTATGTTTTGGTTGGGTGGAGAATTGACCCTATAAAAATGTTTATATTGACCAGAGATTGTAAATTACTAAAGTGGCATGATTCGAAATATCAAAGCTTGTTATATACAAAAAAAATGCGAGTAAGATAAAACTACCTGAAATAGTATATTATAAGAAATTTCATCATAATTCCTCTATTTTTATAAATGAAATAAAGGGAGTGAAAAATATCCCACCAAATTTGTGGCTCGTTCAACCCTTTACCTCCAAGCTTCTGTAATACCGAATCTAGGTGTTATGGGAAAAATTGTATCTGGATGTTAAAGAAGATTATCCATCTTCTTAAAAATAAATACTAAAGAATGATAAAAAAAATTGATGATATGAATACTACAATGATTTTCCCTCCTTAAATATAGCTTGGGCACCAATATTGCGGAGTCACATCCTCTCATTTTAATTATAATTACTATTCATTAATTATTATCAAGTATTATTAGTTATGATTGGTGTATCTTATTAATTATTATTTTTATATCTGTAACATTGCCTTTCCCTGAAGATAATATTTTGTTGGAGACATTTACCACCTTACACACTCTTTTTGGTCAATTTGGCCTAGTTAAATCACTATCCTAAGTATTATTGACTTAATTAACATCAGAGGAGCACTAGATGACATCAGCTAGATCACATCCATGCCTACCTTCAGTCAAGGAGGCTAACTTAGCCTTCTCCTACATTCGGGGAGGCTAACTGGAGCACTCCGGGGATGATCTGAGTGTCATTAATGCACCATATTGCTAACTGATGGTTACAATCAGTTAAACAGAGCAGTGAAGGCACATTCCTTCATTAAATTGATTATTTAATGAACTGGAGTCAACAGTGGCACCTCCCACCACTTCTGATATTCAGTTACACTTTAGTTAACCTCATCGGGGTTCATTGGAGTCATTGAAGCACTACCACTTGATGGTTGGCTTACTGTGACATGTGTCTGACCTACTTTTAGTTAGACTCAGTCATTTATTGCACTCTGACTTCAGTTAGGGCTCAGTTGAGTCAATTGGGGTTTTGATTGGTGGTTAACTTAAGTGTTGACTATGGCTTACATTCAGTTAAGCTAGACTCACTCATTCAATTCGAATGACCTCCTTGGGAATTCGAATTGCTTTGTCATTCATGCTTGTAGCATGATCATTGTATTTGTATTACTCATTCTTTGTGTGAATATACGGAGCAGCTACTCATTTTGTAGCATAATTACACCATTTTCATGTATTATTGTTATAAATCTTTGATGAGACTGTGCTTAAGTCCCTAGATCATTGTGAAGATTAATATGGTATCAGAGCTCATGGCAAGATGAAGCTCAGATCTCTCAAAAACAATATTTTTGACAGATCTTGCATGAAAATTGAGCAATAGCTCAAAAATCCGACACTGCACCAGAAGCCAAGGCTTACCACTTAATACCCCAAGTAAAGAGCTTGTTGATCAAGCTTGCTTGATTGACTATGCTGGGTGTGATGAAAGCCTAAACTGTGCAGGCTGTTTGACCTTACATTTCCCTTTCTGTTGTGATTTTTAGGTTTTCTACAGGTGAAGAATTCGCTCCAGTAGATTCAGATGGCCTCTTCAGTAGATATTTTGACTCCGTTCAATTTCCACTCATGGAAAGGAGACATGGAGATCCAGCTATGTGCCATAGGACTCTATAGAGTCACCATGGACACTGAAGATGATCCTGGTACTGCTATAGACAAATCAAGATTCTTGAACAAGAAGGATGCAGCATTCAGATTCTTGTGCCTCTCTATTTCCCGGGATCTTCTTTTCAATATTTCGGGATTGAAGACTCCAAAGGAAATTTGGGAAAAATTGGAAACCCTATATGGAAAGCAGGATGATTTGAGAGTTTAATAGCTCGAAAATGAATTGATGTCTCTCCAACCTTCCAATTTCGAGACCTTGAATGACTTTTTCACAAAGTTCAAGCACATTGTCTTATTCTTGAAGCAATGCAAAGTGGAGAAGGAGGATGATCAGCTCATCCTCACCATACTCTACAAACTTGGAGCTGATTATTTAGTTTTTGTCTCTACATTCCGTGCGGGGAAGCTCACAATCCCTGGATGGAAGATGCCTACAGTCAATGCCTTCATTGAGTCCCTAACAAGTGAACATGATAAGCTTGTCGAGATGGGGATCATTAGATCCTCCCGTGATCAAGCCCTCCATGTCTCAGGGTCCAAATATCTGAAGGGTAAAGGAAAGCAGCCGCAAGAACCCAAAAACTAAATTCAAAGCTCCTAAGCCTAAAGTTGAAAACCAACAGCATGATGAGTCTTTTGACTCAAGGAAGAACAAAGGAAAAGGGCATTATGGAAAGAAAAAAGTCAAGTGTTCATACTGCGGGAAGGGCTTCCACCCTAAACATGCCCGCATGAAGAAGAAGATTGATGAAGCTACCTCTCTCCTTGAAAGAAATCACATCAATCTTATGGAAATATTTCGGAGGAGAGATCAACAAGATCGGGAACCACAGCATGAAAAAGGTCATGCCCTCATGGCAAGCACTTCAAAGTCCAAAGCACTCTTGATTGATTCTGGAGCTTCGAACCACATCATGGTTGAAAGAGACTCCTTTTCATCCTTGGAAACTAGCGAATCCATCCCCATCCACATGGGAGATGACTCGACCATCATTTCAAAAGGACAAGGTACAGTTGATCTTGAGAATGGCTATTTTTCATATGTTTTGTATGTACCATCTCTGACATCAAATATCCTTAGTGTCTATCAGATGACACATACATGAGTGCCTAAGAGAGTTTCTTTTAGCCCAAATGATGTTGAGATAACAGAACTTGCATCCGGGAAACTCATTGCTAAAGGCCTTGCAAACCATCATGCAAAAGCCTATGAGTTCTCCCACTTTGTGGTGGATGCAAAGCCCACCGCTCTGCTAACTCATGGAAGTGAATTTAGTAGGCTGTGGCATGAAAGGTTTGGCCATCTAAATTTCAAATATTTGCAGCAATTACAGAAAAAATCCATGCTTGAAGGCCTCCCGATCATCAAGGCAACCATTGGAATTTGCAAGGGCTGTGTGGTTGGAAAACACCCTGAGCACAAGTACGATCGGGGGAACGAAAACTGAGCTACATGCATATTAGGGATGATACATTCTGATATCAATGGTCCAATTCCTGTCACATCCATGAATGGATCAAGTTATCTTCTGACTTTTATTGATGATTTTTCAAGGTACACATGTGTCTTCTTTCTCAAAAAGAAGTCTGAAGTATGTGAAAAATTTTCTGAACTGAAGGCCTTGATCGAGAATGCCTCTGGGATTAAGATCAAGATCATGAGATCTGATAATGGCATGGATTATGTCAGTAATTATTTGCTGCACATATTCTCCCAAAGTGGTATTCAGGTCTAACATTCAATTCCCTACACTCCCCAACAGAACGAAGTAGTGGAAAGGAAGAATCGGTCTCTCAAGGAGATGACCACCTGTATGTTGGAATCAAAGAAGTTGGTTGCAAATTTCTAGGATGAATTCATGCATGCTGCAGAATACATTCAAAATAGGGTGCCACACTCATATTTTAAAGGGAATACCCCTTTCTAAGAATACTTCGAACACAAGCTGGATGTGTCGAACCTACGGGTGTTTGGGTCCACTGCATGGGCCCAGATTCCACTTGATAAAAGAAGGGCTTTGCAACCGCAAAGCATAGAATGTATGTTTATTGGGTATCCTAATGAATCAAAAGGTTTCAATATGTTGGATATCAAAACAAAATAGATCATCATTGAGAGAAGTGTCAAGTTCGATGAGCCTATTCAAGAGGTGGAACTAGTGAAGGAGAAAACTGTTGAATTTCCTTCCTATTCTACTGAATATTTGGATGATGAAGTTGGGGGTGATGACCCTGATTTGGATCCTATGATTTCTGATATCAGTGTCTAGAAAACATAAGATTCTGAATCAAAACCTGAATTACAAAATCATATTCCCACATTGGCCCGACAAACACTCTCCTCCGCAGGAGATAACATTGGAAATCCGGATGATCCAAGGAGAACCCGGTCTGATTTCCAAAGAGCGGGTATTGCACTCTCTTGTATTGATAATTTGCTGTCCAAAACTTGCTATTTGATTATTAGTTCAGACCCAAAGTCCTACTACCATGATCGGAAGGATCCGCGATGGCAAGTTGCCATGGATGAAGAGATGAATTCTCTTCAGAAATACACTACTTGGGAGCTAGTTTCTCTTCCTCCGGGAAGGAAATTGGTTCAATGCAAGTGGGTGTTTTGGACCAAGTTTGCTGCTGATGGAAGAATATACAAATATAAGGCAAGGCTGGTGGAAAAAAAATTCGCTCAAGTCCAAGGTGTGGACTACCATGAGACCTTTGCACCGGTTGTAAAAATGGACTCCATCTGCCTAGTTTTGGCAATTTCGGCATCTAAGCCCTGGGAAGTGCTTCATATGGATGTTAAGTAAGCCTTTATGCATGGAGATATTCATGAGGAGATATACATGAAGTAGCCTGAGGGCTACATCTCTGATACATCTTTGGTTTGCAAGCTAAAGAAGTAACCATACGGGTTAAAACAGGCCCCAAGAGAGTGGTATTCCAAGATGGATGCCTTCCTTCTCTTGCAAAACTTCCAAAGATGTAGATCAGATCCAAATGTGTATTTACAGTAGTCTGATGGTGATTTGATTATTATTTTTTTGTATGTTGATGACTTACTAATCACAGGTAGCATAGTTGCTTCTATTTCAGCCATCAAAACTACTCTCCACAATGCCTTTGAAATGAGTGATTTGGGGCTCTTAAAACATTTTTTGGGGCTCAAAATTGAGCAAAATTCTGATGGGATAATGGTCACTTAGTAAAAATACATATCAGAACTATTATTCAAGTTTAACATGGCTGAATGTAGGCCTGCACCATTCCCTTTCCTTTCAAGGATCAACCTTGAAGAAGGAAAAAGCACACCTCCCATGGACTACACTATATATCGACAACTGATTGATAGCTTGTTGTACTTGAAACATTATAGGCCTGATATATGTTATGCTGTGAATGTTGTATCAAGATACATGCAGCAGCCTCATGATCTTCATTGGAAGGCAACCAATAGGATCCTCCAGTATATTCAGGGAACCAAGACCTACGGCATTCATTATGCTGCAGACTCCGAGCTAGAGTTGGTTGTATTAATTCTTGCACATGATCTAGGAACTAAGAATCAATCTCATGAAAGAATAATCAAAAAATACTCATGAAATGGTGTTAATCGGAACCAGAATGGTTTCCTCTGTGTATATTTAATAAACAATGAATGGTTACAATACCAATGTCAAGCAGTATCTTAACTCCATGAAGAATTCAAATACCTAAGGATATAATTCGAATTCAGTGAGTGAGTCTAGATTAATTGAATCTTAGCCATTCAATCACACTCAGTTAACCACTTGACCAAAACCCTAATTGACTCACCAAACCCTAACTGAAGTCGAAGTGCAATAAATGACTAAATCCCAACTGAAGGAGATCAAACACATGTCATAGCAATCCAACCATCAAGTGCTAGTGCTCCATGACTTCAATGAACACCGATGAGGTTAACTAAAGCTGAACTGATCATCAGAAGTTGGTGGAGGCACCTTGTTGACTCCAGATCATTAAATAATAATAAATAATCATTAAATAATATATTTAATGAGAGGAGGTGCCCTAACTGACTGGTTGAACTGATTGTAACCACCAGTTAGCAATTAGGTGCATTAATATCACTCAGATCACCCCCGGAGTGCTCCAGTTAGCCTCCTTGACTGTAGGTAGGCATGGGTGTGACTAGATGATGGCAATTAATGCTCCATTGATGTCAATTAATGTCAATTATACTTAGGATAGTGGTTTAACTAGGCCAATTTGACCAAAAAGAGTGTGTATGGTGGTAAATGTCTCCAACACCCCCCTTTCAGCTATACTAAGGAAGAGTTAGAAAACATAGATGCATAAAAATGCTAGGGCCCCGGAAACTAAGGCCATAGGTCACCCTGTACAATAAAGTAACTGCTTAATATAGCCAAGGAAATGGGGAAAACCTCATGGGAAAAATACCCCCCCTCAAACTAAGCAGTAAATCAAGAATTGGCTCTTCTATGCAACAACATCCTGAGATTGTGCATGTGAACCTTTGAATCCAAACTAAATGAATATGTCTAGAGGAATATTCCACTTTGGAAGAAGAACAATGCACTCAACTGAATCAGAAATATAAACAGCTGCACGGTGAAAACTGGACCCATGTAGAGTAGCTGAAATCATCTGAAGAGAGAGCAAAGGTTCTTGAGGATTCGAATCATGTGTGGAACACTAAAGAAAATGATATGTTGCAGCCATGAACAAAAAACCATGAGTGGTAAAATCAGCCCCAATTTTTAGGAGCAAGTGTCCAAGCAGATGCATAATGTCTTCCTCTTTACTAGTTCTGTGAGGAGATGAGCTTGTGACCAAAGGTAGATCCCTGGGAATCTGGAGAGCGAATGCTTGAGCTCCATAATCTGATATAGCTTCAGAAATATCTAATGATTCAAAAAATAAAATATCAACAACCTCATAAGAGGAAACTAACACCAAATCCCCAGCAGCAAAATTGAAGAAGAACTGCGGTACTTGATTTTTCACACCAAAATTGGTGAGAGCAGCTACAAGCATGACTGAAAGCTCTTGGATTTTAAAATATGAAAAAAATAATATCATATCAGAATGTAAATCAAATCTAAATAATTTCACAACAGATCCAAAACTATGAAATGAAATCAAATCCCCAGAAACAGTTTTGTAGGAGACTTGTGGTACTTGTTTCTTCACACCATTGATGAGAACAACTACAAGCAGTACTGAAGGTTTATGAACCTAAAATTTTGAACCAAGGAATATCAGATCGGATCCAAATAATATCATATAAGATCCAATAAGGTTCATATCATATCCAAAATTGTGGTCAACCGAGACGGTAGATGCACAATTGTCTTTTTCTTCAAAATTTTGAATTTTTGTGCATGCAATCCTGCAGGATTTTGATGAAAGATCTAGACCATGGGGAGCGAATCTGTCACTCTTAAAATATGATATTTCTTCCAAAATATCCAAGTTTTTACATATTTGCACACGACCAGCAACATTAGAGGGATAAAAATCAAATTTCCCTTCACTTTCGAAAGCAATTACTGGTAAATTTTGCACAGAATTCAAAGGAAAATCACTGGTGAATGTTTGCATGGAAGTGCAACAGTGTTTTTCTTCAATATCAGAGATTCGAATGTCTTCTTATATTTCAGAAATATGAGAATATGAGATATCAGAGATCTCATGAACTTCCGGAGTATCAGGAGAAGGAGTCACTTCATGGAGACTTTCTTCAATTCGAATTGAATGTGTAGAAGATTCTGCTTCATCTTCATCTTGAACAACTTCATCAGAGAGAGTAGAGGCCGAGAATTTTGAGTAAATAACTCTTGTGGTGCTGGCTGTGATCTCCAAAGTACTATTATGATCCTCATTATTCTTGCCAAAGGTTCTATCCAATATTGTCCAGAAATTCTTTGGGTATTCAGTAGAATCAATAAGGTAGTACAAGCTAGGAGAAAGGGCCAGACATATTGCTACAAAATATCTATCACCATCATTTAGCCAGTCATTCTCATTCTCATAAGACTCTTTTCCAAGTCCAATAGACACCTCATAGAGACCTCGTCTCTTCAGAGATGCAACCATCTTCAACTTCCATTCCGAATAGCTTGTGAATGGGGTGATAAGAGGGATTGATGAGTCCATTCGAAGTTGTACCCGATAAAACCTACAAATCAAAACAAAAATGGCACCATAAGATCAGACAGCCTGCACATTCTAGGCTTTCATCACACCCAACATAGTCAATCAAGCAAGCTTGATCAACAAGTTCTTTACTTAGGATATTGAGTGGTAAGCCTTGGCTTCTAGTGCAGTGCTGGATTTTTGAGCTATTGCTCAAATTTCATGGAGAAATCTGTCAAAAAGCTTGTTTTTGAGAGATAGATCTTTGATCCGCCGTATGATCTGATACCATATTAATTCTTGCACATGATCTAGGAACTAAGAATCAATCTCATGAAAGAATAATCAACAAATACTCATGAAATGGTGTTAATCGGAACCCGAATGGTTTCCTCTGTGTATATTTAATAAACAATGAATGGTTACAATACCAATGTCAAGTAGTAGCTTAAATCCATGAAGAATTTGAATACCTAAGGAGGCAATTCGAATTCAGTGAGTGAGTCTAGCTTAACTGCCTCTTAGCCATTCAATCACACTCAGTTAACCACTTGACCAAAACCCTAATTGACTCACCAAACCCTAACTAAAGTCGGAGTGCAATAAATGACTGAATCTCAACTGAAGGAGATCAAACACATGTCATAGCAAGCCAACCATCAAGTGCTAATGCTCCATGACTTCAATGAACACCGATGAGGTTAAATGAAGCTGAACTGATCATTAGAAGTTGGTGGAGGCGCCTTGTTGACTCCAGCTCATTAAATAATAATAAATAATCATTAAATAATATATTTAATGAGAGGAGGCACCTTAACTGACTGGTTGAACTGATTGTAACCACAAGTTAGCAATTAGGTGCATTAATATCACTCAGATCACCCCTGAAGTGCTCCAGTTAGCCTCCTTGACTGTAGGTAGGCGTGGGTGTGACTAGATGATGGAAATTAATGCTCCACTAATGTCAATTAATGTCAATTATACTTAGGATAGTGGTTTAACTAGGCCAATTTGACCAAAAAGAGTGTCTATGGTGGTAAATGTCTCCAACTGGTTGGATACACAAATTCCACTGTGGGCGGGTGATTATGTATTCATGTTTGGTGGTGGCCCCATTTGCTGGTCTAGAAAAAAGCTGTCTTCCATAGCATTATCTTTAGTAGAGGCGAGTATCGAGGAGCGGTGAATGCTTGCATCCAAGCAGTTTGGTTGCAAGGCATTCTTTCAGAGTTTGATCTTGGTAGTACTTTGTCCACTATCCTCTTTTGTGACAATCAAATTGCTATTAAGATATCCATAGATCCAGTTACCAGGCAGAGGACCAAGCATGTAGAGATCCACATGCACTGTATCAGGGAGCTAGTGCATGACATGACCATCATTCGACAATACCGCCCAACTGATGAGTAGAATGTAGATATCTCCACCAAGAGATTTTTAGAAAAGAATTTCACTTACATCCGTTCACTGCTGGGGGTGAGTTCATCAGGGTGATTCAGACTAATTTCAATGTTCAACTTGAGGGGGGGTTTTTCCCACTGGGTTTTCCCTCTTTTCCTCACTTAGTTTGTTTTTTAGCATTGTTTCAGTTTCAACATTATACAGGGTGACCTATGGCCTTAGTTGCCAGGGCCCTAGCATTTTTATGCATTTTATGTTTTCTACTCCTCCTGAGTATAGCTTAAGGGGGGGTGTTGGAGACATTTACCACCTTACACATTCATATTGGTCAATTTTTCCTAGTTAAACCACTATCCTAAGTATTATTGACTTAATTAACATGATAGGAACACTAGATGACATCATCTAGATCACATCCATGCCTACCTTTAGTTAAGGAGACTAACTTATCCTTCTCCTACATTTGGGGAGGCTAACTAGAGCACTCCGGGGGTGATCTGAGTGTCATTAATGCACCATATTGCTAACTGATGGTTACAATCAGTTAAACAGAGTAGTGAAGGTGCCTTCCTTCATTAAATGGTTATTTAATGAACTAGAGTTAACAGCCTCCAACCACTTCTGATGTTCAGTTACACTTCAGTTAACCTCATCGGGGTTCATTGGAGTCATTGAAGTGCTACCACTTGATGGTTGGCTTGCTGTGACATGTGTCTGACCTACTTTCAGTTAGACTCAGTCATTTATTGCACTCTGACTTCAGTTAGGGCTCAGTTGAGTCAATTAGGGTTTTTATTGGTGGTTAACTTGAGTGTTGACTGTGGCTTACATTCAGTTAATCTAGACTCACTCATTCAATTCAAATGACCTCCTTGGGAATTTGAATTGCTTTGTCATTCATGCTTGCAACATGATCATTGCATTTTTATTACTCATTCTTTGTGTGAATATACAGAGCAACTACTCATTTTGTAGCACAATTACACCATTTTCATGTATTATTGTTATTAATCTTTGATGAGACCGTGCTTTAGTCCCTAAATCACTGTGAAGATTAATATATTTGTCCTCAAAGCTAATTCCATTGATGTCATATTTTATTATGGATTTGTGTCGATCCGATGACTTGAGACATGCGATTTTGATTATGCCTATTGATTCATTTTGTCTCTTTTATTTTATAATTCACATTAAGTATATATTTGGTGAATTTTTGCTTACTCTCTTGTCACTTTCATGGTTGTTTCTTTTAACTATTCATTACCTTAGCTAAGCCAACTTGATAGACTAGAAAAAAGTAACTATTTTTGTGATGTCATTCTGAACATATTCTATATTAGTTCCCTTGGAAGGAACCTTTGTACTTTTAATGATCATATTGTGTCTGATTAATCTTATAGCCATTATGATTGATGTGCTTCATAGTGATCCTTATGATGACATCAACCCCTTTCTCAAAATATTTAATATGGTTTGAAAATCGAACTATATTGATGCCTTGTTTGACATCTTTTCCACCTAGGTTAAAATTTTCCTCCACCATAAATGAATGATTTTCAAAAACATGTGGGCTACCCTGATATGTCTCAAGCATGATTGGATGCATGTGACACCTGGATAAGATACATGGCTTATTGACAGTGGTGCTTCAAAGCACATTACAGGACAAAAGAAAACTCTGTCAAAACTTGAAGAGAAGAACTCTCCTCACAAGGTATCATTAGGAGATGACTATCAATATCCTATCAAAGATATTGGTGAAGCAATATACAAGCTTGATTATGGAACTCCCACGAAGATGAAGGAAGTATTATATGCACTAGGTTTGAAGAAGAACTTACTTTCTATCTCAACATTAGATAAGAAAGGATATAGGGTTGCGTTTTAAGATGGACAAGTACTTATGTTTCCCAACGGAAAATCAATTGAAGATGTAGTTGTCATTGGTGAAGAAGAAGGAGGATTATATAAACTCAAGGGTCATTTGGAAACAACCCTTGTTCATGAGATCACTAGCCCAAGTGAACTATGGCATAGGAGGCTTGCTCACACCAACTATAAAGCACTACCTCATGTGAGAAAAGTAGTAACAGGTTTACCATATTTGAAGATCGATCATGAAGGCACTTGCAAAGGATGTGCAAGAGGAAGGAATATCAAGAATCCATTTCCGAAGAGTGAAAAAAAGAATAAAGGTATGTTGGAATTAATTCATTCAAATGTGTGTGGTCCAATGCCCTTCACATATTTGAGTGGTTATGAATACTATGTTACATTCATTCATGACTATTCAAGAAATACATGGATATATTTGTTGAAAAAAAAGGATGAAGTATTAGGTAAATTCAAGGAATTCAAATCCTTGATAGAGAATCATTCAGAAAGAAGAATCAAGATACTTAGAATAGATAATAGTGGAGAATATACTTCAAAAGAATTTGAATCCTTTTTTAAAGAAGCTGGAATCAAGAGGGAACTAACCACTCCCTAAAATCCTCAATAGAATGGTGTTTCAAAATACATAATCAAGATCTTGTTATGCATCTATGGGCTGAAGCAACAAGAGCAACAATTTATGTACATAATATATTATCCCATAGTTCTCTTGGATTCAAGACTCGTGAAGAAATGTTCATAGGAAAGAAGCCTGAAGTGAGCCATCTTAAGATATTTGGTTGTCCAGTATATGTTCACATTCCAAAAGAAAAGAGAACCAATTTGGACCCTTCTAGAAAGAAGGGAATATTTGTTGGATAATGTGAATCCTACAAAGCCTTCAGAATATACATTCTAGGATCCCATCACATGGAGATTAGTAGGGAAGTAACATTTGACGAAGAAGAAGCTCTCAAGAGATCCAGAAACTGCTAGCATGAAGAAGTATATGAAGAAGATGTACCTCCCAAAAATGTAGAAGTTGCACCCTCCATTGAAAATGAAACATCAGAGGACCATGATATGCTAGAACCTCAAGAACCTCCTACTATGAATATATCATGAAAGACAAAACCTGCTTGGGTAAGAGAAATCATACAAGAAGAAGAGAAGTATGGATATTGTAATAACCCAAAAATTCATAAAAATTTAAAATTTTTCATGTAACATAAAATGTCAAGGTTGTCATTGCCAATGAACCATTAACTGTTAGCAGATACTCAAACAGTTATAAATAACAAAGAGAATTTCTTTTCTTTGGTTCTATATAAATTATTAGTTTAACTTAAAGTACTATGTTAGGAATGTTAAACACAACAGTTTATGTTTTTCAGAAGGTGAGAAAATAATTCTGCATCTTAAACCGATGCTAAGTGTGTTATTATTTTTTTTTGTCAAGTAGGACAAATCTTAGGTGAGATAGGGGCTTACTTAGCTTACGGCTAAAACAATGGAATGGGGGTTCTTTTTACAGGTTCTAACAGGTAAGAAGTTTGTTCCAGTAAAATTCCAGATCAAGAATGATACTCCACTAGCATAGGATAAAATGCTAGTAAATAAAATGTTTGTTTGCAGCTTGACCCTATAAGAGGTAAAGTTGGTATTGCTAATGTTATCCAACTGCATAAAGATGGTAAAAATATTACTGTGAAAGGATGGGTTAAGTGCAATTATGTTTACCACTTTAGTACTTTGTCCAAGTAATTCTTCCCTCTAGTATTTTCAATTATATGCTTATATTTCATATATGAGGAGTTATAGATGAAGATCAATTCTACTTCTGCAAGAGCATAGACGCCTAACAATCTTATAAAAGAGAAGATATGTTGCATGTACTTGTATCCCTAACTACACAATGTTGTGCAGAGATTGGACTATGGTATTGTTCATATCTATTTGAGTTCTTTTAAATCTTTAAACTCTACATTAGTACCTTCTAACCATGTATTCTTACCTAGTTCTCTAGTATATAAACCTAGCTTTATATGAACTTTCAATCACAATGGCTGTGTATTGTAATTTCTAAATGTATTATCATTAGAGTAAGTGTTAGAGGAAAACTTATAAATGCTTAAGTTATAGTTAAACTATACATAAAACTCTATTGTAAAATGAACATCTTACAAAATCCAAGAGTTATGGTTAAGTACTTTTATGGAGGCTAATCTATCTCCATTATTGTAATCTTATTACTATCAAATATAGACATTAATTTAATAACAAGATGAACATAGATATTTTATAGTTAATCGTTGGTACTTAGTATAAATGGATAATTTCCTATAATGCAATGATTATGGTTTATGAACCAAAAAACATAACCAAGAGGAAGACACAATGATACTATGCAATAATATAATAAGGTTTCGACTTTAAAACCCAATGATTTGTGTAGATTGGTAAACATGAATTCGACTATAGCTCCATACCCATGATTGTGAAATATTTGCTGGGACATGTGGTTGGTGATTGGTGAATAGGTTTGTTGACTTTATGTTACAATTAAACCCTGTCCAAACCCTAAATTCACGTTGGTATTTGTTTTTTTTTTCCTGTTAAGTGTGGTCGAGCTGTGAGCTCGTGGCCACCATGGTCATTGTTGAACCTCCATTAATATGTACTCGGACCTTGTGAGCCTTAACGAGCTGTTTAGAAGGTTGAGTAAGAAGTTTACTGTCCAAAGTGAGGTGGTTTTTTTATTGTGTAGAGGATAAGATGGTTTGGGTTGTCTTTTCCTTCATTTCTCTCTGAGAGTTGAATCTCTATGTGAATGTTAATGACTGTAACCAGCGTGAAAAAGTTGTTGCGTGAAGAGTGTTTGGTACTTGTTTACTAGTGGTTTTTGCGTCAGGGGTTTGAAACTTCCTCGTCGTGGCTAAGGATTTTGATTTGAATGTTGTTTCTGCACTTTCCCTCTTTACAATGCTCCATTTTAACTTGTGTGCAAAAAGAAGAACTCGGTTTGGCTTTCCACAACTTCTCGGTTGCTCGACTCCACAAGCTAAGAATGCAACTGTTTTTCCTTATAGTTTACTGGCACAGTTTCAATTATTATTTTGTGAAATAAAAGTAACTAACCTACTCGGTTTTCTTCTCCCTGTGCAATATCTCTAGGCCCAAGTTTGAAGATGTAGATTTCTACCCACCGTCTTCAGCAAGGGCGTTTCCCCTGGTAAGCCTCGGTGACACCTGGGGTTTAACCTGCACATAAAGTATGGTGGAAAGATGATAGCACTGCCATGTGTGGTGGTTGATGGCTCAGCCATGGTTATTAGTTATCTTGTTGTTCTTTTACTTTACAAGTTTTAAAATCCCTCATGGCTGTTTGTATTGAATGGATATGGCTTTCACAGCCGCGACTTCATGATTTTTGTTTTGAGCCTTCTCTGCCTTAAATGAAATAGATGATGATGATTTTTAAACTTTGGATTTAAGCCATGACTTTACTTATCAGGCCACTCGGTGGTTTCTTGAAGATTTGATTAGGGTTTTTTTTACAGAAGAATGAATGGTCGTAGTTATAGAAACTCTCTTGATTTGAGAAGGGCTCTCGTAGTCGTGAACAAATAGATTTTTTAAATTCAATTATGTGATTTTTGTATAACTTGAGAAATAGTTTTCGAACAGAATTTTAAGCCTTGGTAGTTAAATGAAAAAGGCCGCAGGCCTAACTATGTCTGTTTAGTTTGCTTTTAAAATACTTAAGAAATTTTTACAACTTACAGCTGAAATTTACAGTATCGTTGTTGGGTTTACATTTATGTAAAAAAAAAATTATGATCTATTCTTTTTATTATTCAGCTTATCAATGTTTAGGGTTAGCTTGATCAGTAAGAAAATATTGTGTCTTATTTAAAAGAAAAGAAAAGAGATTTGAATATTCTTGGTAAAGAATACTTTGATAGAAGTAAAAATGAATAATGCTGCAATGATATTTGAGAATAGGACTGAGATTGATGATATTAAATAATTACATTCCTTTTCTGAAATTTTGTGAAATATCCTGTGCTAGGTTTTGATATTATAAGTTTTTACTTTATTCTGTTGTGAAAACAGATCTTTTGTAAACCCTAATTATTCTTAATGGTTTACAGATTTAGTGGCTTTATTTTTAGTAAACCTAGTTTACATGCTTTTGTTATAACTAAGTTAACTAGATAACTATTTTTTTAAATTTTCTATTTTAAATAGTTAACCTAGTTTTAAAAAATAATCACTGATCCTATATTATTTATTTATGTTTACCTATTGGATTTATAAAATGTACTTTACTAGTTTTGACTATGTAAATATTATGCATATTAGTATATACTATCTAAATTTGTTTTTCTACATGTACTTAAATAATTTAAATTCTTTCAAAAGATAATACAAATACGACTAAAGTTCTGTGACTAAATTACACAAAATCATGTGGAAGTAATCATTTGCATCTGCATTCAAGTTTATTTGAATCTACTTATCTGAATTAAATATACCCGATGTACTAGAGTACTACCTTGCAAGAGGTGTGGAAAAATACAGTTTAGGTAATTTTTCCTATCTTATCAATTTTACTCAGCAATGTTTCTACTGATTTACCCTAATCTAACTAGTTACTAACTTCCATAGCATAAATAAATTTTCTTAATTATCCCTAACAGTAATAATACAAAACTTTTAAACTTTTCTAATGCAGTAAATAAAATAATAACTGAACTTAAACAAGTAGAACCTGTCAAATAGATGAGGTGACAACAACTTAAGGAGGCTGTTCATCCCAACCAACTTCTGGAGAAGAGATGAACAACAGTTCTCAGGAGCCCCGATCTTGTCTCCTGATCCTCTTAGTAGAGTACTGTGTGAGATATGTAGTCTTGAGATCCTCTGCAACTCCACTAAGTGTTCAGCAGTAACTCAGTCCTTCTTATAGCAGTAAGAACTTCAGCTTAGAATAGCTGCACAAGTTCAGTCTTCAGCACTTATCCCCTCAAATTTACTTCATCTAATCCCCTCCATTGAATTCACATATGCACTTCATTCACTCAGAATGATCGCCAATCCAAAATGAGCAGCCTCAGCTGTCTTCAATGGGAAGTTTTATTAGCATTCCTAGGTCTTTTGGGTCAATTTTTACTTAATGATCCACTTGCTCCTGTTCCACTTTCTTGGGGAATCATGACCACAAATATAGGGAAGTTTCCACCTGCAACAGCTAGAAGTAGTTTGAGGATGCTGCCACATGTCAATCTGCTCTCAATCCAGTCTCTTCCACCAAGTGACCAGTAAACACTCATTTAACAGCTTCCCTAAGCTGTTGTCTCATCTTTTATATATTTATTAATAAAATATTCTGCAATACATTTAATTATCCTTGACCCCACTTGGTCATTAATTACAAACTTTAACATAAAATATAACATAATGTTCCTCAATAACATAAATTTTTTTTACAAATTTGGGCATGTGACATACACACCCCCTTAATTTATAACATCGTCCTTGATGTTATTTATTCCTCATCCTCAGAATTTCGCTGGAAAAGAATTGGATATGCATCCCACATATGACTTTCCAATTCCCAGATGGCTTCTTATGGACAAAGGTGCTTCCATTGCACCTTCACCTGACCAATGGTGCGATTCCGAAGCGAGATCTCCCTCCTTTCGAGGATACAATCCGGTTCCACCAGAAAATCTCCTTCGGTTTCCACTTGCACATCATTCCAGTTAATAACATGAGTAGCATCATGTACATATTTTTTTAATATGGATATATGCAAAACATTGTGAACCTTTAAATTTGGTGGTAAAGCTAACTAATATGCTACCTATCCTATCCTGGACAGTATTTCAAAAGGTCCGCAATATCGAGGTGCTAACTTAGCACAACTACCTAACCTCAGAGAACTATTTTTAGGTCTCACCTTAATAAAAACATGTTCACCTACCTGGAACTCCTTTGGAGTTCATTTAAGATCTGCTTGACTTTTTTGTCGATCTTGCACAACTTTCAAGTTATCTTGTACCTGTTTTACAATTAAATCCATCTCTTTTAATAATTCAGGTCCTAATACTAGCCTATCAAATGGATTACTCCATGATATGGGGGTATTGCACTTCCGGCCATACAAAATTTCAAAAGGACTATATCTTACCGAGGCTTGATAGTGATTATTGTAAGAAAATTCTACTAGGTGTAAGTAATATTCCCATTTACCTAACTGTTCTTTTACATACATTCTGAGTAGATCCTCCAATACTTGATTTACTCTTTCAGTCAATCTGTCTGTTTGAGGATGAAAAGAGGTACTAAAGTTTAATGTAGTATTTAATCCTTTAAACAAAGACTTCCAAAATTTTCCCGTAAACTTAGGGTCTCTGTCTGAAATTATTACTTTCGGTATTCCATGTAACCAAATAAATTGTTTTAAGAAAATATCAACAATATTTGCATCTTTGTAAGTAGTTTTTATCGGTATAAAATGAGCTTCCTTGCTTAATTTATCAACCACTACCATTATTGAGTCATTTAAGTTCCGATTTCTAGGTAGTTCTGTGATAAAATCAAGGCTAATTATCTCCCACTTCTAGCTAGGAATAGGTAATGGATGAAGTAACCCAGCTGGATGTTAATGTTCATTTTTTCCTTGCTGACATTGAAAGCACTTAGCAATGTATTCTGCCAATTCATTTTTCATGTTTGGCCAAAAATAATCCTTTCTTAGCATAGTTATAGTTTTCTGATAACCTGGATGCCCTGAATAAGGAGTTTTATGAATTTCGTTTAAAATCAAAAACTTAATCTTAGGTACATTAGGTACGTATAGTCTATCTTTATATAATAATAATCCTTTTTCGTTCAAACTATACCCTGTACTTAAAGTTTCAATTACATTTTCTCTTACCTTTGCTTGTAATTTTCGATAATTTTCATCTAGTTCTATTCCCTCTTCTAGTTGTTCTTCTAAATCCATTTTATAGGTGTTGATTGCTGCTGTAAAATTTAGTTTTGCATTTCTGCTTAATGCATCCACAACCTTATTTTCTTGTCCTTTAATATGTTGGATTTCAAAATCGTATTCGCTAAGGAAAGCTAGCCATCTAGCTTGCCTAGCATTTAAGTTGGGTTGATCCAACAGATATTTTAACCCTTTATTATCTGTCATTATTATAAACTTTCTTTCAATTAAATGATGACACCACATTTTTTAAGGCATGTATGACAGCAACTAACTCTAAGTCATAGGTCGCATAATTTTTGTCACAAATCTTCATCTTCCTAGAGTCATAAGCAATGATGTGTCCTTCCTGAGTTAAAACTCCACTTAAATCGTTATTGCTGCGTCAGTACATACTATAAAATATTTATTAGGGTCAGCAATTCTTAAGATTGGTGCGGTGGTTAATAACGTTTTTAACTTTTTAAAACTATCTTCACACTTCTGACTCCATTCGAATTTCTTCCCTTTCTTCTGTAAAGAATTTATGGGATTTTCAATTCTTGAAAACCCTTCGATAAATCTTTGATAATAGCCAGTAATCCCCATGAATGATCGTACGTCAGTTACGTCTTTTGGGGCTGGCCATTCTTCGATTGCCTTTATATTTTCAGGTTCAACATAAATTCCCTCTTTAGTCACTACATGACCCAAATACTGAATTTTATCCTTAAATAAATCACATTTACTAAATTTTGCATAGACTTGACGTTCTCATAACTCTTGTAAGACAATTTTTAGGTGTTCTTTATGTTCTTCTTCATACTTTGAGTAAATTAAGATGTTGTAAATAAATATGACCACAAACTTATCAAGATATTTATGCATTACATTATTCATCAGACACATAAAAACAGCTGGGGCATTAGTAAGCCCAAATGGCATAACAACAAACTCGTAATGACCATACTGGGTCCTAAAAGCAGTTTTAAAGATGTCTTCATCTTTGATTTGGACCTGGTGGTAACTAGATCGTAAATCAATCTTCGAGAATACCGTTTCTCCACATAGCTGATCAAACAGATCATCTATGCAGGGTAACAGATATCTGTTTTTGATAGTCATTTTATTTAGTTGATGATAATCTATACATAGTCGTAGAGTTCTGTCCTTCTTCTTAACAAAAATAATAGGTGCTCCCCATGGAGACACACTGGGTCTAATATAATTCTTATCAATAAGTTCATTTAACTATGACTTTAGTTCATTTAATTCCAATATATTTATCTTGTAAGGGGATTTTGAGCTGGGCACTGCACCAGGTACCGGCTCAATAATAAAGTCTAACTCCCATTTCGGAGGCAGTCCCAGAATTTCTTCTGGAAATACATCCTAATACTCCCTTAGGATCAGAATGTCTTCCAGTTTTAATTTATCCTTGTTATTAGTATTTTCTTCATTAATTACTGTTACAGCAAAGGCTTTACAACCCTTCCAAATAGCTCTCTTAAGCTGCAAAGCATAAATCTGTCTTATGGTTGTTTTCCTAGGGATTCATTTTAAATTTACTATTTCTCCATCGTGATTTACACAAGTAAAGGTTTTATCGAAACAGTTTAGGACTGCCCTATGTTGTTCTAGCCAATCCATACCAGTTAACATATCATATGAACCTAAAGATAAAATATTAAGCTTAACAGAGGTTTCAAACTGATCCATTTTTACTATACAATTCTTAACAAAGTTAATTACCTTTCTCTTTGCACCAATAGCTAGCTAGACTAACCAAGACTTTGCAAACTTTTCTACCAATAGCTTACACTTTTCTACTAAATCAGGAGAAATATAGCTTAAACTAGCTCCTGGATCGATTAAAATAGATACAGGTATTTGATTCAGCTTATCTTCCACTTCCACCATGGAAGTTTGATAATCCACTTGCATGTTCTCCAATGTTGCATTAATACTGGGCATTGTCCTCACTAGGTCACTGACAGTCATCTCCTCCTGTATCGTGTGTATGTTGCTAATAGTCTTCTTCTGATTGGGGCAAACTGATGCATAATGCAGACCATCACATTCCCAACACTTTATTGGTTCCTTTCGTTCAAAATTATTGGTATAATTACCGTGATTATTAACAGATTATTTATTTATTTGACCATTTGGATTGGTTTATGAATTACTTTTGTTCCCTTGGAAATTTTTACTAGGAAAATTTCGTCTGTTATTATTCTTAAAATTTCGGTTAGGTACAAAACATTTCTTCTTCTATTCAAAATTATTAGTTCTTTTTTCTTTCCTGTTTGTCATACTTTCCTTTTTGCAATTCTATCCTTAACAAAAATTCACCTTTCTCATTGCTTCTTCTAAAGTTTTACGATTGTCATACTCAATTCTGTCTTTTATATGATAGGGTAAACAACTGAGAAACCGTTGTACCTTAAACTTCTCGTCCACAATATACGGCACATACTTGAGCAAACCTAGAAATTTACAATTTAGTTATTTCATATTAATTGTTCCCAATTTTAGTTCGTAAAATTCCTTAGCCCTCTCCTCATAGTACTATTCAGACAAAAATTTCTTCTTGAAATATTTCTTAAATGTACTCCAATTAATGTTTTTATCCCTAATTCCTCTTACTCTTTTTAGGCCCTGCCACCAAATATCTGCTTTCCCAGTGAGATTATAAATAGCCATTCTCGCTTTCAATTTATTAGAGTAGTTATAAATTTGAAAATATTTCTTCATCCCGGACAGCCATGATTCCTCCTCTTCTCCCTTCTCAGTTTCACCATTAAAGGTTGGTGGCTTGATTTTCTTGAATTCTCCAGAGATTTCTTCATAAGGTTTAAACTTTCTTTTTCTGGTATGATAATTATCTTCACTACTATCATTAGTATATTGATAATTCTTTTTATGTGGATCGCCATAAACCTCATAAGATGAGCTACTTTATATTTTAAACTGTTTAGTATTTTTATCTTTATGTTGGCAAGGCATATCTTTAGACTCTGTCGTTTATCTTTTTCCTCATTCTGAAATCTTTCCATCAAAATCTGATTTAGCTCCTCCTGAGCATTCATAATTCTCTCATTTTCTTTTTTGACCGTTTCCATCTTTGTTCTTAGTTCCTTAACTATTTGTAGTAATTTAGAAGAATTATTAGTTATTTCATCTTGTATAGGTTCTCTTTGACAAAAAATTTGTTCAGTATAGGGGAACTCCTCATCCACATATTCTTCCATTCTTTCCATACCTACAGTTAACTTAGAAAAATTCTTTGGAAGTATAATTCAAAAGAAAAATAAAAAAAAATCAGTATATATGTTTTAAATCTATTGTTCTATTTATGCATGTTGAGCCACGTTCATGCCTAGTGTCTGAACCTTGCGCTCTGATACCACATGTAATAACCCAAAAAATTCATAAAAATTTAAAAAATTTCATGTAACATAAAATGTCAAGGTTGTCATTGCCAATGAACCATTAACTATTAGTGGATACTCAAACAATTATAAATAAAAAAGAGCATTTCTTTTCTTTGGTTCTGTATAAATTATTAGTTTAACTTAAAGTACTATGTTAGGAATGTTAAACACAAGAGCTTATGTTTTTCAGAAGGTGAGAAAAGAACAGTGCATATTAAACTGATGCTAAGTGTGTTATTATTTTCTTTTGTCAAGTAGGACAAATCTTAGGTGAGATCGGGGCTTACTTAGCTTACAACTAAAACAGTGGAATGGTGGTTCTTTTTACAGGTTCTAACAGGTAAGAAGTTTGTTCCAGTAAAATTCCAGATCAAGAATGATACTCCACTAACATAGGATAAAATGCTAGTAAATAAAATGTTTGTTTGCAGCTTGACCTCATAACAGGTAAAGTTGGTATTGCTAATGTTATCAAACTACATAAAGATGGTAAAAATATTACTGTGAAAGGATGGGTTAAGTGCAGTTATGTTTACCACTTTAGTACTTTATCCAAGTAATTCTTCCCTCAAGTATTTTCCATTATATGCATATATTTCGTATCTGAGGAGTTATAGATTAAGATCAGTTCTACTTCTGCAAGAGCATAAAGGCCTAACAATCTTATAAAAGAGAAGATATGTTGCACGTACTTGTATCCCTAACTACACAATGTTGTGCAAAGATTGGACTATGGTATTGTTCATATCTATTTGAGTTCTTTTAAATCTTTAAACTCTACATTAGTACCTTCTAACCATGTATTCTTAACTAGTTCTCTAGTATATAAAACTAGCTTTATATGAACTTTCAATCACAATGGTTATGTATTGTAATTTCTAAATGTATTATCATTACATTAGGTGTTAGAGGAAAAATCATAAATGCTTAAGTTATAGTTAAACTATACATAAAACTCTATTGTAAAATGAACATCTTACAAAATCCAAGAGTTATGGTTGAGTACTTTTATGGAGGCTAATCTATCTCCATTATTGTAATCTTATTACTATAAAATATAGACATTAATTTAATAGCAACATGAACACATATATTTTATAGTTAATCATTGGTACTTAGTATAAATGGATAATTTCCTATAATGCAATGATTATGGTTTATGAACCAGAAAACATAACCATGAGGAAGACATAATGATACTATGCAATAATATATTAAGGTTTTGAATTTAAAACCCAGTGATTTGTGCAAATTGGCAAACGAGAATTCGACTATAGGTCCATGCCCATGATTGTGAAATATTTGCAGAGACACATGGTCGATGGTTGGTGAATAGGTTTGTTGAATTTATGTTACAATAAAACCCTGTCCAAACCCTAATTTCGTGTTGGTATTTGGTTTATTTTCCGTTGAGGGTGGTCGAGCTATGAGCTAGTGGCCACCATGGTCGTTGTCGAACCTCCATTAAAATGTACTCGGCCCTTGTGAGCCTTAATGAGCGATGTAGAAGGTTGAGTAAGAAGTTTAGTGTCCAAAGTGAGGTGGCTTTTTACTATGTAGAGGATACGAGGGTTTGGGTTGTCTTTTCCTTCGTTTCACTGTGAGAGTTGAATCTCTGTGTGAATGTTAACGACTGTAACTAGCATGAAAGAGTTTCTGCGTGAAGAGTGTTTGGTACTTGTTTACTGCTGGTCTTTGTGTCGGAGGTTTGAAACTTCCTTGTCGTTGTTAAGGATTTTGATTTGAATGTTGTTTCTGCACTTTCCCTCTTTACAGTGCTCCATTTTAACTTGTGTGCAAAAAGAAGAACTCGGTTTGGCTTTCCACAACTTCCTGGTTGCTCGACTCCATAAGGTAAGAACGCAACTATTTTTCCTTACAGTTTAATGGCACAGTTTCAATTATTATTTTGTGAAATAAAAGTAATTAATAGAACTTGGTTTTCTTCTCCCTACGCAGGCTCTCCAAGCCCAAGTTTGAAGCTGCAGAGTGTTACCCACCGTCTTCAGCAAGGGCGTTTCCCCTGGTAAGCCTTGGTGACACCTAGCGTTTTTACTGCACATAAAGTATGGTGGAAACATGATAGCACCGCCATGTGTGGTGGTTGATGGCTCAACCGTGGTTATTAGTTATGCTTTTTTTCTTTTACTTTGAGAGTTTTAAAAGCCCTCGTGGTTGTTTGTATTAAATGGATATGGCTTTCACAGCCGCGACTTCATGATTTTGGTTTTGAGCCTTCTCGCCCTTAAATGAAATAGATGATGATAATTTTTAAACTTTGGCTTTAAGCCGTGACTTTACTTGTCAGGCCACTCGGTGGTTTCTTGAAGATTTGATTAGCGGTTTTTTTACAGAAGAATGAATGGTCGTAGTTATAGCAACTCTCTTTATTTGAGAAGGGCTCTCGTAGCCGTGAACAGATAGATGTTTTAAATTCGATTTTGTGAGTTCTGTATAACTTGAGAAATAGTTTTTGAACATGATTTTAAGCCTTGAAAGTTAAATGAAAAAGATCGCAGGACTAACTATGTCTGTTTAGTTTGCTTTTAAAATACTTAAGAAAATTTTACAGCTTACAGCTGAAATTTACAGTATCATTGTTGGGTTTACATTTATGTAAAATTTTGTCTATGAGCTATTCTTATTATTATTCAGCTTATCGATGTTTAGGGTTAGATTGATCAGTAAGAAAATATTGTGTCTTATTTAAAAGAAAAGAAAAGAGATTTGAAGATTCTTGGTAAATAATAATTTGATAGCAGTAAAAATGAATAATACTGCAATGATATTTGAGAATAGGACTGGGATTGATAATATTAAATAATTATATTCCTTTTCTGAAATTTTCTGGAATAGCCTGTGCTAGGTTTTGATATTATAAGTTTTTACTTTATTCTGTTGTGAAAACAGATCTTTTGTAAACCCTAATTATTCTTAATGGTTTACAGAGTTAGTGGTTTTATTTTTAGTAAACCTAGTTTACATGCTTTTGTTATACCTAAGTTAACTATATAACTATTTTTTTTAATTTACTATTCTAAATAGTTAACCTAGTTTTAAAAAGTAAGTACTGAACCTTTATTATTTATTTATGTTTACCTATAGGATTTATAAAATGTAATTTACTAGTTTTGACTGTGTAAATATTATGCATATTAGTATATACTATCTAAATTTTTTTTTCTACCTGTACTTAGATAATTTAAATTATTTCAAAAGATAATACAAATACGACTAAAGTTCTGTGACTAAATTACACAAAATCCTATGGAAGTAATCATTTGCATCTACATTCAAGTTTATTTGAATCTACTTATCTGGATTAAATATACCTGTTGTACTAGAGTACTACCTTGCAAGAGGCGTGGAAAAATACAGTTTAGGTAATTTTTCCTATCTTATCCATTTAACTCATCAATGTTTCTATGGATTTACCCTAATCTAACTAGTTACTAAATTCCACAGCATAAATAACTTTTCCTAATTATCCCTAATAGTAATAAGACAAAACTCTTAAACTTTTCTGATGCAGTAATAAAATAATAACTAAACTTAAACAAGTAGAACATGTCAATTAGATGAGGTGACAACAGCTTAAGGAGGTTGATCCTCCCAACCAAATCCTGGAGAAGAGCTGAACAACAGTTCTCAGGACCCCTGAGCTTGTCTTCCGATACTCCTGTTAGAGTACTGGGTGAGATATGTAGTCTTGAGATCCTTTGCAACTCCACTGAGTGTTCAGCAGTAACTCAGTCTTGCTTACAATAGTAAGAACTTCGACTTAGAATTGTTGCACAAGTTCAGTCTTCAGCACTTATCCCCTCAAACTTACTTCAGCTAATCCCCTCCATCGAATTCACATGTGCACTTCATTCACTTATAATGATCACCGATCCAGAATGAGTAGCCTCATTTGTCTTCAATGGGAAGTTTTATTAGCATGCCTAGGTCTTTTGGGTCAGTTTTTACTTAATGAGCCACCTGCTCCTGTTCCACTTTCTTGGGGAATCATGACCACAAATATAGGGAAGTTGCCAACTGCAACATCTAGATGTAGTTTGAGGATGCTGCCACATGTCAATCTGCTCTCAACCCAGGCTCCTCCACCAAGTGACCAGTAAACACTCATTTAACAGCTTCCCTAAGTTGTTGTCTCATCTTTTATTCATTTATTAATAAAATATTCTGCCCTACATTAAATTATCCTTAACTTCACTTGGTCATTAATTACAAACTTTAACATAAAATATAACATAATGTTCCCCAATAACATAAAATTGTTTTGCAAATTGGGGCATGTGCCAGATCTCCAGAAGGCTCCACAAGAGTAAGCAAGATATCAAATCCATTCTCGAGTTATGTATCTTTGATGTGTGATCTTGTAGACCAAGAACCTACCAGTTATGAAGAATATGTACATAAGAAAGAATGGGTAGAAGCAATGACGGAAGAATACCAATCAATAATAAAAAATGATGTTTGGGATATAGTTACCAAACCAAAAGGCAAGAGTATGGTGTCTTCTAAGTGGATAAGATAAAGCATGGAGCTGATGGAAGTATTGATAAATACAAAACAAGGTTTGTGGCTAGAGGATTCTCTTAGAAAGAGGGAATTGATTATGAAGAGACATTTGCACCAGTAGCAAGGTACACTTCCATCAGAACCATCATGGAACTTGCATCCATGATGAAGTGGATTTTACACCAGATGCATGTGAAGACAACCTTCCTGAATGGTGTTATTGAGGAAGAAGTGTACATAGAACAACTACGAGGATTTGAAGTTGAAGACACATGGACTCATGTATGTAATTTGAAGAAGGATATGTATGGACTGAAGAAAACTCCTAGAGCCTGGTATGGAAGCATATGTAGCTTCTTGAAAAGCTTGGGCTTTACCAAAATTAAAGACGACCATAACCTTTACTTTAAGGTTTTGGATGATGAACCTATCATATTGTTGATGTATGTGGATGACTTATTTCTGACAGGAAATGAGAAACAAATTGTAGAGTGCAAGAAGAATGTTATCGAAGAATTTGAGATGAAAGACCTTGGATTGATGCACTATTTTCTAGGTCTGGAAGTATGGCAGAGCCCAGAAGGGATATTTCTCAACCAGGGAAGGTATGTTGTAGCAATATTAAAAAATATTTGATATGTTGGATTGTAAATCCATGGTCACACCCATGGATACCAACTTGAAGTTGTTATATGATGAATCATTAGAGTTAGTGTATGTAACTCAGTACAGACATTTTATTATGTCATTGATGTATCTAACAAATACCAGGCCATATATATGCTTTTCTATAAACACCCAGAGTCAATATCTAGTTAAACCTAGATGTGTTCACTTGATAGCTGCAAAGCATATGATTAGGTACCTAAAACGTATGATAGACTTTGGTTTACACTATGTTGGAGATCATTACTATAGATTGTATAGTTATATAGATGCAGATTGGGCTGGAAGTACCTCATACAGGAAGAGCACATTAGGTGGATGTTATTGTCTAGGATCCTCCATGATCACATGGTTTAGAAGGAAGCATTCCAGTGTTGGTCTCAGCACAGCTGAAGCAGAGTATATAGAAGCTTGTTCTGCTAGTTGTGAATTCATATGGCTTTGGAATTTGATGTCAGGTCTATTTGACCTAGAGTTGGGTACCATGGTGATTCTATGTGACAACCATAGTTGTATAAAGATGATGGAGAACCTAGTGTTCCATGACAAGTCGAATCACATAGAACTACAATATTTTTACATACAGGATATGGTACAGAAGGGAGCTATAAATATCCAGTATGTGATTACCGATGAGCAAGTTGATGATGTGTTGAACAAGCCTCTATCTCAAGTAAAGTTTGAATACTTCCATGACAACCTTGGTGTAGTTCAAAAATACCTTCCTCGTAAGGAGAAACAATGATGATGATGTTCTAGACTCTCCTCATAAGGAGGAACAATGATGTTATAGACTTTCCTCATAAGGAGGAACAATGATATTGTAGACCTTCCTCGTAAGGAGGAACAGTGATGATGATGTTGTAGACTTTACTCGTAAGGAGAAACATTGATGATGTAGACCCTCCTCGAAAGGGGGAGCAAGTTGATGATGCTGTGGACCCTCCTTGAAAGGGGGATTAGGTTGATGATGTTGCAATGGGATTGTATCATCCCTGTACATTAGTCCTAAAGTGATCCGCAGACCTTTGTCTCCATGTTTTAGTAGGATTGCATCATCCTTGGACTTATGTCCTAAAGTGATAGGGATTGATCGTCCCGTAATTGGATCCATGGAATTTTTTCTTTGTGAGGCATGAGGATTTCATCGTCATTGCAATTATGTCCTAAAGTGATAGGGATTGATCATCCCGTAATTGGATCTATGAACTTTTGTCTTCATGAGGCATGAGGAATGCATCATTCTTGGACTTATGTCCTAAAGTGATAGGGATTGATAATCACATAATTGGATCCACAGACATTTGTCTTTGTGAGGCATGAGGATTGCATCGTCCTTGAAATTATGTGCTAAAGTGATAGGGATTGATCATCTAGTAATTGGATCCATGGAATTTTGTCTTCATGAGGCATGAGGATTGCATCTTCCTTGGACTTATGTCCTAAAGTGATAGGGGTTGATCATCTTGTAATTGGATCATGTGTGCTGCAGGTTATGTTGTTGATGATGATGATGTTGTTGATCAAAAGATCAAGTATTGATACAAATGATGATGTTGTTGATCGAAAGATAAATAATGGCTATAGATGATGATGTTGTCGATTAAAATATCAAGTGTTGTTGCATATGATCGAGTGACTAAGTGCTCCAGAAGATGAAGATCAAAGATGAAGACTCGGTGTTGTAGAAGATGATGCTCCAGTACTGAGGAAGTTGAATATGTTCTAGTAACTATTCCATTTGATGACGGTTGTTGAATAAAACTTCTGATGACATATAAATGTATCACCTTGATGATATTGTAGATGCTCTCTCTCAGTTGATGTTGTTGTTGTCAGTAGAATACCCTTCTCGTTAAGGGGGAGTGTTGAAATATTGTAACTTCGAAGAATATTCTAAATGAATTTTATTGTTGTAACCTATTGGAGATGTTTTATTCCTCCATCAGTATGTTACTATTATATTTGGTCGTCATAGATTCATGAGGTAAAACCTTCGTTGTAATTCGTGCCAATAGAACCCTCCATAATATAATGTTATATTGTTTTATGTATTCCTAGGTGAAGTTGACCCAGTAAGTTTGTTGGGGACGACTTGTTAGGGAAAAATTCAAGTGCAAGGTAGAGTATAAATAGAGGAGGTGTGTTCCTCATTTGAACACACACACACTCACTTGTGTATAGCACATAGGAGAGAGAGAGAGACATATCTGCAAGGAGAAGGAGCACATGTTTTCGGTTTTAACTTTGTACTTTTGATACATATATATAGAGGAAGTTTTTATGGGTTTTCTTCCCCTAGAGGTTTTTCAAGGATAAATCTGTTTCTATATTGTGATTGTGTTTCTTTCAGTGATCCTGCATATGCTATTGTTGTGAAATTGAATTTAATACTAATGATATCTAGGTTAGCATATGAAATCTTAACAGTGGTGTCATATAATCGATATTATGTGATGATTCACCTCTGATCCTACATATCCACATTGCTAAAGGGATATTATCAGCATTGTAAACTTCACATTCTCGCGCCTGAACATAATCATCTTCAACGTCATCATGGATGTCCACTTCTTCTCTATTCTCTAGTCCCTCATTCATATTTTGTTGGCCATCATTGTTCTACTCTGTATCCATTGAGGCATTGTCAAATTCATGCCTTAATATTGGATCCTAATGTATGGCAAATATCTATTTCATGTCCAAAATATCTTCATAGAAAAGTATATCCACATGAATCACATACATATATTATACCTATGTTACAACATTTTTATTGATTAATAAACACACACACATATTCACAATAAACTATGAATAATAGATTATTGATCATTATTGCTTCTTGTTTGAGTTAAAGAAATACTTGTTGACAATGAATTGGTAGAACATAAGGCTCCTCACCCTCTAGTATGAATCTTGAGGAATCTATAGAAAAAAACCACTATGGGTATCATGTCTTCATGTCCTCTCAAATGCTTCATACCATCCACACTTAAAAATACAACATTTAAAAGAGTGGTAATCCAACTCAAATTTCTTGGAATTTTCCAACATATTGAAGATTCCCTTCAATAATATTCCCATATTTTGAACTTGCTCGATTGGATTGCTTGAAATCAACCATAATGCTACATTAAAAGGATCATCTCTTTACATCTACACTTTCTACACGTTAATGTCGACCATATGCCCACATTGCATGATATTTCCTCCCCTATGAAAGACCATTTATTTTAGTGAAAATAAATATAATTATACATATTTTAACAGTTAATAGTGTAAAAATTGTGTTGAAACAACATTTTGTAAAATTCCGAATGTACATTTTTTTCACTTCCTCCAGACATGTTGATTTCATCTTCGGTTATGTTTGCATCTATACCTACATCAACTTTTCAATTTTGAATTTGTTCACTAATCCATTGTAGTGTGCAATGTTTTCCGTATTCCCGAAGCATACCGGTGGGAAGTGTAGTATTCCTTGGGTTCAATTTCTTAAACTGTGTCCTTGCTTCTAACAATTCTTCTCTTTTTTTATTATTGTAGGAAACAATCCATGTGGTATACAACGAGCTTGTCGAGTAGAACACTTTCGTCTACACCTATTAAAAGCAACATGTATATTTCGAACTCCAAATGTCATCTTGTTAATTTGAAAAAAATAATTATAGAGTAAACGATTGTAAGAAAAATAACCACAGTGATCATGAATTTACCTACAAATTTGTACTTGAACACCATTAAATTGCGGTTTTTCTCCATCAATAATATATGATGCATGTTCTTCATCCCATCATCATGGCCCATCTTCAAAATATTTACCAAGGAATTCACATAGGAAAAAATTATTTCATTCAGTACATACCCTTGAGCCATGCAACCCTATGTATGTTCCTTTTACGGACATATCTCTTTAGAGTTTGCATATACTTCTCAAAGAAGAATATCCACCTTGTTGATACAACACCCGCCAATTCAATCTCATCGACTAGGTGTATAAGTAAATAGACTTGTAGTTCAATGAAACTTTTAGGGATCTCCTTCTCAAATGTACATATAATTTTTTCAATTTCCTTCTTCTATATCCACACTTCACATTCATGGATATCATTGGAGGTCACCCACCTAATATAATACTAGTCAATTTGTATGAACCTTTAGTCAAAATTAAATTACAATATAATATCTTTATGTCTCTCGCACATGAACATTTCATACCACATACCTTATAAATGATGAGAATCGACTTATGGAACTCCTTAAGTCAACAGTAAGACATGACCCCCCCCCCTAATTGCCAATGGCCCGATATGCTATCAAACACATTTATCAAAGTTCATTAGTATTTTTTTCACAAAGTAGACTATCAAAATATATTTAGTAATTAAATGCTAACAATAAGACTTAAATTATGATAATACCTTCATAAAATTATGGAAACCATGTATTTGAAATCCTTTTATATGTCCATCAAATGTAAAATATTTATTCAATGATGACCCATACCCAATGGGGTTCCTTATTGAACGGATGAAACTTTTTAGTTGGTCTAGCTCTTTCTTTTTCATAATCCATGGAGCTTCTTCATATGTTTCATTTTCCCTATTTGGCCAAAAAAGTCTTCTATTAAATTTGGTATGTGAAAGAACAATATCTCTCCTCGAAGACAAGTTGTCCTTATCTTTTCCTTATATATTTTGAAATATATAATCTAAGAAATTTTTTAAGATGTGCATATGATATAATATATGAGATATTAATAGATCCTTCCAGTAAGGGAGCTTATAAAATATGGATTTCCTTTTCATTACTTCTGGCATATTAACTACAACTTGCTATGGTTCTTCAATTGAAGCACCCTGATTAAGAAAAATCCTCCCAAGGTTTAAATTCAACATCTTCATACTTCTTAAGCCAATCACCTAGACCTATACCATGGGAGGGTCTCTATTTTAGATTTTTCCATCAAATTGATTCTTCACATGCTTTCTAAACTTATGACCTAGTAGTAGAAAAACCTTGTGGTTCACGTAAATAAATTTATGTAGATTTAAAAAATATTTCCCCTCAAATTGTTCTACACATCTTGTACATGCAAATATCCCCTTTATATGAAGCCCTGCAATTCAATAAGTAATGTTAATAGCATCAAAATAATAGTATAAGAGCAAGTATGAAATTTGGGTTGAAAATAAATTAGGGTGTAAATACGTAAATAATTTTTCTTACTTGAAAAAACACCGGTCAGTAAGAAGGGCGGGTAACTCCAACCAGAGTAGGTAATGGGCCCTCTCACGATTGTCAAGGTTGAAGTCTGCCGGCCAGGACTGCACATAAGTGAGACTATTAGCAATATTCCATGTTCAGAACTGTAACAAATGGGGCGAGCGGCAACATTTGAGTGAAACAAAAGGCACACGTACTTAAAGCCCAAGTTCCAATAATAGTTTAGAGAAATTCCTTTTTCCTCCCAATTAAGAAAACACCAACGGTTAAAATCCTATTCATCTGGCATCCTCCGCAGGAAAAAAATAGGATCACCCCAATGGACTCCACATGCACACGCCTTCAAAATACTCTTTGTTACCTGCAAAACAAAATTGAAAGATTTTGTATCCGATGATAGCTTGGGGATAGTATGTCCTAAAAGTTGGGGGAGCCTCAAACCTCTCTCCCTTTTGATCCACATTAGGCAGCAGGCAGCGCCGTGGTGTCCAAGTGAACAGCTAGGATTTCTCCTGTCTCCATGCCCACACCCATAAAAGTAAAAGCTGGGAAAAGTCCTATGAAATCATGAATAGTACAACATAACACACCATAAAACATAAAGGACCTATTTGATGGAGGAAATGATATGTCATGCATTCTTATTCCTTTCCATAGCAATTGTGTCTCATCAATAAAAGGCACAATATATAACCCATTTTTGTGTACTTGATGTTTTCCTAGAACAATGAGAGTCATAATAAGGTGCTCCTTGTTAACACTCATCCATGGGGAAATATTGTATACTATCGATTTGACTGGCCAAACACTATAATTTGAGCTCAAGAAAGAGAATGGGCACACTCCATTCATTGTAAGAGAAAACCTAATAATACAGGGTTCATCTTTGACTTTTGTGGGCCATTTTTCCTCTATGTGTTTCATTGCTTTGGAGTCGACTGGAATTCACATGAATCCATCTTAACTCATGTTATTGCATGTCGATCCATCAATTGTATGAGTGACTTGCAATGAAACATTCATCAAAGTCTAGGTATAATTGGCATGTGTCATAAAACCTTATTTGGAACTGTAGAACCTTGTACATCTCTACCATATCTCTTCTCTTTGCATACAGATAAGTCTACCTTGTTTTGATATTCATCTCTTTATAAAATGAAATCATTTTTACATGAATGAATTTTCCTATATTCAATCCCCAACTCGACCAATAATTGATGTGCTTCTCTACAAGTTGATGGAAACACATTCTCTTCAAGTAATATTTTAGTATTCAGAGCCCTATAATATTTTTAAAGATTAAATCAATTGAATGTATCAATTAGCTTAAGCAATTGTTGTGTTGCAAAATTATAAATGTTCTCAATTTATCATGGTTGCATTTTATCAATATGTTTCTGCTACATTTGCAACAATAACCATGTAGCTTTGGTGAGGGGGGTTATTTTTTTTGTTAATTTGTAAACATTAGATGACCCAACTCATTAATTAATTAAAACCTTAACAATTGAAAGTTATTTTTCTTCTTCTTAAATAATCAAATGTTTCAATAAAAAGATATCCTTAAAATTGAAGATGTTAATGATGTTCAAATGGTAGTTTTGGGCATTTGTTGAAGTGTTATTCCAATTGAACAACTTTCTATGCTTCATGCCACTTCCAATTGTGTATAATATTCTCATAGAAAAAAACGATAGTGCAAAACCTAGTAGCTTTTCTAAGAAGGGTGGCATTTTTTATACACAAAATTCTAGTCTTATTGAGTTGAATTCAACTGCAATGTTATTGAGAGGAAACAACCACTAGCATCATGATTTTTTCGAGAACCTATTTTGGATAACCCTCCCAAAAAATGTAATTAATGTTTATATAAGCACAAATGATTCTATATAAAAGATGATAGTACCACCAAAGTCAACAAAAATGGTCATCCTAAGAGTGTATCATGAGGTAAATTTAAAACTAATGAAATCACCATTAATATTTTTTCACTCAATACTACAAAGGCTAAAATGTTTTTAAGGGAAAACACATGTTGGGATACTTTATGGTAATGTTCCTAATGAATATATCATTTATATATTGCTCAAAAACAATTTAGATCCACATAGTTAGTATTGTTTCCATACTCACAACCTAACTAAAAGATTCTTCTTATCCCATATTACCTATAAATTCCATGCCCCTCAAGGAATTAATTAAGCCTTTGGATTTGGAAGAACAAATTAGTTGAGTTCTCCCCTAGACTGAACGTTTTTTTCTAACCAACTAGGTCAATTTTATTTCTCGTGATCTTATGAACATTTTCAAGCCTAAGCCTTGATATAAAGTTCCTTAAATTTTATCTATCCGAGGACTTGAAGGATTTTATCCTCATCTAGGTAGGTGAGAAAATGTCAAGGAACCCAATCTAGTACATGCACTCGGATAACACTTTCTTTTAGTGCTAATTATTGGATAATTATATTTCATGTGATTTTTGTTTTATGAGCCTAGTTGGCGTCTTAATGAACTTTCCCACTGAGACCCAACAAGCATAACTATGTTCTCATTTTTAAAATGATAATAAGGGATCATAGAACCACCTTGCGGGTTAAAACAAGAGTAATCCTTCCATGATTCAATCTATAAAAACGAGGTGGAATATGGGTTCCTAGTAGGTCTTAAGATCCTTTGGTTAGAAATCTAGTGCTAAAACAATGTCAATAAGACTACTTAGTAAGGATGAATGCACAATTAGGTTTCGGTTATTCCTTCTTCACTAAATTCTTAGCTGGGTGATTAGGCTAATGGATGGATTAAACTACCAAGGTATTTACTTTTCTTGAGTGGTTGTTCTGACTCAGACGTTATAAAATATCTAACCCTTACAATGCTCTTAATGGTATTAGGTACAATGAAGAATAAATACATGACATAGTGGGTTCTTAGTGAAATCTTTATCATGGAATAACTAGGGTTTGAATTATCCAAGTAGAAAATATAAAACCTATCAGATAATGACTTTGTTTGGTAGAGTGGACATTATGTGTTTGTAAGAATTTATAAATACCATATTCGTATTTTGTATAGACTTAGCTATTATTTATTTGGGTGTTGAATGTTTTACTTTTGATCATATTTACGGGAAAGGTGGTTTCTCCACCATTATATCCCCTCATCTTGCCTTTGTTTTTGTTGAGTGGTGTAGTGATTGTATAAAAACTTTGACATTGACTCTTTTAAATCTTGATGGATGCTTGATAAGCCTAATCAACGTTTACTCTTATAACAATGTTGTTGACATATAATCCTTTTATTCACTATATAGTTGATGAACTACCAAATTCCACGTGGATGGGATGAAATGATTTTGGTTTGTGATTTTTCTTATCTAGGGTTTGAGTGACCCTAGTAGAAAATATACAACCTAGTATATCATGAATTTGATTGGTGGAGTGAATATTATTTTTTTGTAATAATTCAAAAATACCATATTCTTATTTTGTATGGCCTTATATATGATATGTTTGTTTGTAGAATGTTTATATTTTAATCACCTTAACGAGAAGGTGATGTCTCTACCATTATATCCCCTCATCTTGTTTATGTTTTGGTTGGGTGGAGAATTGACCCTATAAAAATGTTTATATTGATCATAGATCGTAAATTACTAAAGTGGCATGATTCGAAATATCAAAGCTTCTTATATACAAAAAAAATTGTGAGTAAGAAAAATCTACCTGAAATAGTATATTATAAGAAATTTCATCATAATTCCTCTCTTCTTATAAACGAAATAAAGGGAGTGAAAAATATCCCACCAAATTTGTGGCTCGGTCAACCCTTTCCCTCCAAGCTTCTGTAATACTGAATCCAGGTGTTATGGGAAAATTTGTATCCGGATGTTAAAGAAGATAATCCATCTTCTTAAAAATAAAGCGTGTTCTTATAGCTATTTGGCACATATACTATATTATTCTTGAACAATAGTTTGTCTAATTTCCTTGAATTGTAACTTGAATTTTTTCTCTATTCCATTTATCATTGTTGTCATGCTTCCCGTGTACATGAATATGAAAGTCCAATACTCATATTAGACCATATCAATGCCATCTTTGCTCTTATTCCAAGCACATTTGGGATGTAATCTTGTGTCATTACCCTTCTATTATCCTCATATTTCACCTTGTAAGATGAGGGATCACAAGTCTTCTCAGACTCAAAATCACCATACAATGTTGCATTGAAGTTTTTCTGAGGTGATAGGGTAGTCAAGGTCGAAATGGAATCTAAAATATATGATTTATCATACTTGACTTCCTTTGCACACTGTAGGATCCATCCCTTTTTTTGCATTGATCATCATTATTGTCAGCAACACTGGCTTGATTCTCATCACATTAATCTTGGTCAATATAATCTTCATCTTTATCAAATATTTCATGGTCATTTTCTTAATCACTATGATATGTTGTATATTTGTCTTTCTTACTATCTTGATCGATATCATTACACTCATCTTTGCTGACATAATGTTCTATTGTATCTTCCTTTTTAACATCATCTTTTTTTATAACTTTCTCTTCCTATTCAAGGTAATCTCTTCTCGTTCCAATACCATGGGAGATGTGGGCTTTAAATCTCTTCTCTTCAAAACTATCACTGTCATCACTAGGAGGGGCCCAATCTTTTGGATACTTATTAGCAACACTAGATTGACTCTCATTGAGGTCATCTCTACCCATTCTAATTTAACGGGAGACGATGGATTTCAATATCTTCCACAACAAAATTTCAACCCAAAATCTGACACCTTGCATGTCTGAAATTCGACACTTCTCAGTCGCATCTTCGACACATGCACTTTTTTTTTCCATTGGTGGCATAGTGTATGATATTCGACATGATACCTAAGTCAGTCTATTGATAGGCCGAAATGGCACAACAGTCAACTAAGAGACAACCCGATCCAAAAGCTTTCAAAGCTACTCTCAGTCATTAGATAATTGTCTCTGATGGGATTAAGGCCTCGTTTCCTTCCCTTTAAATTACTCCCAGCTACAGGAGGAGACTCAAAGGAAAAAATAAAGTTAATGTTTGTTAACTAGATCTATACTAAACCTATGAATATACACAAGAAAATATTAAAGATAATTACTAAGTTAGTTGATATGTTACACAACTGATAACTAAAAATTGATCTAGTTAAACCAATTCACCTATAAGTATAAGAATAAATAGTTAAGAAAATATTAACAAACTCAACCAATGACATAAATTACACTATAGACACATGTACATTCATAATAAGATCGAAAGATACCTTGGCAGAGTTTAAATGTAAAAATATGATTCAATCTAGTTTCTATGAGCTAAATCAAAAACTAATATATACATATGCTAAATATCCTATCCTGATCAGGAGCATGATAATATTAACCCTGGAATAAACTTGCAAATAATGATACTGTGCAGACAATCCTGAAAACATTCAGAAGAAATTCTGAAAAGGAACCAGACGACACACAGAACTAGTACATCACATATATTATAACAATAACATCAGAATTTACTATATAACATGAATTTGCAAGTTGAACTAGCTTAGATCGACAATTTAATCATGATGCATTAGCACATTTCTGAAAAGAAAAGTAACAACACATAAAAACTGCAAAAAGAAATAACAAGATCATATGATACCACAAGTACATCTCCATAGTAGAAAATACTGCAAATATACTTATAAATATCTTCAGTATAATGATGCTGCAACTACTAACAAGAAATTGTCTTCAGCTACAGAAAATGATAAAGTGATCCTGCCCCAGTTCCTTTCATTAAACATTGACCCCATTTACAGTCAAAATCCTGTTTCCTTAAATACATTCAATCTCATATAGAGATAATTCTAAAAAACAGGAAACTACATCATCGTAATCTTAACCAATTTCATCCAAAACAAAAAAATGACAAATGAAATTGTCATTTCCTATATACGTTATGATATCCCGAAATTGAAAAGATTCGACCTATAGTGCTAAATCATAAAATGATAAAGACACTAGAAAATTAGTGACACCTGGGAGACGACATATCCATAATTGAAAACGATTTCAACTGATTCGTTCATAAATCTCCAGAAATCATCCTGAAAACGAGAAATCACCAACTAACTCAAAACAATACCTGGAGAACAAAACAATACCTGGAGAACAAAATTAACTTCATTATCATTTGTTGCTTTTACTTACAAACTTCAAATCCGAAATACTTTCTAGACATATGTACAAAAGTGAGTATCCCCAAAATGCTATGATTTAACAGGAGTATTGAAAACCTGCATATTCACACCAATCACCGGATTTTATGAGCATGGAACCTGTGAGTGACCTTTAAACTGCATCAAAGTGACCTAGGCGTTTAGCTCATGAACTCTTTCCTCATTTTTATGATTCTCATGTTGCAGTTTCATAACTCTCCGAATCAACTTGTTCTTATGTCTCTTCAGATGCAAGATACATTTACCTGCTATATCGGATTTTTCCTACAACCTCACATTCTCAGCTTTAACAGAATCAGTACTTGCCACCATCTCCGTCATTTCTACCTCCATTCGACGTATCTTGTCAAGCAGACAATTGACGAATAATAGGTGAATTGCTTCACCAATTCGATATGAACCAAATAGATTCTCCTCAATAAGTTTTTTCTCAATTTGAGGATTTGGCACAGAGTCAATTTGAGGATTCTTATCAGAAACATGAGGACTGTGTGCTAACGAATGAGTCACAGACTCGGGATCCATGTCATGGCCATCATGCGAGACAGGTCCATTCTCTTCATCATCTAATACCACCGTTTCTATGTCGTTATCATTCTTCACAGCAGACTTAACAGCATTGGCTTTGTATGCCATACTCCTAGTAAATCTAATTGCAACCTTAACATTTGGCTTCTTGCTCATCTTTCTGCAGGGTTTGTCATTACGGTTCGGCGTTACTAGGGAAAGGTTTAGAGATTTCCTCCTTCTCTTAGAACGCATGGGAGAACTAGGACTTTGCACAGGAGTGGGAGCGAGATCTTCATGGACACTGGGGTTTACACAATCATTAGGGTTTGGAATATGATTGTGTGCAGGCGAGGTTGGGACTTGACAAGGCAGCTGATGCCTTACACACTCCTCTGCACAATCAAATTGGTATTGGCAAAACGCCATAAAACCATTCTGCTCAAGAAAATGGTCCCAGGTCTGATTTCGCTTAGACAGCTCCCTCTCCACCAACATTCTGACAAGACCATGGTGGAAAAGACTCTGACCGATATTCTTAGGCCCTTTCTTGATGGCCACAGACATCTTATTCATGCTTTGAACTAAGTAATGGGGTAAATTGACAGGCAGACCGAGAAAAGAAGTCATCAATCTAAGATGATAGACATATGCAGAAGAAAGACAACCCTCACAAGTCACATACCTGTGAATGACGTCCAACACAGGCCTCCATTCCTTTTTGAAAAATTTGCGTGACATGCCAGCCCTGAAAGACACGTCCTGGCAGGGTTTTTTTAACATTTGCCTCCATCCGGTGGCTTTCATCTGCTTGGATTTAAACCAGCGTTCCCCTACTAAAGGTAGGTCTGTAGCCAAGGCAACTAAGCGCTCATCAACTCTGAACTGGAGGTCGGCCACCTGAACTCTAGCATCAACCAACGAGAGGGAAAACAACCTGGTAACTTCAAGGTTCGAATCTTCAAATTTGCGAATAAAGGGAAGCCACCCGACTGCTTCTACCTTGGCTAGGAGCTCCAGGTTCTCATTAAGAAGCTTCGAATTATTAGGTTCGACCCTAACAACTGGAGCCATAGCTATGAGCGCGAACGCACACAGTTGCACACATAGGAGATACACCGGATTTCAATACCACAGAACGTTGGAGGGAGACCATTCGGGATACAGACCAAGCAAAAACCATAAACGATGAAACCCAACTCCTTCATAAATGGAATGCGACATGAGTAAAATCAGACATGAACCTTGTGAATTCGGCATGAACGAAAGGGAATGATTACACAACGAGGTGATCACAATAATGAAAAGGGATGGCGAAGAGTCCAGAACAACCTCACTTAGCCATGATTTATTCGGCTTGATCGACATAAAACCACAAATAGCATAGCGTATAGGTGTTCAACGAGCAGGAGGACACCACACTATGCTCGTACTGCAATTAAATGTCATTCAAAGATTACTGTACGTGTATCATGATGACATATCAGCTTGCAATCAAGTGGATCGGATTTGGATATGGTGACATGGATCGAAACAACCATAAGGAATGAACCTTGGGCGCTGAAACATGAACCTTACCATATAATAATACCAACCTTCGGAAATGGCGAACATGCTACGTGAAAACACATGACATAACCCATTATATCAACCCCAACCATCAAATGGTGAATATAAGCCACATATGAGGAATAATACAAAGGTCGAGATTAATTGCATAATTCGAAGATTGGAGGATAGACCTTAAGGATGATAAAATTGCATGAAATTTTAATAAAGCACCCCAGCGTAAAATAGTGAGTCTTCCTTGTTCTATACCTTGTAAAATTTGCAATTAAAACACAAATTAATCATACCAAATAATAGATGTTCAAATAAGGCTTATGGAGAGAGGCATATAAACCCAAATCTTATCTTCTAATTTCAAGACACAAATCCATTCAAAATAATGATTTTAATATAACGGCCCTTTGCCAAATAACCATAGTTTCCAATGTCATAAAAACAATGGAATTTCACCGTTTCAGTAGCTAATGGAATTTCATCGTTTTAGTAGCTCCTTATTCTGCAAGTTGAAATGAGAAAATCAAATATTTCATCAAGCAAAATGAAATTTTGCTTGATGAAATTTGTTTTTTTAAGGCTGTTGAGTAGGGGCACAACAGATGGCGACTGACTGGGCGGAACAGCTATCTCTATTTTCTTGGCCTGAAATCATGCAATCAAAGAATTAGATCCCTCATGTATACCACTGTAAGAAGCCAAATTTTAGCACCTTAAACAGATTCAGGAATTTCATATTTCTAAAGCTTACTAGAAATTTACACTTTTAATTATTTATTTGATAAAAATCAGGTCTCTCACAAGAATCAATCCAAACGAAGTAAGGATGTAGATGACTAGGTTTTGGAGAATAAAGTCTTAATACCACAAGCATGGCCTTGCTGCCAACAGGCGTCCATAGCGTCGACAGGGTTGCTTCAAAGCCCAAAGAATGCCAGTATCCCATCTGCTAGCTATAGATAGACAACTCTGGTTAGGTGGAAATATTATTATCATTTTCTCTTCTTTTCTTTTTTTTTCTTTTTTTTTTCTTTTCTCTTTATGAAAACACCTGAAGGCCACGGTTCTGGCTTGGTAACCAGGTAGTAACCATGTTCGTCACCAATCTGCACTACAGTAAATAAACCGGCTCATGATGAGACCTTTTATCCCTTGGTGTTTTGTCCAAGGGCCATTGTCCCGGCTTGGTAACCGGAAGAGACAATGTTACTGAATGCAAATCTATGATCCTAAATAGACTGGCTCGTGATGAGACCCTCTGTCCTTCAGATTATGTCAAAATTAATTGTTTTTGTATTCAAATCCAACCATGGCCAGATTGTAGTTATATTTAATCTCAAATGAGATTGTCTTAGCAGATGGGGAGGCAAGTCTAACTCTATTAACGAGAGGGGGTGGCATAAACAACTTAAATAGATAACCTTGACAAATACTGCTCTAATCCTTTTGGAAAAATATTTGTGGAGACTGATCTTATTAATTTATATTTACATGATCTAGGAGTTTCTGGTAAAATTTAGAAAGATGAAAAAACCGTAGACTGTTCAAGAAGTAAAACAACATGACAATATTCGGGATAGTGAGATCATGATGCATGATTTGTAGGTCAAACATAAAATTCAGTGAAAAGTCATCAACCCGAGATTAAATGAATTAATCACTCTCAGAAATTATGCGAATAGAACAACAAATAGATGTGAGGGGATATTCAAAGCAAACAAATAAAATGAACACACTAAAAAGTTCCACAAACTGAGAAAACCACACAAGGTATGTACAAGATATTCCCCTAATGGGTATCAGCAGAAATATTTTTTGATTAGATGGCCATTTACCGGAAGGTTCTTGATGTCTCCCTCCAGCGTCTGCAACCTGAATGTGCTGGGACCAAGTTTTTCTATAATGATAAACGGTCCCAGCCACAGGCATTGGAACTTGGTATGTTTTCCTCTATCTTTGTGCTCTTTGTCCCATTTCAGAACTAGGTCACCTACTTCCAAATCCCTACTGGCTGATTTTCTGTGATCGAACCAGCGTTTCACTGTCTTCTGGTGTTGGTCAATTTTTTTTTTGGCTAACTCTCTTTCTTCCTCCAGTTTAAGCAGAGTATTAATCCGATGTTCCATGGCAGAACATGTTGTTTCCTGCACTGACTGGGAAAGCTGTAGAGAGGGTAAAAATAGATGGGGAGGCAAGATGGCTTCTTTACCATATACCAGGAAAAAAGGAGAATTACCTATGGCAGCCTTGGGAGTCACTCTATCAGCCCACAGGGCATTTGATAAGGCATTGTGCCAATTTTTATGATGATTAACCACTGTGCATTTCATAATTTTGATTAAGTTGTTATTGGAGGATTCAGCTAATCCGTTACCTTGAGGATAGTAATTAGCTGAATACTTTAATTTTATACCCTTTTCCAATGCATATTCAGTTAATTTTACAGAAGAAAAATAGGTTGCATTGTCAAAAATCAAAGATTCGGGAACGCCAAACCTGGTGACAATAAAAGAGTCAAGGAATGATATCACCTGCTCTGAGTTAACCACTCACAAGGGGATGGCTTTGACCCATCTAGTGAAATAATCGGTGGCTGTTAGAATGTATTTGTGCTACTATGAGGAAGCTGGTGTGATTGTACCAACAATGTCCAAACCCCATTGTTGAAATGGGACTTCAATGATAACAGGCTGGAGAGGTAATGCTGTTTTCTTAAGTCTTCCGCCTGCTCTCTGACACTCCTGACATTTCCTAGCAAAGCCAAATGCATATTTGAACAAAGTAGGCTAGTAATAACCAAATTTGAGTACTTTATGTGCAGTGGTTTCTCCGCCAAAGTGTCCCTCGGCTGGCCCTACATGTAATTCTGATAACACACTATCAGCTTCATTTCTTTCTAAACAACGAAGGAGGACACCTTTGAAATTCTTTTTGAATAGACTGTTATCAATTAGCTGATAAGGGGTAGATCTTAATCTCAAATCCCTTTTGCTACGTGAGTCTAAATGTTCAGGAGAATTTCCATGTAATAGAAAAAACTTAATGTCATGATACCAAGAATCAGAGGGGGCTGAGATTGGAAAAACTTCCCTTTCAAACATAGAATGTTCATCGATAAAGTGCAGATCAGATTCAGACATGTCTGAAGATCCGGCAGCCAACTTACAAAGTCCCTGTCCTCTGACAATCTTCAAAGGTTTGATTTCCAGGTCATACTCCTGAAGTGTTGTAACCCAATGAGCTCGCTTTTCACCGAGGTCCTTCTGCACCAAAAGATTTCTGACTGCAGAATATGGCACAATAACCTTGGTATGAGACTTTAGCAGATAAGGCTGAAAATTTTTTACTGACTTAAAAACAACAAACGCTTGTTTGTCTACTTCTGGATAATTGAACTCTGCGTTGTTTAAACTGGAACTTGTAAAAGCAATGGGAGCTTCATTGTTTTCCTAATTTTTCTGCATTAAAACAGCAGCATATGAAGAGTCAGAAGCAAAAGTGTACAAAATAAATGGTTTAGAGAAATCCAGGCTTGTTAAGGTAGGAGCTTCAGCAATAGCTTTTAATATATCGTGAAAGGATTGCTTTTCCTCAGTAGACCACTTAAACTCAGCATCTTTCTTAATCATTTTCTGAAGTGGTCTAACAATCTCAGTGAATCCAAGGATAAACCTAGAGACAAAATTTATCTTCCCTAGAAATGATTGCATGGTTTTCTTGGAGTGAGGCATAGAAATCTGTGATATAGCCTGGGTTCGTTTAGGGTCAATATTGATACCGTGTTTTGAAACTAGAAAACCCAATAATTTACCTTCTGTAACCGCAAAGATGGATTTCTTGGGATTCAGGGAGATCCCATAGTTCCTGCAACGTTCAAAAACCCTCCTAAGATGTGTTAGGTGATCAGCCCTATTTTTTGAAAAAATAGTTACATCGTCAAGGTAAATAACAACAAATTGGCCGATTAGGCCTCTGAACGCAATGTCCATCGCCCTTTGAAAAGTTGCTCTGGCATTAATTAACCCAAATGGCATTTTCCTGTAGGCATAAGTTCCCCAAGGGGTTCTAAAGGTTGTTTTCAACTGATCTATTTTGGATACTAACACTTGGTTGTATCCCGAAAAACCATCTAAAAGTGAAAACATTTCAGATCCAGAAACTTGTTGTAAGATTTTTTCCATAGGGGGGGCGGGATAATTATCTTTTTTCTGAAACCTTGTTTAGATTTCGGAAATCGACGCATAACCTAATTTCACCATTTTTCTTTCTGACCGGGACGACATTTTCCACCCACTGCGTATGCCACACTGGAAAAATTATTCTAGCAGCGAGGAGTTTGTTAAGCTCTTTCTTAACAACCGGTTCTAGGCTAGGGTGCATTTTCCTCAAGTTCTGCTAGAAAGGTTTAGCCTGTTGTTTCATGGGGATGACATGTTGCATTATATTTGGATCAAATGTCTTAAGATCGTCATATGTCCAAGCAAAAATGTCTTTAAACTCATTAAAGAGTTGTATGAAGGCTGTTTTTTCTTGGGGAGTACACATACTGCCTAGATTGACACATTGAGGATTATGTTCGGTACCTAAATTTATGACTTCAGATTGCATAATAGAGCTGTTGGTTTTACAGTTCCTTGCACCTTTAAATTTGTCCTTCAAATCATATAATTTCTCAATTTTAATTACAGATTTAGGAAGGGTACTGACCTGATCAAGAGATTCTTCAATCGAACAAGGTTTATGAATTACCAAAAAATTGTATATATCTTCATCATGAGTCATTTCATCGATGACTGCGTCTTTGAAGGTGTCCTTCATGGTCAAAAACTCGATTAATTGCTCGTCATGGTCAAAGACTCTCCAGTTAACAATATTATCAGGTATGGAAGGCCTGAAAAGCAGTTCGACAGAGAAAGAATCAACAAACATTCCTTCAGATGGAATTAACCTTGAGGCAACATTCGCCAACAGATCTGCTTCCTGGTTCAAGTAACGAGGAATAGAATTTATATTAAAAGCCTCAAATGAAAATAATAAATTCCATACCTCTGTCTGGTAATTTCTTAGATGACCAGCAATGCAATGTATAGTATTGCGTACATGTCTAATGATAATTTCAGAGTCCCCTAATACTATCAAAGCTTTAGCTCCTAGATCAATTGCCTTTTTCAGCCCTTGAATAAGGGCTTCATATTCAGCAATATTATTGGTGCAATCAAATTCCAACCTGCAAGCAACAAAATACCTTTTCTCATAGGGATCTATTAACAAGCAACCAGCCCCAGCTCCTTCCTTTGACTTAGATCCATCAAAGTACAGGGACCAGAGCCCATTATTCAGGTCTAAATGTGCAGTGTTTAGAACTGGAATTTCATCTAAAACTTGTGTAAAATGAAAAAATTTGGACTGCTATTCTGGGTCTTGGACCAATGATGTTTCAGCCTCAAGGTTTCCAAAAAATGAATCAACCATGTAATTACCCATTATAGTATCAGTAAATAACACTGGCTCGTTTGAGTCATCCAGTTCGGTGACCGTGTGCTTCATATAACGCTCTCGATCAATTTTGATTTTGTTTGGGCGGCCATTCTGAGGAAGCCATAAGTGTGACCAGTCCGTTGCAAAATATCCCTTCAATTTTTCAGACCAATCTCTGCTGAGGAATAAACCATATGCTTCAGGGATATCTGCAACAATTATGTCAATGATGAAATGAACCTGAGGGTTTGAGGCTAACCTTATCAGTACTTCCTTCAACTTTCCTATTAACTTTACGTTTGATCGGTCAAGTTGCACAATGCTCGTATCACATGGGACGGGGACTTCATTAAGTTTTTTACATACCGAATATGGCATGACTTTTTTTGAAGCCCCTGAATCTATCATACAATTGTGTACCTTACGATTGCAAATTTCAAATGTGAGCAGAAAAGGAGGAGTTGAGGAATCTGATTTCTTACCTATGGATGAGGCATTAACTGCAACTTTTGTTGGATTGTCTTTGGTACTAGCAGAACTGTTCTGAGTGGAGGGAACTTTGCCATTTTTACTTAGAGAAACCCCTTGCATCATCTTGTCTCGAATCATAGGCAATTTGAGGAGTTCATAGATAGAAATATTAGCTCTGATTTTCTTCAAATCCTCAACCAGGTCATATTCTAACTCGAGAGAAGATGTAGACTTAGTGTTTGAAGATTGGTTTTTTTGTTTTGACAGTCGAACTGTCATCGGTAGGTGTTGTGGAAGGTTCCCCTGAGGACTGATTTTTCTTGCTCCTATTATTATATTGATGCTGATTGACATTGACAATAGCAACATCTTTATCGTCAGTCAATTCCGTGGTATCCCAAAAGTGACTAATAATTTGAGGAGGTTTTCTTTCAGTGTTATCATCTATGCCTTGGGTATCTTTAGAACTCTGTCCTGAAGATTGGGTTTCACTTTCAGCTAATGTTTCTAAGCCTGAGACCAATAATTTCAGGAAGCTATTAATTTCATCAACATTATTAGCCTCAGAGGGTGGGGTTTGTTTAGCAACTGTATTTTGGAACGGTCTTCTAAAAGGCTATCTGGGTGGTTCTTTATTTGGAATACTTTCAGATGTACCCTTTTTCAAATCAATGATTTCATTGGATAGCTTCTTTATGACTCTCTAGAGGCTATCTAAATCTAGTGCATCTTGACCCTTTTTATTAGGATTTGTGGTTTTGGAAGGACTCTTACTCTTTTTGCGAGAAGAAGACGCAGAATCTGTGTCTACCCCAGGGTTCATCTTAATAGCAGACATTTCCTTTTCGAACTTGATGGCTTCATCAAAGGTTTCAGTGAGAGTCAGTTTAGCCGCTCTCCTGACAAACATGGCCATTGATACGGGAAGGGCTGAAGTATAAAATTCAATAGTGACATCTTCAGCAGGCCTTGAGGTAGCAGGGATTCTGTTTCTAAGAGTCAAGAACCGCTGGTTAAAATATTTGACCTTCTCCTTGGTTTCCATATGGATCCTAGACAATTCTAACACCAACACCGTTGGAGTCTTATTGTCTCCAAACTTATTCATGAAATCCAACTCAAATTCATTCCAACTGGAAATAGAACCAGCAGTAAGTGAGAAATACCAGGTCGAGGCTTTGCCCTCAAACGTATAAGGGAAAATCCAGCAGACTACATCTTCGTGCTCAACATTCAAAAGCCGAACTGCTAGCATGAATTTCTTGACATGGTCTTCTGCAGGTTCTTTTAGCTCGGGATTGAATTTGGGAAACAATTTCTTGGGATTCTTAGGTAAAGGATGTTGATCACCTGGAACAGTGACCACATCCTGAGCTAACCATGGCATATTGGCATTGGGGTTCGAGTTTAAATTTGCCATGTTCCTTGGTGATGGAGGTGGTGAAGGTGGGGCTTGAAAAATGTGTGGAGGTGAATGTGGTGGGGATGGGGGTTGACCAGACCCTCCTGAAGCAGGTGGTCCTGAAGAAGATGAAGGTTGATTGGTGCCTGTTCGAAACTGTTGTAATTGCTGGTCAAGGAAGGCACCTAAAGGTTGATTATGTTCTTCAGAAGTAGACTCAATATGGTGAGTGCGTGGACGCCTGATCTGTGGAAGAGGCAATTCTGTAGGTGGGATCCAAGTGAGATTTGAATAAGCTCTGGTTAAAATCCTGCTGGATTCATTGATGTCCTGCTCGAACTGGTCAATTTCTTCAGGTGGATGGGCATCGCTAGAGTTAAACTGATGAATGAGATTTCGAACAATATCGTTCAACGGGGTCTCACCTAATTGCAATGACTAGAATGTTTGTGGTTGAGATGATGACTGCAATTGACCTGATCTAGAAAGTGGTGTAAATTAAGGAGTAAAGGATTGATCAATTTTGTGAACAGGATTGTTTTCATCAGCCATTTGCTTAAGCTGGCACTCCTTCTAGCGCCATTGTTGACGGGCCGAAATGGTACAACAGTCAACTAAGAGACAACCCGATCCAAAAGCATTCAAAGCTACTCTCAGTCGTTAGATAGTTGTCTCTGATGGGATTAAGGCCCCGTTGCCTTCCCTTTAAATTACTCCTAGCTACAGGAGGAGACTCAAAGGAAAAAATAAAGTTAATGTTTGTTAACTAGATCTATACTACACCTATGAATATACACAGGAAACTATTAAATATAATTACTAAGTTAGTTGATATATTACACAACTGATAACTAAAAATTGATCTAGTTAAACCAATTCACCTATAAGTATAAGAATAAATAGTTAAGAAAATATTAACAAACTCAACCAATGACATAAATTACACTATAGATACATGTACATTCATAATAAGATTGAAAGATACCTTGGCAGAGTGTAAATGTAAAAATATGATTCAATCTAGTTTCTATGAGCTAAATCAAAAACTAATATATACATATGCTAAATATCCTATCCTGATCAGGAGCATGATAATATTAACCCTGGAATCAACTTGCAAATAATGATACTGTGCAAACAATCCTGAAAACATTCAGAAGAAATTCTGAAAAGGAACCAGATGACACATAGAAGTAGTACATCACATATATTATAACAATAACATCAGAATTTACTATATAACATGAATTTGCAAGTTGAACCAGCTTAGATCGACAATTTAATCATGATGCATTAGCACATTTCTGAAAAGAAAAGTAACAACACATAAAAACTGCGAAAAGAAATAACAAGATCATATGATACCACAAGTACATCTCCATAGTAGAAAATACTGCAAATATACTTATAAATATCTTCAGTATAATGATGCTGCAACTGCTAACAAGAAATTGTCTTCAGCTACAGAAAATGATAAAGTGATCCTACCCCAGTTCCTTTCATTAAACATCGACCCCCTTTACAATCAAAATCCCATTTCCTTAAATACATTCAATCTCATATAGAGATAATTCTAAAAAAACAGGAAACTACATCATCGTAATCTTAACCAATTTCATCCAAAACAGAAAAATGACAAATGAAATTGTCATTTTCTATATACGTTATGATATCCCGAAATTGAAAAGATTCGACCTATAGTGCTAAATCATAAAATGATAAAGACACTAGAAAATTAGTGACACCTAGGAGACGACATATCCATAATTGAAAACGATTTCAACTGATTCGTTCATAAATCTCTAGAAATCATCCTGAAAACGAGCAATCACCAAAAACCAGGAAAAGCGCATCTGGACAACCAACCATATCATCTGCAACAACACACAGTAAGAATTAGCCCAAACATGAGTGTAAATAAATTAAATTTAGTAATTCACCAACTAACTCAAAACAATACCTGGAGAACAAAATTAACTTCATTATCATTTGCTGCTTTTACTTACAAACTTCAAATCTGAAATACTTTCTAGACATATGTACAAAAGTGAGTATCCCCAAAATGCTATGATTTAACAGGAGTATTGAAAACCTATATATTCACACCAGTCATCGGATTTTGTGAGCATGGAACCTATGAGTGACCTTTAAATTGCATCAAAGTGACCTGAGCGTTCAGCTCACGAACTCTTTCCTCATTTTTATGATTCTCATGTTGCAGTTTCATAACTCTCCGAATCAACTTGTTCTTATGTCTCTTCAGACGCAAGATACATTTACCTGCTATATCGGATTTTTCCTACAACCTCACATTCTCAGCTTTAACAGAATCAGTACTTGCCACCATCTCTGTCATTTCTACCTCCATTCGACGTATCTTGTCAAGCAGATAATTGACAAATAATAGGTGAATTGCTTCACCAATTCGATATGAACCAGGTAGATTCTCTTCAACAAGTTTTTTCTGAATTTGAGGATTTGGCACAGAGTCAATTTGAGGATTCTTATTAGAAACATGAGGACTGTGTGCTACCGAATGAGTCACAGACTCGAGATCCATGTCATGGCCATCATGCGGGACAGGTCCATTATCTTCATCATCTAATACCATTGTTTCTATGTCATTATCATTCTTCATAGTAGACTTAACAACATTGGCTTTGTACGCCATACTCCTAGTAAATCTACTTGTAACCTTAACATTTGGATTCTTTCTCATCTGTCTGCAGGGTTTGTCATTACGGTTCGGCATTACTGGGGAAATGTTTAGAGATTTCCTCCTTCGCTTAGAACACATGGGAGAACCAGGACTTTGCATAGGAGTGGGAGCGAGATCTTCGTGGACACTGTGGTTTACACAATCATTAGGGTTTGGAATATGCTTGTGTGCAGGTGAGGTTGGGACTTGACAAGGCAGCTAATGCCTTACACACTCCTCTGCACAATCAAATTGGCAGTGGCAAAATGCCATAAAACCATTCTGCTCAATAAAATGGTCCCAAGTCTGATTTCGCTTAGACAAATCCCTCTCCACCAACATTCTGACAAGACCATGTTGGAAAAGACTCCGACCAATATTCTTAGGCCCTTTCTTGACGGCCGCAGACATCTTATTCATGCTTTGAACTAAGTAATGGGGTAAATTGACAGGCAGACCGAGAAAAGCAGACATCAATCTTAGATGATATACATATGCAGAAGAAAGACAACCCTCACAAGTCACATACCTATGAATGATGTCCAACACAGGCCTCCATTCCTTTTTGAAAAATTTGCGCGACACACCAGCCCTAAAAGACACGTCCTGGCAAGGGTTTTTTAACATTTGCCTCCATTCGGTGGCTGTCATCTGCTTGGATTTAAACCAGCGTTCCCCTGCTAAAGGTAGGTCTGTAGCCAAGGCGACTAAGCGCTCATCAACTCTGAACTGGAGGTCGGCCACCTGAACTCTAGCATCAACCAATGAGAGGGCAAACAACGTGGTAACTTCAGGGTTCGAATCTGTGAATTTGCGAATAAAGGAAAGCCACCCAACTGCTTCTACCTTGGCTAGGAGCTCCGGGTTCTCATCAAGAAGCTTCGTATTATTAGTTTCGACCCTAACAACTATAGCCATAGCTACGAGCGTGAATGCACACAGTTGCACACAGAGGATATACACCGGATTGCAATACCACAGAACGCTGGAGGGAGACCATTCGGGATACAGACCGAGCAAAAACCATAAACGATGAAACCTGACTCCTTCATAAATGGAATGCGACATGGGTAAACTCAGATAGGAACCCTGTGAATTCGACATGAGCGAAAGGGAATGATTACACAGCGAGGTGATCACAATAATGAAAAGAGACGGCAAAGACTCCAGAACAACCTCACTTAGCCATGATTTATTCGGCTTGATCGACATAAAACCACAAATTGCATAGCGTACAGGTGTTCAACGAGCAGGAGGACACCACACTACGCTCGTATTACAATTAAATTCCATTCAAAGAGTACTATACATGTATCATGATGACATATCATCCTGCAATCAAGTGGATCGGATTTGGATATGGCAACACGGATCAAAACAACCATAAGCAATGAACCTTGGGCGCTGAAACATGAACCTTACCATATAATAATACCAACCTTCGGAAATGGCGAACATGCTACGTGAAAACACATGACATAACCCATTATATCAACCCCAACCATCAAATGGTGAATATAAGCCACATATGAGGAATAATACAAAGGTCGAGATTAATTGCATAATTCGAAGATTGGAGGATAGACCTTAAGGATGAAAAATTTGCATGAAATTTTAATAAAGCACCCCAGCGTAAAATAGTGAGTCTTCCTTGTTCTATACCTTGTAAAATTTGCAATTAAAACACAAATTAATCATACCAAATAATAGATGTTCAAATAAGGCTTATGGAGAGAGGCATATAAACCCAAATCTTATCTCCTAATTTCAAGACACAAATCCATTCAAAATAATGATTTTAATATAACGACCCTTTGCCAAATAACCATAGTTTCCAATGTCATAAAAACAATGGAATTTCACCATTTCAGTAGCTAATGGAATTTCATCGTTTTAGTAGCTCCCGATTCTGCAAGTTGAAATGAGAAATTCAAATATTTCATCGAGCAAAATGAAATTTTGCTTGATGAAATTTGTTTTTTTAAGGCTGTTGAGTAGGGGCACAACACGGTCGAAGATCTGATGCCATAGGATGTCTCCTATTCGACAGTTATCTATTTCAAAGTGTCACTAAAAACTTGCACAAACCGTTGAATATCCAACGCCTACCAACACTTGAAGGGTTGGTCTTCCAATGGGTTGAAGCGTCGGAGTCATGGCAATGCTGTCAAAGTTTTCCTGAAAGCATCGAATATTCGATGGGAAAGGTGTCGGAGGTTTAATAAAAAGCGTCGGTTGAGCGTCAACTGAAGGTGTCAGATCTTTAACAAAAGCGTCAGAACACTGTCGAAAAAGCGATGCCTGGTGGTAGATTTAACAAAAATAAAATTGATAGGTTTCCATTCAGGAAGCGGTGTAATGTAGTTCACTTAAACATGTAGTAACAGTGGTAACATTTGAATGTCTTGAATGCACGAATATTTTGTAATATTTTACAAATATGGGAAATTTCAAGATGTTTTACTTGTACCTTATCTGTCTGAAAAATATGATTTCCATCTATCAAATGACACACTCAGGCCATGGTAAGCAAGTTATCTTCACCAAATACTCAATAATTATTTCATATTCAATTGATGGTTCAAATATTTCACTTGGAAAATTTGATCACAAAAATAAATTGTATGCTTTTTCAAAGTTTTTGCTTAAAACTCCTACTTTAGATTTGTTAATGCATTCTAATGATGTTAGTAAGTTATGTCATGATATGTTTGGGTATATTAACTTACGTTAATTGCATCAATTAACCAAACAAGATGGGATAGTGGGGTTTCCACCTATATCCTTCTTAGATGGAGTTTGTCCAATATATACTCTTGGTAGGCACATTGAAGAGATATTTGAGAAAGGAAAGGCTAAGAGAGCCACATCACTTCTTGAGTTTGTGCCCGATGACATTACCAGTCCCTTTCCTCACCTACATATGAATAAATAAATATATTTACTTACTACTAACCTTCATTAATTACATCTCTATATACACAGGGGTCTACTTCTTAAAACACAAAGCTGATGTGTTTGCTTGTCTTCAAGATTTTAAAGCTCTTGCAGAGAAACAATATGGTAAGGGGATCAATATCCTTCACACATATAATGGTGGAGATTATTCCAATAAATATGTAAATAATATATATCCTTTTCATTTACAGTTCTTTACTTGACAACTCTTACGACATATCAGTATGGTATGCTTCTATATATCTTTTCCATTATAGAGTGCACACTCTGTCGGTGATCATTGAATTTTATGCATCAAAATAATCTAATTAGTGTTTTAGATATGATAGATTTTCACTCAACATGTCCAAATGAGTGATGATATAGAATCATTTTGTCAAACATATAAATAAAATGCATGCTCAAGTCCAAGTCAATCGAAGGACTAAAATGTAAAATATAAGTAGTTTGTGGATGCCCAATGGAGATATAAATCACTTGAGAAGAACTCAGGACATTATAAAGGATAGAAAAATAATTTAGTTGTCAATTAAAGATAAGGGCAAGAGAGAAGTTTTGTTATTTACAAAGAACTTCATAAATGCAATAAAGGATAAAGGAGTGTTATGAAATTGTGAAAATAAGAGTCTTAGATGGCATAAAGTCCAATAATGTTGAAAAATGTGACACTATGAAGGAAGTATTAGTATAATTGAGTAGAATTCTAGAAGGATATATTGAGATTACACATGAGATTCCAAGCAGTTTTCCTCCAAAGAGGAATATTGGGAACAAGATAGACATAATTAATTCATCCATGTATGCACATGCTTTAGTAATTACTCTTCTTCATATTACTCCATTTATTCTACAAGTTAAATGGCATACACAACTTGTCAAGTATTGGTTTCCCATGTTCCAATATCCATTTCCATGGAATTACATTGGTTATATCATTGGAAATATGATCTGCATACTTTTCTTTGTGAAGAAAAACTTCCCTCAAAATGAGCCAGTTGGATTCTATAGCATATTACTAAGTTTTTTGCTAAGCTGGAAGGGTTGTTTTTTAAGAACGTACATGGAAATCAAAATTTTCACCTAGAATGGTATATTCATATAATTTTAAATATTCATCATTCATGGAAATCACACATTGCAATAGTACACTGATCACACAGTGCAATAGCATACAAGCATCAGATGTGCCACACCCCTGTGCAATAGCATATCGTGCACAAAACTAGAAAACACCACTAACTTATACAAGAAATTTACAAAAGATCAAAGGTATGCAAGCTTTACCAATGGACCAGCTAGCAAAGAAGTTCTAGAATCTGCAATAGAAACACAACCTCCAGCACAGAAACCTGCAACAAAATGTTCATAAAATTCTATCAATATTTTCATCAGATTCCTTAAGAAGAAATCATGTGCCCAATTGAATAAGATGGATTGTATGCTGGCCTGTTGATTGATCATCAATGAGGAAGTCTCAGATGTCAAACTGAAGGAAATAGCAAAATCGATTTATTAGAGTATATTAATCCCATGACACACCTACTAGCAACTATGACTCATACAAAGAACATGGTATGCATGTGTTTATCCTTAACTACAGTCAATCTTAAACCTGGAAAACTAACATGATTCTATTACATACCTTCCAGTAACCCTTTCGAGTAACAGGAGCATATTGATGTTTACCCTTGAAGTGATTAGGATCAACATACTTCATTTTTTGTCCTGTTGCAATAGTTTCATTTTAGGACCCATCAAATAAATTTATGTTTGTTTATGAAAATAACAAAACCAATCTAAATAAATACAATTCTATTACAATGTAAATTACAATACTATTCAACTATTCAAGTAAATTAATTGTTAAGAATAGATCACCTGATAAAACATGGATAACCAAAAATACTATGTATATAAGGCCATCGATCTAATCAAAACACCATTTCTTGCCTCTTAACTATGGAAATGTTTCTCAATGCTATCTGTAACAAGTTCCAATGGAGGAGTCAAATAGCAATAGTGAAAATTATACACTAAAATTATAGAAATAGATGTTTTTTTATGTATTCTTCCTTACCATTCATTGAGCTCCTCTCTGTTTCAAGAATAATTTAATATTCTCTACTAAACAAGACCAACCACGTGAAGGTGGAAGATCTTATGGACCCTGCCCCCCTCACATCACTCTCAACTCCCCAAACCCAATGCATCTACTTGCAAATAATAATGTATTTCACTATTTCACAATCCAAATAACAATGCATCTACTCCAAATTATTTCACTCAATAGTTGAAAGATGCTTTCATTAAATCATTCATTAAACCATTCAATTATTCAATAGCTGAAAAAACTATTCATTAAAACATTCATGGCAGAAAAAAAATCAATAAACCATTCATTAAAGCATTCATTCAAACATTCATTCATGAAACAGAGGAAAAAAACATTAAATGTTTTTTTTTCATAAATAAGAATTACTCAAAATTTGTTTAGTCACTTCCTTTTTACTTTTATTCTCTTTAAATATTTAGTTAGAGTCACATCTTCCAGAATCTTTTCATCGGTATCCCTACTGGTCTGCTCACAAGGTTGAACTTTAGGCGAGAGGCGATGAATTTCTGCAATAATGTAAAAATATTTCATTAATATATTTATATTTTGATAAATACGATTAATTCATTTAAAAAAACATCACGAATGTGTGTTTTTACCTGCCATGGGCACATCAACATGTTCAACATTATCTCGTACAGGCCCAACCTGTTCCGTGTTATCTGCATCTACATGCTCTGCAGTTGATTTGTGTAGAATTAGAATTAATGTTCATCATCTGCAATGGTCTATAAAAAATAGTAGCACATTAATAAATTAATTATCAAGATGAGAAGCTTGATCTTCTTGGTGTTGGTCATGTACATCCTCGATCATGCAGTATTCCCAGACAAGCTTTCCCGGTGTTCAACAACGACGTCAAAGCCCTGTTCGAAGCCAAGATTCATGTAATCTGCACTGGGAAATTATTTGAACTAGTCGGCCTTCATATTTGCATGATGTCATTAATTTTACATTTTTTGTCAAAATAATAATCTATATGATATTTGGATGCGGATTCAGGTTTTGCGATACTTACATATCGAGCCGTCAAGTTGGAGTAACCACTAGGCCCAAGCTTGTGTTGGCCAATTTTTTCAATTCTTTCCTTGGTGGCCTTATATGTATCCAAGAGCCTAATTAATTTTTTAAATACATTAGTCGATGCACCAAAATTGATATAAAAACTAGTAATAATAAGGCTTACCACTACATTTTGGAATGTATTGCATACCTCCCTGTTCCACCTGGTGGTATCTTTCCTGATTTTCTCAGGCCCTTCTCTTTTCCATCTTCCACCAGGGATTTCCACTCCATTTATGGAATCATTCGAGGGTACTCATACCTAGGTTTCTTTTCTAGGTGAACCCTATACTGGTCTCGGACAATCTTCAGATGTTTTCCAGCCTTCTGTAGGACCTTCGATGTATCGAAGGTATCTTTTCTGAACAGACTAACCAAGCTATTAGTTAGATCATCCTTTAAATCTTTTGGCTACTTTTTCCACATTGTGTGGATGGTGGGCCCGAAGATATCCAAGGCCAAATCATTCATATGTTTATAAAATATATCATTTCCTACAAAACATTACTGCCATCATTAGTCAATATTAAAAAATATTATCGGTATATTAGACACAAATTATAAAAACTAAATTGAACAATCTATAATGACCTGGAATCCTCTATATCTTTATTGGAACCAGTTCTTCATTCACCAAAAATGTACACACTATTGAACAAGTGCTAGTCACATGAGAAGATCCAGGAAATGATTCCACATCTCTATCTAACCCTGCGTCCACCCCTTCTTCTGCAGCATCTGTTGTGGCTAGGGCAACATTGGTTGCACCCTCCGCTGCCCTCGGGGGTGTCGCAGAGCGTGTTGCCGACTATTCAGTGGACAATATGGGAGCAGTATGTGGTGTACATGGAGTGGTTTGGTTAGTAGGACCAAAATTCCCTTGACCACCACTGATAATCCCCATAGCGCACTGTAAATTCAAACCATTGTATTATAAGTTCAATAGCATATAAAATCAAATATTATAAATTTTTTATAAATGAATTTACATTATTATTCCATAACTTACGTCCACTTGTTTACGTTGCTATAACAACAATTGAATCCTTTGTTCAAGCCCTTCTGTTAGTGGAACTTCCAATGTCAGACGAATCAGTTCCTCATTTTGTTTTTCCCTTGCCTTTTTTAGCACCCTCAATGGGTCTGCAGACTCTCTAATTTCACTATCTCTCATCAACTAGGAGACCTCATTCTGTAAAGAGTTTTGAGACGCTGTTTCATAAATCGAACCCCCTATTTGTAATTGAAATATATAAAAAATTGCTTAGTCTTTGAAGCAATAGTGTGCGCAAATAATTATATTAGGGATTACATCTAGGATTACCTGATGCCTAGACAAGGGTGTAGTTTGATCAACAGATGGGGATTTACCTCGATCAGCCACCTGCAAAAAAAGTAGATAACATTATCAGAATGAACGCAATATGTAACAACTAACAAATACATAACAAAAATAAACACTATGCTACATGTTTTATATGTGTACATTTTTGAAGTATTTAGAATGTGAAATTACATTTAGGTTTACAGGTTGCCTCAAGGCTCTAGTCGTCTGATCAACAGCTGGGGACTTTCCCCTGTCATTCTGCAAAAAAGGTAGACAACATTACCATCATGAACGCAAACATAAAAATGAAAGAATACATAACAAAATAAACATTATGCATCACGATATACATGTTTACGATTTTAAAGTATTTGAAATGGAGAATTACATTCATGTTTGGTTGTTTCCTTGATGCTGTAGTTGACTGATCAATAGCCGGTTGGCTTCCCTGATCAACACTTTGCATGGAAAATAGATAATATTATATAAACGAACCTAATATACTAATGAAAATACATAACAACGTATCTGTATGTCCATCCTAAATTTAATATTATGATTGGAAATATCGATGTATACCTGTTGCCTTGACTCAGGTCGACACACATCTATGCAGATGGAGGTGCCCCTAAGAGAACCCTGTATCAAAAACATACTAAAATTTACATAAGGAAACATGAAAAGTAGAAAATTACAATTATATACTAACGAAAAGTCCTATAGATTTTAAGATAATTAATAAAAGGGTGGTTAACTTGTTTGTTGTACCACAACCATAATAACAGCATTTGTATCTACACGATTCAAATTGTAATCAATAAGCAGTTATTTGCTAGCAACTATTGATTTAATTGCACATACAAAGACATGGTTTCCTTGACGCGACTTGAATATGCAGTTGGGTTTCTTTAGTGTAGACCCTGGTTGTGTATTGTTTATAAATCCCGTAATATTACCAGTTGTTTTTGGCTTTCCGTCCATGTACAACGTTGCTCCTTTATTTTGAGCTTTGTCTTTCTGTTGTATATAATTCACTAACAAGCCATATCTACACATACTTCGTGTATATTGGACCAGGCGCATCTAATCAGTGTAGTTGTAACAGGGTCCAACATACTCCATCAATTATGTACATCTACTGTATCCAACCTTTATGTCGTCCATGCAAAACAACCCCAATCCATGCAATGACGACGGTGAAATTCTATGTATCCTCTCATTCACACAAAAATCAGTGTTTACTTGAGGAAGATCACTAGGCACCCATTGTTTCACTAGGTGTTGGTACCTTAAGGGCATGTCAATGTCTCCCACCATCTCATCATCATAGGAACATGACCCCCCTCCTTTGAGAAAAAAATTCATGCGTTTGTTGAATTGTCTTATGATCTTCTGACATCTAGTTGATCTAGCCCTTGTAGACCTACTTGATGTCTCACTTTCCTCTAGCCTTCCCAAAATCCCTTCGCTAGAGGAACACAGGTCTGACAAATACCTGTTTGGTTCTACCTGCACCATGGCAGAAAAAAAAATTGGCATAAGCATAGAAAAATACCAGCAAAAAAACTTGGAAAGACTTATAAGAAAAAAAACTTGGAAAGACTTATAAGCAAAAAACTTGTTAAAGAAAAATCTTGTCAAGAATGAGTTTGGTTAATAGGTGTGGGCATTTAGTAGACCTAAAAATTATAATGTATTCCCCTCTTTTAATTACATACAAGTCTCCATTCCCACTTATTGCTTGCATTACCTTTTCCTAACATGAATTGGGTAGGCTTCATAAGCTTCATATGTATGCTTGTGGCCATTGTACTTTGGCCTTTCAATGTTGTCAAGCTTGAGATGATCTTTTATGCATATGCATCAAATATAACACTGCAATTTATGCCAATATATGTCTGTACAGGGCCTGGAGGTTCTCCTTTAATGGACTATCTCCTTCAAAGAACATATCTTCGCATTCATCTTCATTTACTTCGGATAGAAGTGATACGGAGTTGGTATGTTGGTCACTTCCATTAAAAAGCATCTTTGACATGAGTTCCTCTTTCAAGGAATCTTGATTAATCTCCTCTTCCAAACTTATAGTTGGTCACTTTTCCACTCTACATTGGCCCGATTATTCATTTTCCTGACCACTCCTCTCTCCTTACTCTACACTCGTTGTTATTGTAACCCTTACTTTTGATGGTTGTAGTGGTTTTTAGTTTACCCGTGAATGATGTTGTGATGTTGTATATGATTATCCATTTTACCTAATATGTTTTATGATCTTTTCCATCTTTTCTAGGGTGCACATACTTGTTGTTTATGGCTACTTTTGCTTGAAATTTGAAGGGCCTAAAAGTGACAAGATCTCATCTAGGACCCTTTAATGAGTCATAATAACAACTATTGTTATAGGATTTTATTATCCAAATGATACACTAAAACCATACTTATCAGTTAATATTTGTGTAGGGATGTTTTTCTGATCTCTCCCATAATTTATCATACTAATGTGATTGTGACTATCAAGTCAATGCCTTATTTCCATAGTGGAAACCCTACAACAGTACAGTGGAAATTCTAAAAAATTCTAATGTATGCCCTAAAAATTCTTATGTATGCCCCTCTTTTAGTTACATACAAGTCTCCATTCTCACTTATTGCTTGCATTGCCTTTTCCTAACATGTATTGGGCAGGCTCACAAAATATCATGTTATACATGGGCAATATGATATGCTCACAAATATTTATATAATGTATTATAAATGTGTTTTCCTAAAGGATTTGGAAATATACATGGATGGGCACTATGCTTTGTCACCAATGATTTCACGTCTCTGGAAATATGTTTGAAATATACATCACATATAGCAAGTATGATGACATGTAGAATGTTGGAGCGATTATGGTGGTTGTGGATTTGGATATGCAGGTGTTCTTATTACTGGCCTACCCCCTTTTTAACAATAATATTTGCATATTTAATCAAGTGTGTTTATATATACAATATAGAAACATATAGAAAACATATAGAATAATCCTTGATCGATAAAAAGATTACAATGAGCCTCATGACTCAGACTCAAACTCGGCCGAGTCAACTGAGTTGACCCCCAAGCGAGCTGACTTGGCCTTTGAAACAATTTGAGTGACAAGTTTGGTATCGAACCAAGAAAATCAAGGTATGACTGACTAGATCAGTAACAAAATGGTCATTTCGTCCCAATCCGTACTAAATCGACCAAGTGAATGTGGGACTGTACTGGTCACACACATGACACTTCAATTCAAAAAAAAAAAAAAACCCTATAAATATAAACATCGAGACTCTAAACCTACTTCATTGTCGATTCAATTAGCTTTGTAGGATTCCTATACATCACAACACTATTTGGAGTAAAACACAACTTTCTTTGTAGGCCCTAGATGCCACCCATGTGCAAAATCGTCAATCTATAAAGCATCCCCCAAATACAAAAATGATATTCACAAAATAGGGCATGAACCATGTGAACAACCTTCCAAGTGGACCAGCTCAATGAGTAACCTCCAAGCATGTAATATCTCTCATGAAATGGTTTATAAAAGAGTGTAAGCATGCTTCAAATGATGATTTTATCCTTTGGTAGGGCTGAACACTACCCTTATGCATGTGTCTCCAAGGGTGAATGTTCCTCAAATAATGAGAGAAGGCCTTCCTCTAACAATAAACCAGTACACGAAGGTGAATTGGCCCTCTTTAGGGCTTCCATTTTATGCAAAGGGGCCCTTAATGCAGAACAAACTTGGTATTTTAGGGCCAACTGGGGCCGTTACTTCTCTTATGCACAGGTCCAAATATTTTTAGGGTTGTTTTGTGACCTACGGTTGCAAGGAAAGCCACCAAAGACTATTATTTGCTATTGATCTCCTACAAGAGACTGCCAAGAATCACCTAAAGCACAATCCAACTTGGTTTATAGGGTCTGAAATTAAATGATATTTGTTTTATTTAGGTTTGTTTACCCCCCTTTTATGGAGAAAAAGCACCTAGAATTCATGATACTGCTATAAATAGTTGTTTAGGAGGTTGGAACAACGCTTATTTATTCCAGGAATGAAGCTTTGAGGTTGTTGGAGTGCCCAGGCCTGCTCTTTATGTCCATATCTGTGCCCATAATTGTTTGTTAATGTCATTTCAACCCTCAAATTCAACCCAACATTTCTCAAAGCCTGTTTTTTCCGTTGTTCGTCACTTTTCATAGGGCTATTCATGCCCAGAACCGCCTTTTAACCCTCCATTTTGGCCCAGATTTAGAGGTACGCCTATTTGGTGATGGATAAGTGCACAAGGGTGCCCAAGATGCTGAAAGAGGGTTGCTTTATACCCTTTTTTACTGTCAAATAGGTTTGTGTGCGCCCAAAATTCATGTGGATGCTGCTAGAAGGCATATGAATGAGATTTTAGGGTTGCTTTCACCCACATATTTCTCATTTTCATAGCCAAAATTGCAAATACCGCCTCCTATTGCCATTGATCATCATCTTTTATTGCTGTGATGTGCCCAGATCTGAAAGTTGGCCTAATTATAGCTGATTTGAGATGCTTTACTGTTTGTTGTGACCTTCAGAATGCTCCCAATGTGCTCAGATTTGTCCCTTTGATGCTCATACTTGATTCTAGAGTTGTTTATGCCCATAGGACTACCCAACATTGCTCCTAGTGTGCTCATAACTTAAAATGAAAGGTCTCACTACTATTACACTCCATAAACTGTCCAAATTTCAAAACCAACTCATAACTCCCTGCTCTTGGGGGCTTTGGAGTGGGTATGAAACATTTCCCTGTCAGTGCAATGATTCTTCCCAATGTTTGATAGTTGCTCTGTGATTTCCATCACATGATTGCCATCTATAAACCACTATTGTGGTTTCATCATTGCTCCCATTCAAGAACAAAAAAGTAGACATGACTTCTCTCCCTACATTAAGTCCACGTGCACATAATGACTAGCTTTGGTACTTCCTAACTTATCAGTATTCCTTTTGACAACAAAAGTGAAACATGAAACAATATCCTTACTTTCAGCATCTTGCACGGCTGATGGCTTTGATTAAATTGTATAAGTACTTTGTTCCCAAAGTAAATATTTTGAGACCTACGAACGAGGGGGAGCGAGATGAATGGTTGAAGGACTCCAATGGAGGATGAATTGATGCCTTGTTCTGCCTACCCAAAGGTCCTTTAAGTATTGGATGCATACACTATCAAATATTTGGTATAAACCTCAATACATCCCTAAACTATGATCTACCAGGTATATCTTTATTATTATTATTGCCCATTGATAGTTATTTCCATTCATTTATCAAATTACGCGTGGATTATGGTGTGTTTTATTTCGTGAAATGATATTTCTAGAGTAGGGATTCTTTACTATTTATAGGCTATTGAAGCAATTCAAAGGTGAAACTATTTTTTATCTTCACCATTAATGACTCATTTATAGGCATTATCTAGGTTCTCCTTGTTAGGTACCACATGTACCTTCTCTTATCCCCTATCTTTTGAAGGGTTGAAGGTATTACAAAAGGTACTGGATCACCGAATGGAAAAATATAGTATCCCAAACTTATATTCTATTGTTTTGATAGTATGTTTGTAGGTTCGGTGCTTTAGTTATGCTAGATTGACAAAATAAAAGTTGCATGCAAAACAATGTCGTGCCAAAAGGCCCTATAATATAGTTGTTTTGGAAAATAAATAGGAAGAATACTGTCAGTGAGAGAAGGTACACATACCAATAATAATAATTTTGATAATACGTCGAGATATGTGAGGCATGCAAGCAATGCATGCAGCGGAAGATGTAGGTACAATTATCAAAATAGTTTATTTAGTCAAACTTATTACCTTTCTTTTTTGCATTGACTTATCCACTTTTAATTCACTAACTCTAAAATAGCTAATAAGTGTTGGCTAATAATGGTGATGATTTGTGGTATTATGTTTCATTAGGTTGCAACATCGCAAACTTGTGAAGCATAATACCACGAATCTTCACCATTTCTTGGCTGAACACTTGTTATCTTTTGTGAGATATAGTTCATGTGGACAGAGTTCTTGAACTCTGTCCTCATGGACAGTTTTGTTTGATGATGATATTTACAGGTATGTAGAGAAAAAAATAATATTTTGAAAAAATAGTTATTGTAAGTAGATTACTTCATTCAATCACTTAATGAAAATATATTGTATAGTCCAAGCTCTCATGGTTTTTAGAGCTTGGGAATTACTGGGTTAGGTTTGAGTTTCTTTCTAATATAAGGTTTCTATAATAAAACACCTTAAACAAGAAAACCATAACATTTGGCAGAATTCTGGCAAACCCCTGTTGTCGCTACAATTTGGAAAATATTGGGTTAGGTTTGAGTTTCTTTATAACCTAGGGCTTTTATAATGATCTTGAATGATCTAGGGGTTAGGTTCGAGTTTCTTGCTTATAACAAAATATGGCTCGGCAATCCTGCTCGGGGCAGCGACTGATTTTCATCCTTCTCCACCAGACCGAGCATACATGTGAGCAGAAAAACTCTATATATCATGGCTATGGTGGAATTCGAATCCTTCTCTAAACCTCCCTTAAGCATCTCATTTGGGTGGGGTCAGCTTAATAGCTTATTTGGGAACCGGTTGTTGAGATAACTCACATAAAAACAACCAAACCAGTTGGAATGCGAACCAAAATGTGGTGGGTTCATCCACTAATTGTAACGCTCAGACTGGCTAGAATTCAGAATCCATATCAGCCAATATGGGTCAAATGAGGGTTGGATGAAACTGTCAAATTGGGTCTGTCATTAGCTGATCAATGTAAATTCATGCACAGCGAAGAAAACCCATGTTTGAAAGTTGATAAAGATAACACAACTATCTAATCTATTCCTACTACCGGGGAATATGTTGAACGCACCATTGAGGCAAAATACTCTGAAATCCTTTTTCCTTTATTGCTTTCCTCTAAAAAAAATTCACATTTGAATTCAAATGCATTACAAACAAAGGTTAAAAAAGGAAGGAATCAAGCTGGTGAAGAAGCAGGCAGTATAGACAAAGACCCTTTGGGTTGTTGGTAAAAGTAAAGTAATCAAGTAGGCAAGGTATATAAATGAGGTGTTTGATTGCTCACCCACACAAGATCCCGTTCACCATAATCGAGTGAGAAGGAACACATCATCACTGGACGAGAGAGTGAGGACCATCCAACCCCGTAAAAATGGGGGTTTTCTTTATCAAAAGCCTAAATTGAGAAGGCAAGATTGAAACGTACCAACCCTACACAACCTGGGTCTAAGCCTGCTCTAATAGCCTTTGCCTTTCCTCTATTGGCTAAGAAACCTTGGATATTTGTAGGACTCTTCAAAAAATAAAAATAGACATGAATTAGGGCACGATACTCACAATTTTGGGATGCATTGTCTCAACTAACAATTGGCCTCCTTGTCTGCTACAAAACCACAATCCACTCTCCTTAGTCTTCGTGGTCAGTCCAAATCGTTGCTCCCACTGTCCAAATCATTGCTCCCATTGATATTGTTCTCCAGCCAAGTTGTGCAGATCGAACCTTGATTGCTGAATGACAAGAACCCGACGAGATGCATAGCACAGAGGAAAAATCTTTCTCGTGATCACTGAACACAAGCACCTGACGAGATGCGCAGAAGAAGCTTTCTCGTGAAGCTGAAAGGAAAATAGTGTGCCACTATTAGTGTTTTTTTGTGGTTTTATGTTTTTGTTATTTTATTTATATATATGTATTATAAATAATTGTTTTATAATTATTTATATATATTGTTTTATGTTTTAATTAATTTATTTATTTATGCTTTATTTTATATATATATATATATAGATATATAGATATACTATGTTTTATTTATATATGTATACTATGTTTTATTTTTTGATATATACAAAGAGGGGGGTGTATCTATGTGAGTCTTTATGTGTGCAGTAAATATATGATGATGAGGATGAGGATGTCGCTAATGATGATGATGTCGATGATGATCATGATGTTATCCATGATGCTGATCATTATGATGATGATGATGATGATGATGATGAGGATGCTGATTATGAGGATGAAGATGATGATGATGATGAAGACGAAGATGATGATGATGAAGATGACGACAATGATGATGATGATGAAGATGATGGTGATGATGGTGATGATCATCTTGATATCATATGAAATGATGAAAATGCTAACGATGTTGATGATGATGGTGATGATGATGACGCTGATGATGCTATCGATGGCGATGATGATATTTGTGATTATGACAGTGACGACGTTGCCGACGACAACGAGGACAATGATTATGATCATGATGTTGATGGATGATGATGTTGATGGTGATGATGATGTTGATGATGATGATGAAGATGATGATGATGATGATGAAGATGATGATGATGATGTTGATGATGATGGAGATGATGATGTTCATGATTATGATGAGGTTGGTGAGGATGATGACAATGATGAACCACATGATGATGATGTTCATGAAGATGATGATGATGATGATGATGAAGATGATGATGAACATGATGATGATGATGATGAAGATGATGTTGATGATGATGAACATGATAATGATGATGATGATGTTCATGATGATGATAAGGTTGTTGAGGATGATGGCGATGATGAACCACATGATGATGATGACGATGTGTGATGAAGATGATGATGTGTGATGATGATGATGATGATGTGTGATGATGACGATGTTGATGATGATGATGTGTGTGATGATGATTTTGATGATGATGAAGATGATGATGATGATGATGATGATGAAGATGATGATCATGATGGTGAAGATGATGTTGATGATGATGATGAAGATGATGATGATGATGATGATGTTCATGATGATTATGAGGATGGTGACGATGATTATGAGGATTATGACGATGATGAACCACATGATAATGATGTTCATGAAGAAGATGATGATGATGATGAAGATGATGATGAAGATGATGATGATGATGATGAATATGATGTTGATGATGATGAACATGATGATAATGATGACGATGAGGATTGTGAGGATGATGACGATGATGAACCACATGATGATGATGATGATGACGATGTGTGATGAAGATGATGATGTGTGATGATGATGATGATGATGATGATGTGTGATGATGACGATGTTGATGATGATGATGTCGACGATGATGATGATTTTGATGATTATGATTATGATCATGATGATGATGATGAAGATGATGATGAAGATGATGATGAAGATGATGATGATGATGATGATGATGAAGATGATGTTGATGATGATGAAGATGATGATGATGATGATGATGATGTCCATGATGATTATGAGGATGGTGAGGATGATGACGATGATGAACCACATGATGATGATTTTCATGAAGATGATGATGATGATGATGATGATGAAGATGATGATGAAGATGATGATGATGATGATGATGATGATGATGATGATGATGAAGATGATGATGATGATGATGATGATGATGTTGATGATGATGTTGATGATGATGATATGAGGATGGTGAGGATGATGATGACGACGACGACGATGATGAATATTATGATTTTGATGACGACGACAATGATGATAATTATGATTTTGATGACGACATCAAAAGAAAACCATGTTTGTTACTAACTACAATGTAGCTTATGTGCATTATCAAATGATAAAGGTTTAGGCAAAAATCACTTTAAATTAATATTTATTTATAATATTTGGCAATATAATTAACTCACATGATTTATAGGATGATGATGATGAAGATGATATGATGATGACGATGATGATCATGAAGACGATGACAATGCTATAGACAACGATGACGACGACGATGACGATGCTACAGATGACGATGACGATGATATGAAGTAATTAATTTGATCTAGGTTTAATTGTAATGATGATGATGGAGATGAAGATGATGATGATGATGATGATGAAGATGATGATGATTACGATGACGATGACAATGATGAAGATGATGATGATAATTATGATTTTGATGACAACGACGATGATGATGATGATGATAATTATTATTTTGATGACAACGATGTCAATGATAATGATGATGACAATGATCATGAGGATATTTACCTTTCATTAATTATATTGCATCGTCTTCTTCATCCATGTCATCATCTTCTTCATCCAAGTCATCATCTGTATCATCATATCCAGAGTCAACATTGTAAGGGTTGGCCATATCATCATCGTCATCATCATCAGTTATGTTCATCGTGTCATCGTCGGTATATATTTCATCGGCATTGTTTGCTACATCATCGGATTCAACTATTTCTTGGATTACATATTTTGTTGGATCATCATCACCATCTAACTCATGTTGATCATGCTCTGCATCATCATATCCTTCTTCCATAGAACCCTCTTCATTAGCATTGTCTAGTTTATACTTTACCATCCTTCCCCTTGGATCGTGTCTCACAACAAATGACCAGCCCACTTTACCTGGAACCTCTGAGTAAAATACTTGTTCACATTGGCTTGGAAGAAACTAGGGCTCTGTTCCTGTCTCAAACAACCTTTTGTTTACCATGGTAAATCCATTATCATGTTCAATAATAGTTCTATCGGGATCACATTGATTCAATCGTAACCTGTACCATTTGACAACGAATAGAACTACCTTAAAGGATTTAAAGTCACACTGTATAATATCTTCCAAATACCCATAGCATCGATTTTCGAAGACTTCTAGATGTTTGTCAGTTCTAGATGAAACATTGGTAACCTCAAAGACAACAGGATCCCAGAATCTGATGTTTTATTTGTTTCATCCAATTTTTTGATCTGATATCTACCTCCATTGCAGACCATAGCCTTATGGTGTTTTACCTGCAATAAGCAATACACGAAAATATTACACAACCATTCATTCCTTATGCAACAATACATGGAAAATAAGAACATGTGCGTCAAAATGTAATTTTCAAAATAAAAGATTTAGAGGGATTGATTAATTATATGCTTGCCATTTTATCTTTTACACCATATGCCAAATCGATTTCCCTTTTTGTTAGCTTTCTATCTCGATTGTGTTGTGTTGCTTTTACCAATGAAGCCACACCTTCCCATGATATTCCATGACCGGATTGTTTGCATCGTTCAATCCATACCTTCATCCAGTCAAGATTGTTTGCGATGTATAAATGAATTGCATCTCATTCTCAACCAACTGTTTAATGACAATAACCATTAAAATGAAACAAAGGTGTAAATCTCCTTAACAAAGTATATGCTCTTAATTGAAGCAATTATGACTAGAAAATACAATTAGAATATGAACGATATAATAAACTTCCACTAGCTAATAATTACCTTTCATCTTCCTCAATCTACCTTTCCCCTTCAGTTGCTCCCCTTCAAATTTGTTATTGGATTCTGGATCACAAATGCGATGTAAATTGATATTTGACGCTAAAATAGGAAGATATTCACTAACATACAACATGTTTTGGTATACTGTGTATCCTTCCATCATAGAACCCTCAACATGTGCTCATTGTCTCACCAAACCCTTCTTAAATTTCAAGTGCCTCTCAACCATCCACATGGGCCTTGAGTGCATAGGTTCGCACAACTAAATCTCCTCAACTTGGTTTATGAGGTAGTGTTCCTGTGCATTGAAAAATGCCGATGGTAGATGCTTCTACATTTCACACATGAGACGAGGAATTTCTCTCCTCCAATACTTTATATCTTCTTTATGGATTTATTTAGATGTCAACCATCTACAAGTGATGCAAACCAATAACGATATTTAACAAAAATAAACATTAAATAACAATATATGCTGAAATAGTGCACGAAAGCACATGCACATGCAAGTAATCGCTAGTTACCTCATGTATTTACCAAGATTATATATAACTTGTTTGACATTTATTGTCAAAGTTGTCCGGGAGAGAGAGAGGTAGAACATACTGTATCAATATACAAACAACGCCATTTATTAAACAAAGAGTATACAAACAAGAAAAAAAAATATACGCAGTAAAATGAAAAAAAATAAATTATCTGGACATAACAATAATAATTACCTTGATGAAGACATGCCAATCATGTGTTTTGACCCCCACAAAATCACCTTTTTTGGTTATGATATTCTTCAAGTTCACACAAAATCCAGTGGTAAATTTAATTTTCCGCATTACTTCTTTGACAACATTGCTTTGTTGCTCCGTAAACATCCATGGAATTGAGTTTATATTAACTTGTTCTTCGTTGGTATGAAATTGGATGACGTATTTCATTGCATGGTTGCTTTCTTGAATGTCTTTGAAAGCTTTCACAACTTTATCTTTCTCCCTCCTTAGCTCTAGTAGTCGCCATAAGGTTTCAGTAACATTCTTTCCAATATGCATTGTATCAAACAAATGAGCAATTTGTAGGTGCTCATAGTAGGGCAACCTGCTGAATTAAATAGGATAAGTTTTCATTCCTCGTGGAATCCCATTAATTCCTTCATGATCACGATGGAAATCATGAATATTAGTTTATAAATAAATTACATCATAAATCAAATATGGCCACTACAGTAAACAACTCACAATAAAAATTAAAATACATAACAATTCATATACGATGATCCATACATACCATGATGATGAGAGTCTATTGTATTGCATCTTCCAAAGGTGATGTGTCATTCTCCGTGGTTTTAATGCAGTCTCCTGCTTCCCATTGAAAATATTTTTTTTTAGTTGTTCTATACCTGTGATTCTTAGAGACGAAATGCCTATACTCATCAAACACCTCCTTTCTTAAGCTTTTTGAATGACTAGATTTTATCTTAGGACCACAAACTGGACATGCAAATTTACCCTTTGTCTGAAGACCTACAATATTTAGATATGGAATATCTATGTCAAATATATTCATATATAAACTATTATAACTACTCCATATCATTAAATGCAATTAAATTGGAACTTAAAATTACAAACCACAAAATGAATTTAACCCAGGGGCATCGTGTATTGTCCATACAACCATTGCATGGAATTGAAATTGCCTTTGTTGTATTGGTCTAGATACGTCATACATAGTTATGCCATTCCATAACTTCAGTAGCTAATCTATAAGAGGTTCGATGTATACATTCATATCTTTGACTTGGAACTTACCTAATTGATTTGAAGTACATATAAAATATATCATTATGAGAACCATTAAGATATATAAACCATGCACAAGAGTAAAATAATAGATATATATATGAAATTAAGAAACATAATACAACAAATGATATGCTACAACTACATTATAAATAAAACAGTTTTCGACAAAAGAAACCTGGAATAATCATCGAAAGCATTATGTGCTCCCTGTTTATTGAGAACCATGGAGGAATGTTATTGTTGATAACAAAAATAGGCCACACCGTGTAAATGGATTTCATATGTGCAAATGGATTAAAATGATCTGCTGCCAAAGAAATCAGAAGATTACGTGGTTCTTCTTTAAAGTGAGGCCACTTTTCCTCCATATCTCTAAAAGCATAACCATCTACAGGCATTCGGATAACATCGTCTTGACTTCTGTTCTTGGCATGGTAATCCATAAATTGTGTTATGTTTTTGCACCTAAACAGTCGTTGCAAACGTGGAATGATGGGAATATAATGAAGAACCTTCTAAGGCACCTTTTTTGTTACTTTATCTGTACGATATCTACTTAAATGAAATTCCGAACATTCTGTTGCAAATTCATGATGATTATAATATATAACATGGTCATCGGGGCATGCATGAATTGCTTCATAGTGCATTCCAATCTCTTTCATGATGGAAGATAAATCTCGATATGTGCTAGGTAAAATATTTGATGGTGGTAACAAAAATTCAGCTATCAAGCTACAAAAAAATTAAAAAATAGTTAATGTAATAAATAAATAATATTAATGAAACATGCTTCATCAGTACGATGATCAATCATGAGTTAACAATACAATTATTAGACGAATACAAATAAACTTTATCATGATCCTATATATGTGATGGATTATTTTACATACCTTAGCATCCATGTGATTGCAATGTTTGAAAGACCATTCATAACCTTCAAGTTCATTATAAACAATATAGCAGAGAGAAGATTTGTTTTGGAGCCTTCATAAAGGGGTTCATATGCCTTATAGAGAAGAGGTATATCATGAACATCATCAAAGTCATCATCATTTTCATTATCAACATCAACGTCATCATCCATTCTAACATTAAATGAATCCTGGATCAATGTATTTGTACCATCATCTTCAATTACATTATCGGTATGATCATCTTGTTCAATATGATCATTCACTTGTTCTCCATTAAACATACACACTCCATTATCCTGATCTTGAACTTGTTCTGAAAGCACTTCCTTCGGACGATATGCTATAGGGCATATTTCCTTCAATATAAATACATGGAAACATCAATAGATATACATTAATATATGAAAAATAAAAATAAAACATACAATTACCAAAAAAAAGAATATAATAAACTTTATAATGCTAAACCTACAAATCCACGATATTCGTTCCCCCATCAGTGTGTCCATGTTCCCTGCAATGTTTTGTGGCTATTGATATCAATATTCTTCTCCTCTTAAATCCCCTACATTGAGTACACAAACAATAACATTTGCCATCACCCCTTCATTTTGTTGCATCCCATAGTCTAGCAAGCAATTGTCGGTTGTCTTCGTTTGGATCCAGAATATTTCTATTTGACATTTTGTCACAAACTTCATTAATGATAATAACTAGTTGTCTTAAAAAATCAAGTTCCATGCATCAACATTTTTTCAAACAGAGAGAAGTCGAAGAATAAAAAATTCCCAGTAAACTGTCTGTCAATGAAAAAAAATTCCCACAACCGCCCGTTGAAGAATAAAACAATTCCTGAAAACGTCTGTCGAGGAACAAATAATTTTTGCAAATCGTCTGTCGCTTCTACAACAGACATGTTGAAATGTTTTAAAAAAACTATATTTATAATGGCTAGGCATTGGATATTTGACACCTTGAACATAGTTACCGTTGAAAATATGGGACCAAAAATTTCAAATCATGTAAACCTTACATTATTATTTTTTAAACTACACATAGCGTCGGATATCTGACACTTTTGGGTCCACATACCATCGAATATTCGACACCATACCATCAGAAATCCGATGCTTTGGGGTCGGATATTCGACACTCTGGGGGTTCGGATATGCAACGTCTGATGTGTCGGATATTCGACGGCACTATAAAACTTTCCTAATCGTTGTTCTTTTCAATGGTTGTTGTCTGACACATCCGTACAAAATGTCAGATGACGTTGGATTCTGACATCAAATTTCGGGTTCAAATCCTGTTGTGTTCTTCTCATAAATTTCATCATCATCATCAAGTGTGGGTGGATTTGGAGTGACCATTTTATCTTTCTCCCTCTTGAATTGCTCAAGAAGCATTATCAATTCTTCATTGAATGACTTCATGGTTTTATAATAATTTATAATAATTATTAT
>LPNX010078227.1:104604-142772 GCA_001517045.1 Pseudotsuga menziesii | reverse complement strand
TATATATGTATGTATGTATGTATGTTTATCTATATATTTGTCTTTTTGAAAACCCTGTGTGGTTTATAAAACCAAGCATTGTGTTGGTTTTACCTTCTTCTTTCTTTTTACTTTTAATTTTATTTTCTCCGACGGATAATTTCTTTCTTTCTTCTTCCTTTATAAAAACCATGTGTGAAATTTATAAAACCAAGTGTTGTGTTTTTCTTTATAGATTTTTTTCTCTCAATAGGGATTTGATAAATGGCCAGAAGCCTAATATGGTCAAAGACCTAGGATACGAGAAACTCTAAGTTGACGGCTACTAGACAAATCATACAAATGCAACTCAACTTTGATACCAATGTAACACTGAATCCTAGTGTCATGGGAAAATCTGTATCTGGATGTTAAAGAAGAGAATCCATCTTCTTAAAAATAAATACTGAATAATGATTAAAAAAAATTAATGATATGAATATTACAATGATTGGCCCGCCTTAAATATAGCCTGGGAACCAATATAGAGGAGTCACATCCTCTCATTTTAATTATATTTAATATTCATTAATTATTATTAAATATTATTAGTTATGATTAATGCATCTTAGTATTTAACATTTTTTTATTTGTAACAACCTCCAACGTTGGAGAGAGTTAGTTGTAGGGAAGGTCAATGCTTATCATACCTCTGTTCACTAAACAATGGGAAACTGGACTATAAATTTTCTCCATCAAATTTGTGGCTTGTTCAAATTTCCCTCCAAGCTTCCAACAATGGAGAGAGCTAGCAGTTTGAATTTCAACAATTCACCATTGGATTAGGTAAACAATTCACCACTAGAGTTAGGGGTACTCCACTAAATTCACCAGCTGAGAGAGTTAGGTAAACAATTCCAGTTCAATTTTCTCATTCAAGTTGGAGTATACAAGTTTGAGTTTCTCATTCAATAAAAACTTTCCCTCAAAGAAACCGATGGAATTTTCTCACCCAACCCGCCAACCGAGGGGATTTTGTCAACCAACGATCGAGGGGAGTTTCTCTCCCAACCACCCAAGGCATTTGTGTTAGGATTATTAATTAATCCTCCCTTTGACCACCATAGTCTAAATTGTATTTATCTATCTTAGGTGTTTATTGTCACTTCAATAGTGCATGGGAGACACACCTAGGGGCCACCTACCACTCACTACACCAGTCTGTATGAGTTTAGGAGATCAAGGGACCAATCCATATAATTTAGAAACCCCACTCTGAGTGCCACCAGCAGTATCTAGTATTTTACCCTAGTAGGTATTTAGTTATGTTCAATTATGCTCTGATTCCCATAAGTTAGATCACTCTCAGTCATCCTAGCACCAATTTCCATGATTTAGGGGGAGTAGGGCGCATTTGCTCACCTACCTACATCAATTAACTAGTTGTGAAATGTTTTAGTGATCCATAATTGCATTAGTGAGATCTAGTGGTGATTTTCCCGCACTGAGTTAGCTCCAGAGTCAATCTAGGTTGGTAGATTTGAATCCTATCTTAGGCATTCAAATTATCCTATTTGTATTACCATTGTATTACATATTTCATATTGATTAATGGATGTAATATCATTATTCCAATTATTGGTCTCATGAGTGTTTAATTTTCCATGAATTATTTATTCGAGTTATTGAATTTCTTCTCTCTCCTCTACAATGTTCTTCATCATTAGAATTCATATAGGCCTGAATATCCTATGCTTCATTAAAATTAACATGCCATCTAAGAAAGTATTCAGGCCAACAACAAACCTAAGAAGCTTCCATTGATGCACTAGAAGCAATTGTGTTCCACATAAATCCTAGAATTATTTCCTTGCTCCCTCTCGATTTTGTCCAGAGAATTCTATCTATGTGTGATGCACCCAAAGAAAGTGCACATGTCGAAGTGGAGAGTGTTTGATCTGATTTGATAGCGAATTGAAGTGTTTTGCAGTGTTTTTGTAGGTACATTCAAATATTTCTTGAATCATTTTTTGTTCTTGAAGTTGTGAAATGGAGAATTCAGCAGCTCTGACTCCTAGAATCCTCACAGCCTTCAATTACCTTGATTGGAGGGCTGACATGCATATTGTCTTACGCAACAAGGGTCTATACAGGGTCACCATGGGAAGAGAGATCAAGCCCCAACACTATCTTGAAAAATACAAGTATCTGAATAAGCTTGATGAAGCTTTTGGCTTCATGTGCATCCACATCTCCAGAGAGTTCCTCTTTCACCTTGAGAGATTGAGAACACCAAAATAAGTATGGGATAAGCTCAAATCCTTGTTTGTAAAATAGGATGAGTTGAGGGGCCATATCCTGGAGAATGAGATGATAGCAATACATCCCATTAACTTTGAAACTATACAACATTTTTTCTCAAGATTCAAATCAATGGTCATGCAATGCAAGTAATGTGGGATTGAGAAGAAGGATGCATAATTGGCGCTCTCCATTTTGAGCAAACTTGGCCCAAAATTATCAATGTTTGTATCTACCTTTCACTCTGGGAAACTGACTACCCCTAATTGGAGAATGTCATCCCTTGATGTCTTCATAGAGTCTCTAATACAGGAACAAGACAAGCTGATACAGATGGGAGCTCTTAGAGCCTCTCCAAATCAATCTCTCTTAGATGGTGAGATAAGGAATGCGCAAGGAAGGAGGAAGCAAAAAGGAAAAGAAAAAAGGAACACGGAATTCAAACCTAAGGAATATTTTGATCCATTAGATGAAGCCTCGGGATCTAGGAAGGACAAACATCAGAGGTCTGACAAGGTCAAGTGCTCCTATTGTAATAAAGGAAACCATACAGAGAAATATTGTATGAAGAAGACTATAGGTAATATGACAAAACTCCTTGAGCAATAGAATATTTCCCTCCCTAAAGGCGCAAGGAAGGCTGACTCTAGAGACAAGAATAAAGATCATGATGAGATATTCCATGCACTAAAGGCTGGTTTTTCAAAATCACATGCATTCCTCATTGATTCAGGAGCTTCCAATAACATGGTTTCATCGAAAGAACCATTCTCTTAATTAAAATTTAATAATGGTCTGAGTATTCACATGGGTGATGACACTCAAATTCAAGCTGAAGGAAAGGGTTTAGTCTAGTTAGAGCATGGAGTATTCAAAAATGTACTCTATGTGCCCTCCTTAGCTGCAAATTTTTTATTTGTATACTAGATGACACATACTAGCCCACCAAAGTGAGTGGTCTTTGGTCTTGACTCAATGGATATATTAGATATCTCAACTAGGAAGCTTATAGTGAAAGGTGTTGCAAACCATGCCTCCAAGGCATATGAATTCTCATAGTTTCTGCCATACTCGGATCCAATACAATATCAGCTTCCATTTGAAAGGGAAGGTAAAACCGTTCTACCTAAAACTTTTTATGATAATGTTTCAGATTCTGAATCTGAATTAGAGGACAAAGTTGAATCAGTTTATGGAATTGAAGATGAAGTTCAATCGGATCCAAATCTAGATCCAGTCCCTACTCCCAATCCTAGGCCTAAGTGGGATCAAAATGTTATTGAGGCATCTGGGGACATGACTGGAGATTCATCACCATGAGGAGAATAAGATCTCAGTTTCAAAAAGAGAGCCTTGTGCTATGTCAAGAAAATTCACTTCTTCCATAGAGGTGCTACAAACTCCCAGAGAGATGCTACATGATGGTAAGGCCTGATCAACAATTTGCTTGCTGAAGAACAAATTGGAAACTAGTGCATACAAGGACCATCACACTGCATCATTTCTCCACAAAGATGCAGTTTGCATAAATGTTTTCACAATTTTTCTATTTAAGAATAATTTTTCTCTTGATATGAAAACTTGATCTTTATTTTCCTACTTATTTTGAGGGGGGGTCCCATGAGGTTTTCCCCATTTCTTCGGTTTTGGTAAGCAATTATTATTTTTTTCATTTAGATTGTATGGGTGGCCTTTGGCCTTAGTTGTCAGGGCCCATGTTGTCCAAGTTAGGATTAAAAGGAGGTGTTATTATTATTAATTAATCCTCCCTTTGACCACCATAGTCTAAATTGTATTTACCTAGCTTAGGTGATTATTGTCACTTTACTAGTGCATGGGGGATACAACTAGGGGTCACCTACCACTCATTGCACCTATCTGCATGAGACGTTTAGGAGCTACAAGGAAAAATCCCTATAATTTAGGAACCCACTCTAAGTGCCACAGCAGTCTCCGACAGTTGACCCTAGTCGGTATTCAGTTATGTTTAGTTATGCTCTAATTCCCATCAATAAGATTACTCTCAGTCATCCTAGCACCAGTTTCCATGATTTAGGGGAAGTAGGTGCATTTTCTCACCTACCTACATCAGTTAACTGGTTGTGAATTGTTTTAGTGATCCGGAGTTGCATCAGTGAGATCGAGTGGTTATTTTCCCACATTGGGTTAGCTCCAAAGTTAGTCCTGTTTGGTAGATTCGAATCCTATCTTAGGCATTCGAATTATCCTACTTGTATTACCATTGTATTACATATTTCATACTGATTAATGGATGTAATATAATTATTCCAATTATTGGTCTCTTGAGTGTTTAATTTGTCATGAATTATTGATCTAAGTTACTGAATTGCTTCTCTCTCCTCTATAATCTTCTTTATCATTTGAATTCATCCAGACGTGAAGATCCTATGCTTCATTGAAATTAACAATTTGCTCACCTCCACTAATGGGACTTTCTTGCCTAACCATGAAATGTCAAGCAGAGGGAAGGGTACAATCAATGGGAAGAATGAGGTAAATGAATGTGTATTTATATATTTTGTAATTGTTTCTAGTTTCTCTTTTAGGTTATAGCTTTTTGTTGTTGATTCCAATTTTTAAAAATAAAACATTCCTTTTATATTTTTAGGTATATGATACTGATATGGAGAAAGAATACTTGGCATTAATATTAGGGCTATAGGTAGTAAACAAACTTGATGGTGTGGACTTGAAAATGCTTGTTAAATCTGTAGAATTTTTCTAGGAAAAGGCACATCTTGCTGACAAGAGATGTTCCTCTAGGCCTGAATGGTTCAGATCTAGAACAAATGAGTGATGACAAAGATGGAAGACTTCCCCTAGAGCTGATAGATATCTGGAATGAGTGCTTTGGCTATTCTGTAGTGTGATGTAGTTGTCTCCTATGGTGATGAATCTCCACAGATGTACTTGCATAAACACATCAAACAAACAAGCAAGATCAAAGGTACTAGAATATAGTCTATAGTTCTATATTAGTGACTAAGGAATCCAATAGTAAAATGAATGATTGAAACATAACACATTTTACGGGAAATGAACCAACTTTGCATTAAAAATGAAGAAGAAATATTGCAACCATTTCCTTAGTGTTGTGATGCTCCTTCACATGCTATGTCTTGTCCTCAAAATCTCAAACTTGCTCCTTCTATGCTCACCCCAGATTTGGCCAGAATCTCAATGTAGTAGCATAAATTTTCTCTCTCTCAACCATGGGGTATGAGCCAGGTTTTATAGGCCTTGGGAGGATAGGGATGGTTGAGAAAATAGTGGGTGAGGTGGAAGGGAGATTCTAATAGGGTGGATCTCGAGTCCAGGTGGTCCACAGGAGTAGGGATGAGGGTGCAACAAAGTCTTCCTTTGAGAAGCATCGTGAATATTCTCTTTTTCTATTTTAAACTCGAGCACCACTTTTATTCCATGTAGATAGAGCGTTACTAGGGTGGAACTGCTCTTTGATCAAGGGACATAGGCAGTGGCACTGCTTATTGTCAAGAGACAATGGGCATTACTGAAGAGGGTAATGTCTTTTGCATTAAGGGAAAAGGTGGTGTTGGACTCAAATATGGAAAATAGGAGTCTGGGCCATTGCCAAACTTCACAATTTGGGGTTAGAGGGAAAAATCTGATGTTTTAGGCCTCAACACATGATGGTGACGAGAACTATGTGTAATACAATGCCCCCCAAAGCATGAGGCTAGAGGGATACACTAGGCAAGAGCTTTGAAAGAGCAAGTTATCAATTCAAGGAAAGAAAACACTTGATCAAAGATCATCATCAACCAGGCTTCCACAATACATCAATACTTTTTGACTCATAGCCAAATGATTCCTCATCATGGCTGCAGACCAATACAAGGCAGATCCATGAGGGAAATGAATAAACATGGCTACTAGAATACAACATAGATCCATGCAAAAAAGACTCAAACTTGGGCATAGCTACCAAACATACAATGTAGATCTATGTCAAATAGATGCAAATTTGAGCACAACCATGACCATACAAATGTGGATCTATGCTAGGAATTATACAAAATAATCCATTGCAACCTGGGAAAATCAATGAGCGCTTAACAAACTCCCAGGTTCTTCATCGCGTCTTCCATAAAGTACGATTCTATCCATGTGATTACAATGTTTTGATGTCGAACATGGTAGAAACCATTTGATTACTGATCAGTGATGAGAACCATTAACAAGTGCGAGGGAGATCACCATTGATGTCAATGATTCCCAAGGTACCCTAGTACAATCTCCTGAGTGTGAATAGATGATTTGATGTCGAACACTCAGTCGAATATTTTGATCAAAGGTCAATGATGTGAACCTATGTCAAGAATGAGAGAACCTTTCATTAATGCATACATATCTCAAGGTACTATCTTTTTGTTTCTAAGACTAATTCCTAGATGATGATCTGATGTCGATAGGAATAATCTCATCAAAGGAGGGCCATGATGAATCCCACATCGACGACACGAAACTCGAAAAAAAGTTCTAGAATTTTGAGTATGATGTAACCATAGGAATGACTCAAAAGGTACTGACACAAAGGATGTTTTGACTACATAGGTAAACCTTCAATTTTCCTTTGAACATCAGGCGGCACGACCGAAGACTTGGCAGCATTGACTTAAACCAGATGGATACCAAGACATAATGTGACAATGGACGATGCATTCTTTGAAAGACCCAAAGGATTGACATGAATCATGAAAGTGGATTGACTTGGAAGAAAGCTGAATACCCAATTGACTGAATGAAATGAGGACAAGTGTCATGTTCAAAGGCAACTAGTAACTGCCATTTATTTTCAAAATGAAATAGTTCCCTTCTTTTAATTTCCCCATCATGATTGATGAGTGCCTCTTTTTGTTTTTACGAGTCCAAAGAGGGTAACAAACACTTTTTGTATCTTATCTGGAGATAATTCCATTCTCATATATTTCACAAACCTAAGAAAGGAGGGGTTCATTCCCAAAAGAGGGTGTCTTAGTGTTTAGTTTAACAAGTCCATTGAAAGTTAACTATCGTTCATGTTTAGAAAGTCTGAATGAAAACGGAAGAAGACTCCAAAGGGTCCTTTTTCATACAATTTAGTCTCTAGGGACCGAAAAAGTATAAAGTAATACCCAAGAGAACTCTTCCAGTCATGATTGAATGGAGCACTCCTTTTTCATAACTAGTCAATCCAAACCGAAAAAAGGGGTAAACTACCGTTGGAAAGATGAATATTCAAGTACTTTTATGAGCGTGAAGAAGACAAGTTCACTCGATAATATTTTCACATTTAAGGATTCTAAAAAGAGTTTAAAGAAGACTCCATTATGGTTTCTTTTCACAATGAGCGGGTTTAACGAGCCTGAAAAGAAGCGAAAACGACTTGGAACTTTCATACTAGGTTTAAAGAGCACGATCGAAATATTGAAATTAGCACTCAAAAACTTTTTCCAATTTATGGAAGCATCAAAAAGTAAAAAACGAACTTACCGAAAGCCAATATTATTCACTTCCGTCCCTGCAAGCACCTTCTTTAAAAGACTATTAGCTTTCCAAAAAATATAAAAATTGACTTTTATAACTATAGAAAAAGGGCATTTTTTAATGAAACAATTAAAAAGATTAAAACAATATAACAAAAACCTAAAAAATATTATATAAAAGTCAAAGGAATAGTAAAAACATTTCATTTTACTATTTACCAGGTTTGGAGAGCTACCTGGTACTTGGAGCAATTGTGTGCAGATTTCTGGTGGAGATTTGTATTTTCATGTTTTATAATTTTTATTAATGATGATGAGACCTAATGTTTTCATGTAGATGTTGGAGATGCATGACCTGGGGGTTCATCCCCAATGGATAAGCGATCAGGGGCTCGCTTCGTACACATAGGAGATGACGAGTTGACCGAGTTGGAGGACAACCTCAACCGGTTGACTCTAGACATTCTAGATGCTGTTATAGATGACCTCCCTAGTAGGTACCAGAAAAACACAATTGGGGTGTCAGGTTAATTCAACCGCCTGCTACAGAGAGTAGCTAGGGATATCATGTTCTATCATGAGCACCACTAGACATTCTGCATGATGTATACACTGAAAGCTAGCTAGCTTCAGGATTTTGCCATTTTGTATATCTGAAAGCTAGAGTGCTTCATTCAGGATATCGTGACCATTATTTTTGTAAAACACTTTATATATATATATATATATATATATATATATATATATAGTATTATTTACGGTGTTTATATGTGTTTCAAATGGGAAATGATATTTACATGAGTTTTTATGTGTCTTTTTTGTTAGATTTTTATCATTTAATCAATATGATCTAGGATCTTATCTGAGAGAATAACATGCACAGCAATAATCACAAGAGACAAGAGACACAAATATTTTTCCTTAGGGAAACCATAAAGGAGAAATCCCCACAACTTCCTCAGAGATAAAATGAGCACCAATGGAAAAAGTAAAACACAAAAACACAAAAATGATCTTCGAGAGCATTTATCTCTCTCACTTTTGTGAGCTCCTCTTCTCTCACTCATGCACTACAGTTGAGTGAGTGTGTGTTACAAATAGAGAGTCTCAATTTCTATTTATACAATTTTTCACTCGACAATTACTTACCAGGGCCGACCTCATTAGGAGAGTTTAATAACCCTAGTACCCCTCAACTGTGGGGACTATCGCCCAGACTTACAACGGAGGGTTAACCTCTATGACTTTACATGACTTTATTATATTAATGATTCTCCTGATAGGAACATCGGGGTACACTGAAATACAACATAAGCTATACAAGTGAATACATTCCGAAGTTACAAATACATCAACACACCCTCTTAACTAGGAAGGTATTCTCTTGACACAGTTCATCAGCACAAGTATTCATCACAGGATCATCATCATCAGTGCTTCCACTATCTTGAGAAAATGGTGCTATCTCTCAATTCTACTCATCATAGGAACTTCTACAGAGACAGACCTTTTTCATGTTGGTTGTAGGCCTAGTCTCCATGTAGGTATTCTTCTTCAGACTTTATATCATCAACATGGTAGGACACACCTACTACCATTCGAGAAAGGCTTCAACACTTACATCCACCAGCATGGTAGGACACACCTACTACCATCCAAGGAAAGGCCCCAACACTTCTATCCTCCGGCATGGTACGACACACCTACTACCACCCAGGGAAAGGCCCCAACACTTATATCCACTGGCATGGTAGGACACATTTACTACCATCTAAGGAAAGGCCCCAGCACTTACATCCACTAGTATGGTAGCACACACCTACTGCAATATAGGGAAAGTCCCTGCACTTACATCCACTGGAATGGTAGGACACACCTACTACCTTCTAGGGAAAGGATCTACACTTACATCCGCTGGCATGGTAGGACACACCTACTACCATCCGAGGAAAGGCTCTACACTTACATCTGATAGCATGGTAGGACACACCTACTACCATCCGGGGAAAGGCTCAACACTTACTTCTGACCATGGGAGGAACCAATCCTACCACCATGTCAAAAAGGCACAACACTTACATCTGACCATGGGAGGAACCAATCCTACCACCATGTCAGAAAGGCACATCACTTACATCCGACGGCATGGTAGGACACACCTACTACCATCCGGGGAAAGGCTCAACACATACATCTGACCATGGGAGGAACAAATCCTGCCACCATGTCAGAAAGGCACAACACTTAATTTTTACCATGGGAGGAACCAATCCTACCACCATGTCAGAAAAGCACAACACTTACATCTGACCATGGGAGGAACCAATCCTACCACCATGTCAAAAAGGCACATCACTTACATCTAACAATGGGAGGAACCAATCTTGCCACCATGTTAGAAAGGCATAGAACTTACATCTGAACATGGGAGGAACCAATCTGCCACCATGTCAGAAAGGCTCTCGGACTCATCACTTCTCCTTGGAAGGAACCTCGATTTGGAGAACATCTAGCTTGTCCTTGAAGTAATCAAACTTCACTCTGGCCATTTCTAGCATAGGATCACATCAGGGATGATTATGTCTAAGGATAACCTGCGAACTTCGCCAGGATTAATTACATCTGAGGACAACCTACAGGACCATTTACGTCTGATCAACCTACGATTTTTGCCAGGATTTTATGCTCAAAAAACCTGTCTCACTAATTATGATAGAACTCATCACTCCCTCTTTCGAGAGATATCGATCTGGATCACATACTGGAGCTTCACTGCTCTTCTTCTACTTCGACTGTACTCAGTGCCACGCAGGACTGCTTCCTGACAAACCAAGAGATCACACCTGATCCCATACTGAAGCAGCACCCCGAAGTGCTCTTCCTATCAATGGCATTGCCTTCCCAATATGAATCCACATAACCCTCTAGGTTAATCTTTTGATTCACCTCATACTTGAGCCCATAATCAAATGTACCATTTAGGAATTGGCTCAATGTGTTCACAACAAAGAAAAGATCTGGTCTCGTATCCGTTAGATACATCAAGGACCCAATCATATGATGATACATCGTGGCATCAACTGAATTTTATGAAGCATCACTCAATAGCTTCAAGTTCGATGCCATAGGTGTGGCCATTTCCTTGAGTCCATCATCCTAAACCTATTTAGGATATCCACTGCATACTTCCCTTGTCCAAGGGAGATTCCATTCGCACTCTACCACACCTCCATGTCTAGAAAGTACCATACCCAAGTCCTTTATCTCAAACTCGACAGCAAGTCTCCTTCTTGCAACTTTAATGAGTTTCACTTTTTATGTCAGGAACAAGTCATCAACATATAACAGGAGCATCACTAGTCTTCCTCCTTCAACCTTGAAGCAAAGGTTGGAATCTACTTTACTCTCAGTAAAGACTAGAGCCATCAGTAAGCTGTCAATCTCGCCGTATCATGTCGAACCTCAGGATCTTCTGCAGTCACTCCCTCTGAAGCGGAGCATCATTCTCCCTCTGAATTTCATACTCTATGCATTGAAATATTTTTTACTAGAGTGACAAGTAGCTTCCTCTGCTACTAATATTCCATGTATCCATTTAAGGTCACTGGATACCAAGATCCTCTATCTTGAACCTTTTCAAAAGTTCTTCTCACATCCATCTGTGAGCTTGTCATCCTCTATAGGATTTCATCTTCAACCTTGTAGCAAAGGTTAAGATATTCATCACTCTAGGTGATCTTCAAGCTCCTCATGTATGTGTTATCCCATGGGTTTCTTCTAAGCTCGTACAAATCCTTCTTTAATTTTCACACATGAGTCTTCCTGTCATGTGCCTCAACTCCCACTGGCTGCAAATGTCTCTTCATAGTCTATGCCTTCTTTCTGTTAGAAGCCTCGTGCTATGAATATTTCCTTGTATCCCACGATGTTGTCATCTACTGCATGTTGGAACTTGCAGATACCGCATCCTAGACATCATTCTTCTTGAACTGGTACTATCCTTCCCTTTCTTCTTGGATACTTCTTCATAGCTGGAAGGCTCTGCATCAATGATGTCACTCAACAGTGTCACATAACTAGAGTGTGTATGAGTCCTCTTGAAGTCTCGTCATATTATTCTTCATTTTGGATTATTTCTTGAACTGTCGTCACTTGTTCTTCGAAACAAGTCTCATCCTTCTTTTCTTGTAGGTGATTGTACACGATCTTTCCTATAAGTCAAATGCATTAGTTTTATGGTTATAAACATTTCATAAGGCATATTCATAATGGAAAATTCTTATGCATAAAGATATAATCATGCAACTATTTTAGCCAATACAACATTCATCCATATCTCACAGAAACTTTCTAGATGCCTTCCATATCTACCATGACATCATTGAGATTGTGCACTGATCCAATATGTCAGCAAAGAGGTTTCATTCTAGATAAGTATAAATGGAGAGTTGTATAGCACCATGGGCTACTTAACCATCACATGCATATTAGTAGTATACTGTCATTAAAGCAAACATTCTATCATGCATAATACATCAACTAAATATGAACAAATGCATAACCAAATAATATCATGAAATGACAATTGAATACTTATCTTTATTTGTTTCATGGGTAGACTCCTTCTTGAACCTTCAGCTTCATCATTTTCTTCATTCATAACAACATCATTTCTTATCCAAATTCTAAGATGGATAATAGGTTCTTCAAGAATCATATTCCTCATCTCTTGAGGGATCTTCTTTGAATCATGAGAGCTTGATATTTAGTTGCTCCCATCTTCTCTTCTTTTATTATGAGTTGATATTCCTCTTGTGTGCACTCTTCCCAGAGTCTGCTGAAGGTAATCACTTCCTTTTGGCACACATTCCTCGAATAAATTAATCCCATGATCCTGGGAGGCCATTCAAGGTGGTTATAAAAATATATATTCTTCTTCGATTACTTTTTCATAGCATCGGACACTTCCTTTTGGTTTCTTCATGAGGGATGAGATGATCTTTAATAGAATCTGCAATGATTCCCTTGGCTCTAGCCTTAGCCTCATCTCCCCCTGGCTCTTATAACTTCTTTACTAAAATACTGATCTAAGTCAATTTCTTTAAGGATCACAGAGTTCCTATACTTCTTTCGATTTATAAACTTCCCTTCAAATAGATTAGTCAAGGAATTAAACATCCTCTTTAGGTGTCTTTAGGGAAGACATTTGTGGTATAAGGTGATCCTTGATAGAATCAACAATAATCCTCTTGGCCTTGACCAATTCTTCTTGTGTAAGGCTTTTAGCCTCATCTCCCTCTCGAACTAGAACCTCTCCACTTATGTAGGTGTCCAATTCATTTTCTTCAAAAACTAGTGAGATCCTATACTTCCATGCTTGGAAGTTGTCAGCTTCACCAAGATTGCCATCAAGCTGGTGTGATTAGTCATTTTAAAATGAGAACCTCAAATGTAAATAGCAAAAGATTAGATCTTACCGATTTGAGGTGTCCGTCCTGGTTCCGGATCTCGTTGATCTAGGGTTTGTCAGAGAAACCCTAATTTTCAAAACTTGGAATCTTTCATATATGATTGGATAGAAATATGTGCCTCCTCAAGGTGAGCTGAGCAGCATACTCATTTTCCCAAAACTGTGATTAGAACTACAAAATATCTGATGCCCTAGTTTTCTTCAATTTGTTCTGCATAATTTCCTGATATTGTTTCTGTAATATATTCAAAAGTACTTCTCCTCTATGTTTGAAACCTCACATTGAGGTATCCTCTTCTATATTCCTTTCAACACCATCAGTTTGAGCATAATTGATTTCACCAATTGGGACTTATGATATTTTTACCAAGGTGACTTATTTCATGACTATTCAGCATGGCGAACTTGTACAGACTGCCACGTGTCATGTTTTATCTTCGGGGTCTGAAAATTTTACTACATAAGGTAAATTTGATGCCCTATATACAACATCTTGTGAAATTTCATTTAGATCTTCGTAACCCGAGATATAGAAGTTCTCCCAAGGTGTCATGTTTAGGGATGAATCCTGGGATAGGCTGGAACCCTGATTTGGAGGAATCATATCTTCCAGAATATAGTGAATCTGAGGCTGAAACTTTTACAAATGGTATATCAGGAATTTATAATTGTCCTGTAAATTTTTTTGCTTTTGAGCCTTATCCAAGATCAATATATAGTGAATGTACCAAAACTACTAGTTTTAGCATTTTAGGGTTTTCAGGTCCGGGGTCAAATTAGGGTTTGACTTTATCGGAGTTTTACCCAACCAAAAATTTCGATCTTGGTATCTAAATTTCTATTTTGAGGATGATAGAAATCCTATGTTGGGCTCACTAAAAAATTATTGTTCTGTGAAAAGCCATAATTTCCTGCAGCAGTGACAAGTCAAAAACTGAAAATGCCCATAATCAAATTCTGCTTCAATAGGAAGATGTGCCCTTCAATGGAGAGTTAGCGTAGCCTCATTTTGCTGATGATCTATGGAGAGAGACCCAAAAATTAAGAATCCCTAGCTTCTGCAACTGCACAGTATCTTCTTCTCAGGTTAGCTCTGATACCATGTTTTTTTTTTTTATCATTTAATCAATATGATCTAGGATCTTATCTGAGAGAATAACATGTACGACAATAATCACAAGAGACAAGAGACACAAAGAGTTTTCCTCGTGGAAACCATGAAGGAGAAAACCCCACAACTTCCTTAGATATGGAATGAGCACCAATGGCAAAAGTAAAACCCAAAAACACAAAGATGATCTCCGACAGTTGTTCTCTCTCTCACTCATGTGTTATAGTTGAGTGAGTGTGTGTTACAAATAGAGAGTCGCACTCTCTATTTATACTAGTTTTCACTTGACAATTACTTACCATGTCCGACCTCACTAGGAGAGTCTAATAACCCTAGTACCCCTCAACTATGGGGGCTATTTCCCGGACTTACAACAGAGGGTTAACCTCTATGAATTTACATGGATTTATTATATTAATGATTCTCCCAATAGGAACATCGGGGTACAATGAAATACAACATAAGATATACAAGTGAATACATTCTGAAGTTACAAATACATCAACATTTACTGTTTATTTTATTTTATAATGGACCATGTTTTATTTATAAAAGTTATGTATGGCCAACATACCAGTCTAAAATGTAGTTTGCCAATGAGTTGACAACCGTGTTATAAGACCTAGGAATGTGACTATAAGTGATGGATTCAAATGACCTTTCTAACAGACACACTCTTCGAAAAATATGAAGAAGTGTAGGGTTCCTAATGGTATAAATGTGGTTTAATTGAAAAAACAATAGCTATGAGTCCATAAATACTACCAAGTCATGAATGTCCCGAGATGCATCCTCGGTCAATAAACCTATCATTGCATGATACTTGACGATGTTGTTGGTAGCTAGACCAATACAAACCACTCCTGAACTGACTAAGTCATGTGTCACACAATACAAAACCAAGCAGCTAAAGCGAGGTTCAAGGTATGAAAGTAAGCACCATCAGCAAAACCATAAAAATCCATCTTATCCACATGAGCAAAACATGGTATAAAGAATATTGATAAGACACTCAAAACCATATTGAAAATCCAAAAACACACCAAAAAGTCAAACAATATACATATATACAAGGTACCATACATAAATGACTTCAATCATAGTACCTCTTTAGGTACAACCCATTGCGAGGTTGCTTGAAAGGTATCCCATCGTAGTCTACAAGCTCGTAGGCCCCTTTCTCTAAAGCTTTACTGACGATAAATGGACAATACCACATAGATTCAAAGTTTCCCTTCCCTAGCTTGTCATGTCTCTGATCGTAAGTCAGAACCATGTCACCTTTTTTAAAGACACGAGGTTGAATAGACTTATCGTACTTACCCTTAATGCATTTTTTTTGTGCCTCGTTAGCTAAGGCAACATATTTTCTATTTTCATCAAGGTTTGTTAAATACAAAAATCGTTCTTCTTCGGTGGAAGTGTTCGGGATAGTTTCTACTGCAAGTTTGAGTGATGGGATTTGACACTCGATAGGGAGGACAACTTCTAGTCCGTAAAGCAACTAAAAAGGTGTAAAACCAGTTGATTTTTTAACTGAAGTCCTATAAGCCCACAGAGAAAAAAAAAAGAGTCAAATTCTAGTTGTATTTGTGATCTCCAACCATCCTACGTAGCATAGTTTTAAAAACTTTGTTAATGGCCTCAACCTGACCATTATCCTATGGGTAATACAGAGTTGAGTTTTCATGGCGAAAACCTAGCTTAGCACTCAACTCAGCCATCATCTGATTGTGGAAATGAGATCCATGGTCAGTGACTATGGCTTGTGGGGCCCCAAATCTAGCTATCACATGGTTAAACAAAAAGAGGGCGGCATTCTTTCCATCCTCTGCATATGTAGGCATTTCCTCAGCCCATTTTGTAAAGTAATCGATGGCAATAATGATGTAACCATGCCCCCCAGCTGAGGTGGGCTTACAATGCATGAAATCAATACCCCACTTGGCGAAAGGACCAACAAAAATGACGGGGTGTAAAGGAGTAGGGTGGGTGCGCTTTTTAGGATAAAAGAGTTGACAGGGTGGGCATTTCTTAACTGCCTCATGACAATATTTGAAGATTGAGGGCCAAAAATACCCAGCACGAAGGATTTTCTGAGTTGTCTCCATCCCATAAAGATGACCACCACATGCTCCAGAGTGGCAATCATTCAAAACTTGTTCAACCTCTTTGTGTGTAAGGAATCGCCAAAGAATGGAGTCAATACCATGTTGATACAACATATCATTTTAAATGAGATAATACTTTGTGTAGTGACGGATGCAACAACGATCGTCACGGGACATGTCAGGCTGAAATATCTGCGTCTGGAGATAAATGATCAAATATCCATACCATTGATCGGTTGTGCATATCAAGAACAAGAATTCATCCAAAAATGAATCATTGGGCTCAACTTCCATCAGATCACAGGGAAGGTCACACATCAACTCTGTGAAAACCAAGGACTTCTTCGAAGTAGCCTTAGCGAACTCGAGATTGAATTCCTGTAAGATAACGATCCAATGGGAATACTTTCCGCCTAGTATCTGATAAGTCAGAATGTAATACATGGGGTTTTGATCCACAAGAAAAATTGTGGTGCGTAGTAAGATGTAGTGACAAAATTTTTACACAGCAATGACCGTAGTGAAAGCTAGCTTCTCCACACGCGAGTAATGGGTTTCAGAGTCAAGAATACTCTTACTTAGGTAATAAATCACGTGTTCTTGACCATTGGAATCTTCCGGCACTAGAACCATACCAAAGGTAGTAGTGGAGACAACAACCTACATAAAAAATTATTTTGAGTAATTTGGGGGGTGCAACACTGGTGAATGCGTCAAAGCGTTTTTCAAATTGTCAAAATCTCGTTGGGAGTGGTCATCCCAAAAGAACGAAGTGCCCTTCTTAAGGAGATGCATATAGTCGTGCATTTTTTCTACGAATTTGCATATGAAATGACAAAGAAAGTTTTCCTTCCCTTGCAAACTTTGTAGTTCAGTGATATTAGTTGGGGTGGGTAAGGTCAAAATAGCAGAATTTTTCAAAGGATATATCTGGATGCCATATTTGGAAACCACAAAGCCAAGAAGGTGTCCAGTCTCAACACAAAAGACACATTTGTGTGGATTAAGCCAAATATTATAATGACAAAACCTACAGAAAATGTCTCTAAGGTGACACGGGTGGTCCTCCCCTTGCTGTGAATGAGCAAGGAGATCGTCCAAATACAGATCCACATTGTGCTTGGTATCATGAAAAGAATAGGACATGGCGCGCTGGAATGTAGCTCCGGCATTTTTTAAACCAAAGGGTAACTTCCGATATGCAAAGGTTCCCCACGGGAAAATGAATTTCATTTTATGTTGATCGATGGGTATAATTTCTATCTAATTGTAGCCAAAAAACCCATCCATAAAAGAAAAGATGACACTCCCAGCATTGTTATCAATGATTTGATCGATGTGTGGAGTAGGGAAATTGTCCTTAGGACAAGCCTTATTTAAGTCTTGGAAATCGATACAAACCCTAATAGTTCCCTACTTCTTAGCCACGAGGAAAATATTAGAAACCCATTCTATCAGTGGTATGAGATAAATAAACCCCGCTTTCAGAAGTTTCTCCACTTCGACTTTAATAGCCGCAGCCTTCCTAGGATGGACTTGAAGTAGTTTTTGTTGGACTGGCCTTGCCGTGGGATAAGTTTTAATCTCGTGTACGACGATGGATGGATCAGTCGTAGGAATTTCTTCATATGTCCAGGAAAAAACATCACATAATTATTTGAATAGATCTCTAAACTTTCAGTTTCTTCAGTTGAATAGTTCTGGCCTACATGAACATGCTCAACAGTTCCGAGATTGACTGATATTTCAATAGGGGTTGTCTGAGTGATGTTGCAAATGTTTCCTTCAGAATTAATGTCTTGCAACAATATAGTTGTTTGAGGATAGTTGACAATATCAGTACTAATAAGAGGTACAAGATCAAAATCTATCGAACTGGCATTGGGAAGGAAAGAGGATCTATGATGGTGATCTTCCCATACAGGTCTATTCACACTCATGATCTCCATAATGGAATCGTCTGATGGAACATTTTGTACGAGATAGTCTAGAGTAGGGAGAGAGGGTTCTAGCCAGTAGGGTAGGTGGTAAGGATATGAAGCCACCAGATGAAGATCATCAGAATGGACATCAAAAGTAGATTGAACAGCATCATAAAGTGCTTCGTAAGGGCCTACAGAGGATGACTCAACAACTTCTTTGCCTCTAAGACTGTGGCTAGTCATGGAAATTGTGTTCACATTCTCCACTTCTGTACTAGGAGGAGTTGAGGGAAACCCTCCCATGAGGGTTGAATCCTTCAACATACCTACCCCAATCGACTGATAAGGTAGAGGGGATTGACCTAGCATAGGGATATTATTTGTAGTGGGGGTAGTAACATCTGGTGAACAAAAATTGAGTTGATCGATGGTCACAATATTCCCCAAATGAGGGAATTAGAGATTTTGAAACACTGTTAAAGTGACAGCTGTCATAGCATAGAACCAGTTTCTCCCCAATAGAATATTGTAATCCAACGAGGCATCGAATACCTCCACTTGAATGGAAACAGTCTTTCCCCCAAGATCGACCGAAAGGGCTAGTAACAGACCATGAGGTTGAAAACCTCATCCATCAAAAGCTTTCAAGGTTGTGGGTGACTTCATAAGTTTGGGAGAACCAATGGCTCTCCAACAAGCCATGGACAATACTAAGGTGGAATCTCCTTCATCCAGAACGGTCCTATGGACCTTTCTCCCAACTACTCTTGTCGCGATTTGAAACGCGAGCTTGTGGGGTAATCTAGACTTGTAGTTCTCCACATTAAAGTGAATCAAATTAGTGTTATCTATGTCTAATGCCCCCAATGTTGTCAACAAGTTTTTGTGTTGTGTGGGACAACTTTGGAGCACCTCCAGGGTAGACATTGCACAAGGTTCTTGAGCCAAATATTCAACGATGTTGTAGAATTGTGCAGCTCGAGCATTTGGATTAAAAACAGACTTCCTAAGGGTGCTCTTGGGTGGGATCAAAATCAAGTTGAGATTAGGTTTCTCGATCGTGAGGGGACTATTAGACGAAGACGGAGAAGAAGTAGTGGAAGGAGCTTTCTCGAAAGAAGGATTCTCGTCCTTCTTCTCTTCAGGTTTTTCATATGACTGACTACGAGTATTCAAGCTAATATTTTTCAAGGACATCATTCTGATTTCTTATGTAGAATTAGAGGTTCCTTGATTAGACATATGATCTATCCATTGTTGTTGAGATGAAAAGGGGTCGGTAAGCACTGTCGTTGTAGGGTTACCTTTCAAAAATTAACTATTCTCTTCAAGAAGAGGGAACTCCTTCATGAAGTGGTCACAACCACATAATACGCAGGGATACTTAGCCTTCCTCTTGCCTTTATTGTCATTCTCTAGGGTCATAGCCTTGGGATTCTCCTATTGGATTTTAGGCTTCTTATTTTCTCCTTTACCATTCTTCTTATTACCGAGTGTTTGCATACTTTGAAAATAATTCACCTTAGAGGAAACCGTAGGAGCATAAGGAGTAGTAGTGAAAGTACTATGGTGCTTGGCAGGCTTAGCTACTGATGAGGGCTGGATTGAACTGACAACCCCATTAATAGGAGTTTCTGCAGGTGGCTTGGCAGGGTAAATTTTGGGGCGAGGAGCTTGAGGGATTAGGTCATACAGAGTTCGAAACTGGGAATAAACCAAGTCTAGATACTGAGCGCGACTGATAGCCTACTCTTCAGTAACAACACCACCCATAGCCACATCTCAAGAAATGGTAGGCAACAAGGATTCGTGAACCAATCTGCTAATAATTGGTCTGGAATAGGAGCTTTAATAAGTCTCCGTCATCTCCTCCAGTACTCATGAATATGGTTAGATATGTACGTGGAAGTATTTTGATGAAGTGATGTCAGAAGATCCGTACCAGTTTTGTAACGGATGGGCAGTTGGAAATGAGTAATAAAAACTGTTGCCAATGAGCTAAAGTCCACAAACGAATGTTGTAGAAGTTCAATGTACCACTTTGTAGCTGTACCAGTCAAAGTTCATTGAAATATCCTTAAACGGACTAAATCATCCATCAAGGAGTTGGAAGAACACCATAGATGGAAGGTTGCACATACTGGAAGTATTGATAAGGCATCTATATACCAGTAGGACCATAGGCCGATTGATACATTGGTTGTTGGGAATTTGGATTCTCAAACGATCCCCCCGAAGATCCACTAGATGGAGGCGGGCCATCGGGAGGAGGATTTCCTCTAGGTGGTGGTGGTGGTGGTCCTCCGCCAGGCGAGCCTCCACTAGGTGGTCCTCTGCTAGGTGGGCCTCCAAAAGGTGGTCCACCAGAAGGTGGTCCCCCAGGAGGTAGTCCTCTAGGTGGTGGCCCCCCGGGTGGTTCCCCCCCAGAAGGTGGTGGTCCTCCAAGAGGTGGACCCCTAGAAAGTGGTCCGACATGATGTGGACCTTCGCTAGGTTGGCCCCCGCCAGGTGGCCCTCCACCAGGTGGACCTACACCAGGTGGACCTCCACTAGGTGGACCCCAAAAAGGTGGGCCACCATATCCTCTAGTAGTATTGATAGGTATCCCCCCAGGAATAGGCCTATAAGACCAGTTGGGTTGCCCCCATGGTGTAAACATGTTTATGGGGTAAGGGATACTGGGATATACCATTCCTGTAAATGTAGGTTGAAATTTCACATTACTTACGGATGGTAGATTTCCTAGGTGAGTATATCCCCAAGAAGGTTGATTAACAACGGGTTGTACCCCTAAGGGTTTCCCCATACTAGAAGGGGGACTAACCTTTTTGGTTTTTGTGGGAGGGACTACAACTGTTGATTGTCCTACAACAGGGGTCTGTCTTGTACTAGATGTGACTCCACTAACTACTGATGCAACTTGAGCTGGAGGTTTCCCCCCAGTGGAAGAAGAGACGGGAGAACCAAAAGAAGACCAAAGATTTTGAATCGTAGTAACAGGGTTGGAAGGTTGACCTGGATTAGGAACTATTGATCCTTGAACCAGTGATTTCAAACTAGGAGCAACTTGAGACTTCGAGAGTGAACAGTAGCCAAGAGGGGTTGATTCCGAAAGACGAGGTAAAAGAGCCGACACATGCTCCCGATGAGAAGGAGACGAAGCTATGATGTTCGCGAGGTGCTCCTAAAAATTATGTAACTGATCGACCATCGGTTGGAGCCTTCTATACATATCCTCATTTGACGGAGGATTAAAAAAGGACGGTCTAGTAACCCCAAAGGTTTTGGTCTAGAACTAGACCTTCTTTATTTAGTTTGCAACTCATACTGGAAGATCAATAAAAACCTTGTATCTTTCAAACTAATAAAGAGAGGACAACACAAAGGCAAGCTACATCAAACAATATAAGGGTTGAACCCCCTCAGTGATTAATGAGTCTTCTAGAAATTCTTGGTAGTGCAAGAAACCTTCCTCTTCAGAAACTGCTTTCTTTGACAACTGATCAACATTTGTTTTAAAATTTTTGGAAATGTGCAATAAAGAAAAATGTTGAAAATAGTTGATTAAAAATTCAACTCTTGTGCACCAATGCTTAAGCTGAAGAAAATTGTATCTTCCATTTCCCCATTCCACAATCACTTTTGGGTCAACAAAAAGAGTAAGAGCATCAATGCCAATAAAGGGATCTCTTTTGGGTCACCAAAAAGACTAAGAACATCAATTCCAATAAAGGAAGCAAAACTCAAAATACCCCACATATCAATCAATTCATCTCCTGTGTTGCTTTTGTTTCCTCCTCCCATCCAAATTTTGAATAAGTGATCATTGTTTAATAACATGATCATACAACAACCACACTTGCCATTTGAAGAAGCACCATCAAAATAGGCAACAATCAAGGAACAGTTATGAAGAGAAGCATACAAAATATTTGGATTCTTTTGTTTGACTGAGTTTTTATACTCCTTGAAAATACTAATACCTTTAATAACACACTGATAGTCATTAGGCACAACATCTTAAAAAAATAACCTTATTTCTCATATTTCAAACAACCCAGCTGATAAATATTGAAAGCAATTTACAATTACCTTCTTCATGATACCAACAACTGAAATTTTCCTCCATATTTGAGTCACCACTGGTAGTGCAGACCTCTAAATCTTCACAGGCCATTTTCCAGACATCTCTACTAAAGGAGCAATGGATGAAAATATGATCGACATAATCTAAATTTCTCTTACATAGAGAGCAACAACTAGGCCCTACCTAGTCCCTCTTCATCAATTTTTGCCAGGTCAAAAACTTATATTTTGATAACAACCCAAAAAAGCATTTGAGCTTTCAAGGAATGTTCCAACTCCACAATTTACAATACCACCAACTTCTTTCAGATTGAAAGAGAGTGTTTATAAGAGAATCATAGGATTTCTTAGTTGTAACATTTCCAGACTGTTTATTCCAATCCCAAACAATTCTATAATCTAAGTCATCCAATCTAATGCTTTCACTATTCAAGGAGAAAATGTAACTATCCCATAAAGTGGCCCAATTACCAAAAATACCAATATCCCCAAAAGTTAACCAATATCCATCCTTAATAGCAGCCCATCTTGGTCTTTGAATCTGATTGAGATTTGTTAAACCAATCTCTTCTGAGTGCTCCAAAATTTTAACAGGAAACTTGTATCTTCCATTGTCTCCAATAAAAGGGTCAATTCCAATTTGAACACTTTTACCATTCCCAATGTCCTAGAAAATCCATTTTTTTATCCAATGGAGGATTTTTATAATGCTATTCCAAATAATATGAGCACCTTTTAAATCGAACTCTAAAAATCTGAACCACGAGATAAAAGGGACATATTTAATGTATTTTGTTTGTATTACCATGCTCCACAACCCTTTATCAAAAAAGCAATGCCACGTACTCTTGATACACAATGCAATGTTAAAGCCAACCAAAATTTTGACACCCCAGCCTCCCAGAACTTTTGGAAAAGCTAATTGTTCCCATGACACTAGATGAAACGTTTTCTCTGCACTAGAACCTACCCAAAGAAAGTGGAATATTTTTTATCTGATAATATTGAAGATTGACCTGGGTACCATTATCAAAGAGAACCAGAACACTGTAGTGCTCAATAAAACAACATTAATTTGGGTTAACCTTCCACCTAAAGAGAGAAATATGTTTGCCCAATTGTTTATCCTCTTTTCTATTTTTTTCACCAACCAAATCCAATCATCCACCCTGAACTTATTTGGTTTTAAACAAAACCCAGATATCTAAAACCATTATCCATACTTGCAGTTTTATACTAAAACAAATGATTTATCTCCTTTAAAACATATTCAAAAACTTTGTATTAATATATACATTATTTTTCCAAATTGTTATCCATTCCAAAAAAGAAGATTTAAATTAAAAAAAAAAATTCCAAAATAGAAGATTTAAATTAAAAAAAATAAATAGATGGGCTAGACCTTTACATCATCAAGGTAAAATGAACCCATTATAAAAGCTCACTCCTATTACAATAATAATATATTTAAAAAGTTTGTAGATAAAGTGAAAAGTTGGTAAGTAACACTTACTCACGTTCCCGATTTTATATGTATGGATCTTATATGTTAGATTAACAATATTAAATAGCATCTTTTTTAGGCTTTACCTTAAATATTATGTATTATGGTAAAAATGTATCATTCATCAATACAATTACTACGGTATTATTTATTTTTCTTCAATTTGATCTTCATATACTAACGAATACATGTTGAAATGAACAATATTGACATCATTGAAATATGATATCACACTTTGAGATTTTAAATTTGAAATACGAAATATGTACACTTTCAATATCAAATATTCATACTTTCAAATTTAATATTGAATATTGAATATTGGAATCCGATGTTCACAATTCCAACAAAAATAACATATTATATTCAAAATATATACACATAAGCGTAAATCCAAATTAAGTTTGATGAAACATAAATTAGGATGGGCTTTTTAGACATGAAAGGTAGGTTACTTTATATAAAATATGTCATTTTGGATGTAGTTTTAATTACATATACAATTTAATTTAGTTGTGAGAATACAGTGAATCATTTGCAATTAGTGCCTAGACGAAACTTCTCATAAATCATTTGTAATTAGTGCCTTGGAGAAACTTCTCCATAGACTTCACGAGGGTCTCATGTCCATTGACATGTTCCAAACAGAAGAACCTCGTGTGAACTTCAGTTTTTTATATTATTACTTTTCAAAGTTACATGAACATATTAGCAACAATTTTAAGCCCAAAGGGATTTATTATAACTATTTTTGCATTATGATTTTTTTTTTCTTTTCTTATAGTCGACCATATCAATCATTAAACGCGTCATTTGCCACTTAACTTAATTCACATGATACTTTAATAATCAGAGTGCTAGAATAATTTAGACTTTTCAAACTTATGTACCATTAAGACATCAAGCAAATAAAATCAAACAAGTAGCCCACTTAGAAGACTAAGGGCAAACGACTTAACTTGTTCATAGCTAACATCCACCACTTAATTCTATACCCTTCGTCTCAAAAATTGTGTTTACTTATTCCTTGCTTTGGCTTGTGCATGTAAGGAATTATATAACATTATAATCAACGTGCGTTAAACTAAGGGAAGCCATATGCACTCAACAACATTAAATGCACTATTGTCGACAACAACATTAATACATTATTGATTATGCATATTGTTGTTGGCTTTTGAACTTAAGATTAATGCATTATTGATGATGCACATGGTTGTTGGCTTTTCAACTTAAGATCAATAGCTCTTTGTTTATTAACATATTCTTGAAGGAAGCTCAAGGGTTTGGAGATGATGACGTTAGGGTTTGGATTGTTATTGGTGCATAGATCTTGGGTCAAGTTCTTCTGTGGATGTGGCGTGTTGTCTTGCTCTATTTCCGGTTAAGGCACACCTTGTAGTTATGGATTCTTTAGTGAGAGTTTTATGGGAGGACGATGACCTGGAATGGAATGGTAAAGAGCGGGTATTATTAAATGGGACGAGGAATACCAAAAAATGTACAATGATGCTCATGATGCTCATGTGGTGAACATGTGCCTGATCGGGGGAGTGGAAAATTTTTTGGGTGTCGATGCTCAACATGTGTGCATCGTGGGTCCATTGAGTTTGGGACATTATCTCACAATGTCTTTAGTACCTTGGCCTTTTGGAAATGCGTCGATGAAGCACGTTTTAGCCCAGGGGTCACTATTAGGTGGGTTGTCAGGGAAGAACCTTAGGGTTTTTTGATATAAGGAAAAATCTAAGAGACAGTCAGAGGCGCTCTTAGAAAGCTCTAAGATAGTGCCAATGACCCTGGGGAAATATGTAAACTTTGACCTGGAGGAGAGCCTTGCAAAGAGGGCTCTAGTGAGTCATTTGATGTATATCTATGAATAGACTTGAAATGCTTGGTTGGATTGCTCAGATCTAGAAACCGATCTTAGATTATTGCTCGAGACTAACCATTCTTATAAATGATTGATTTTGTTTTCAGTATGTTGAAGATACTGGGACAATCTTGGGTTAAGGATAGGAGGTTCATGTTACTGAAACACTGCCATAATGATTTTAACCTATATAAAGATTGGTTCCTGGGGCTCCCACTGGAACTTTGCTCTTGGAAGCTTTTAGTAGATTTGGTGAATGTAGTGGCAAAATTCATTTTTTTGATAACTCCATGTTGCGTCAGGTGGATAAAAAGGTGGCATCAGTCTTAGTTGAATTCGACCTTTCAAAAATGTTGTCGGCAGAGGTTGCTATCCATTGGGAGGATAGGGTTATTCCTGAAGAGGTTGACGATTAGCGCTTGCCCTTCAGGGGCCAACTATGTCATGAAACTGGTCACTTACGGAAGGATTGTCTAGGTTGAAATAAATCCTCACAAGAGGGGTCTCCGTTGCTTAGATCTCCCTCTTTGGCTTTGGCTTCATTGGAGGCACATATTTATAGGCCCCTTCTGATGGTTAATTCTCATATGCTTACAATTTTTGGGGTTACTCCTTCTAAGACAGTCACAAATTATTTTTCAAGTACATTGAAGTTATTGTTCCCTTCTTTTTATAGCTCTTTAAAATTAGAGGAGTTATCCATTTTAGTCGCTACAGAGGTGATGGGTATGTCTGTTTCTAATCAACATTTGGACATTAAGGTTGTCAGGTTGGCTTCTGTTAATAAGATCGATACTTCTTTGGTATTGGGGGTGTCTGGGAGTCAGTGGGTATGGGATTATGGGTTGGCATTTCAAGGCCAATAGGGGAAGGGGAATTTTTAGCAAGGGGCTCAACTTTTATGAGGGATTGTTTGGGTATGAGTTTTGGTTCCCTTCGGATAGGTGTTTCTGAACAAGATTTGGTGGGTTTCCCCAATCCTCAAGTGGCATATGAGGTGGTTATTCCTCGTGAAGTAGGTCATCTTTTAGATGGGGTCCTGGATACTACTACATCTGTGGATAGTCGCAGATCAAATGCCTCCCTATACAAAACTCCTTTGTTAATTTTTTTTGCAGATTCGGTGTGGGGGAGGGATCTGGGAAATATTTCTCTACAGAAAAAATATAATTTCACCATCATAACAAATAACATAAAAGCTATCAAAGGAGTTATCCAGAGGGGATTTGTTCGGGATGGTACAAATTTTTCTAGTCCTCTGACTTTTACTAATGGTGTGGGTGTGGAGGAGATTGATGCCTCTTCTGAGTTTTTGGTTACTGACTTTAGGGACTTAGAGCAGATGTGCCCTCTTATGGGGTATCTTAACAAAAAAAATTCTCCTTTAATATTAAGGGGATGGGGAACGAGATGAAATCTCTAGCCCTTCAAGAGGCCTTTTGATGTTGAAAAACTAGATATCATACTAATCCAGGAAACTATGGTTCTAGAAAGCAAGGAAATGGACATATTCCTAAAGTTACTTCCTGGGTGGGAATGTACCTCTACGAATGCTCACAAACTTTTGGGAGGTCTTTTGTCTGCATGGAATCCTAGAGTAGTAAATATCAAGTCTTTTTTCACTAGTGGCGGTATCCTTTTGGAGGGCTATTGTGATATTTTCAACTAAGGTTTTCAAGTGCTAAATGTCTATGGGATGTATTTGAATAGGCAGGATTTTTGACAAGAGATAGTGGATAATCATCTTTTGAGAGATTCTCCTTCTTTGATCCTCAAAGGTGATTTTAACCTTGTTTTGGGTGCTCGAGAAATATGGGGTGTTAGTCCTCATCAGCTGGATCCATTCTCTAGTTGGTTTCAGAATTTATTTTAGGATACCAACCTTGTGGATATTGAACCTACTCCTTTGGCTCTGACTTGGAGGAATGGGAGGCTAGGTGTGGAGCGAGTCTCAAAGATACTTGATCTCTTTTTATTGGTGGAGGATCTCATCCCATATCTTGGACGTTACATAACTTACCTTGATGGTATTTCCATTTCTGATCATGTCTCAATGTTCCTTCAAATGGAGGGCACTGCTCAGGTGATGCATTACCCTTTTAAGTACAATCACTCTTGGTTTGAAGTGGTGGGTTTTCAGAAGTTTGTAAAGGATGTGTGGAGCTCTCTTTCTCATGTGACAGGTTTTTTTGGCCATGCACGGGTTATATTTTAAATTACAAGAACTCTGATGGGAAGTTATAAATTGGGAAAAGCCTCAGATAACAACCATGCACGAAGAGCTCAATGATTTGGAATTACTATTACAAAAAATTTCATGGGAACCTGTTGGTAGTTTTTTTTATTGAAGATAGAACCAAGATTTCATATCTTGAACATAGAAAGAATACCATCCTTCGTTTGAATGAAGCAAGATGGAGATTAAAAAACCAGGTTATTTAGATGTCCAATGGTGATAAAAACACTTAGTTTTTTAACCAATTTGCGGATAGATGACATGCTCAAAATACTATTTGGGGTTTATTCAATGGGGAAGGGGATTATTTTAATAGTGTCGAAGATTCGAATACTAAAGCGGTAACTCATTTTAAGTCTTATTATTCTAATATTGGTAAGACCTCTCTTGGTGCGTAAATGAAGTTTATTCATACATATCCTAAACTGAGTCAATGAGCAAGATTGTGGGATTATTAGAGCCCCAATTAGATTGGGGGAGATTGAATATACTCTCAAGTCATTTGTTAGGGATAAAATCCCTGGGCTTGACGATTGGTCTATCGATTCCTTTCTCTAGTTTTTTGATATGGTGGGTGAGGAACTCGTGCAAGTAGTGGATGAATTGTGGCTCTTGAGGTAGGTTCCAAAGGCATTAAATGCTATGTATATTGCTCTAACATAAAAAACAAATGCGCTAATTTCTTTCAACAATTTCCACCCTATTTCCTTGTGCAATACAATGTACAAATTGATTGCTAAAGTGGTTGCAAACAAGATAAAACCCTTTCTAGTGCAAGAGATACTAGGTGAGCAATTTGGCTTTTTACATAACAGATTAATCTTTGATGAAATTGGGGTTGCTCAGGAAACTATCCATACTATGAAGGTGAACAAGGTGCATGCCCTGCTTTTGAAAATTGATCTGGTAAAATCCTACAATAAGGTAGATTGAGACTTCATAAGGCTCATCATTATGTAGGTGGGGCTGTCATTGGAGATCACGAATTGGGTATTGGGTTGCATAAAGGAAACAAATTTTGCTACTCTTATTAACAAAACTCCATCTATTTTTTTAATTTCTCTCAAGGGTTGTGATAGGGATGCCCACTCTCCCCTTTTCTTTTTCTCTTGGTTATTGAAGGTATTAACAAGATGATTATATAGGCTCGTACAAAAGGGAATATCAAGGGAATTAACCTGGCACATGATTGTGACATTACCCATCTACTATTTGTAGATGGCGTTCTACTCTTCAGTTTGGGGTATGTAGATTAATGGTAGGTTTTTTATGATGCTAGTGGCATGGAGGAAAGCCCTCAGAAGTCTTCTTTATATTACCATGATGTGGAAGATGATACATTAAACAATGTGATATATTTCCTTCCTTATCAATCAGAACCAATTGAGAAAGGTTTTAAATATTTGGGTTCCTTTTTAAATCCAACAAGTACTCTTTGACATATTGGTTTTGGATTCTTTAGAAATTTGAAAACAAGATTAATCATTGGGCCAACAAGTGGCTCTCCTTGGGTAGTAATTATTAATTGTTACAATCTGTTCTCCAAAACTTGTCGGTGTATTGGCTATCTCTAGCCAGGGTTCCTGTTAGCATCCTCAAAAAGATGAGGAAATTGATGTTCAATTTCTTATGTAAGGGTGGGCATAGAAATGGTGTTTTTCACTTGGCTAATTGGTCCTCCTTATCCCTCCCAAGGAGTTAGGGGGTTGGGGCCTAAAAAACCTGCACTAGTTCTCTAAGGCCTTAACTTGCAAGAGTATGTGTTGGGGACTCTTCAGCATTGGTCTTTGGTTTGAGGTGATAAAGGGAAAATATTTGAAAAGGACTTGGTTTTTGATTGGTTGATGAAATTGAAACATCGTTATGATGTTGTGTCTAACAGTTGGCATGGATTAATCTTAACCATCCTTCTCATGAAGGAGTGGATTGCTTGGAAGGTGAGAAATGGGGTGGATTCAGTAATTGGTTGATTTGAATGGTATAAGCTATATCCAGGTATTATTTGACACCTAAAAACCTTTAGTTTCTCTGTTTTGGATCATGTTCATAATCCAATGGTGATTTTATTGGACACAGACTATTGATTCAAGTCAGATGAGCTTGGATTGGGGTAAAAGATGTGTTGGAATGGACAAATTATACCAGGGTCTTGGAGCGTTGATGTAGGGATTTCCGAAGGATATATATAAAAAAAAGAAACAATAATGCATCGATTTTCGAGGGTCATAACTTTTGATTGGGTTATCCTTTTGGGCTCAAATTTAACAAGAAGTTGTGTTTCGAAGTGTTAACTGTAGTGACCGATAATATCCTTTTGATCAAAGTTTTTTTTTACACTTTTTCAAGGCCAAATTCCTTCATATAAGGTCCCAAATTGGGGTTTTAGTGTTTTTGTGGGATTTTTAAATTTGTAATTATAAGTTATCTCTTAGTTTATGCACCTAATCAGAAAAGTGATATGAGATCTAGTGTCACTCTAGCTCGATTTTAGTTAGTGGTCAATTTTAGAGTCATGTGAGAATTTTTAAAAATTAGCAATTTTCGAAAATCTCAGATAGTAGTTACAAATGGTTGAACCTTCATTGTAATAATTAGGATGGATAATGAATAAAAGATAGTTATTTTTCCACTCTCATGTGTCTGCATGGTTTTTAGTTCTTGTGAATGAATCAAAGTTTATTGGCTACACCATCTGGTATCAGAACATTGTTAGAGAGAAGCCCAAGCAGTGGGATTTGGCTTTACCTCAAATAGAATTTTCCTACAATAGTCCAGTGAATATATCTATAGGTTAATCTCCATTTCAAGTTGTTCATGGTAGAATTTCTATGGGATTCCTAAATTTGATGCAGCTACCTCTTGGTGATAGAATCAGTGATGATGGTGAAGCATTTACAAAACACATTCAACAATTGCAACAAGTATTGAGCAAATTTTTTTTATAAAAGATGCTCACCATTGACATCAGGTATCAATGAAGGTGGTTTGGTGATGGTTTATTTACGAAAATGGTGTTTTCCTAGAGTAACCTACCACAAATTGAAGTATAACAAAATTGGTCCTTGCAATATTCTCAAGAAAACAAATGACAATGCTTATAAGGTTGATTTACTAGTTGACCTCGATATTTCCCATGTGTTTAATGTTTTTGATTTATATATCTTCCATGGGGATGATATGGGTGATGACAGTGAGATGGAGGTGGATTAGCAACAAACCATTCTGAGAAATAAAAAGGAAAAGATTTCTCATATCTTAGATAAGGAGACCCTTCATACTCCACAAGGTCAATACAACCAATATATGGTCTAGTGGGAAGGCTTAGCATCGACATAGAGTACATGTATTACAAAGAGGGACTTGTTGAATCTAGATCTCGTTAAGTGGAAGAAATATGAATATAGTAACTTGCAAGAGTTGTGTTCTTTTCAACCAGAGGAGAATGATGCAGAGATTTCCGAAGGATAAAAAAGAGAAAAAAAGAAAAAAAGAAAGAATAATGCATGGATTTCCGAGGGTCATAACTTTTGACTCGATTATTCGTTTGGACTCCAATTTAATAGGAAGTTTTGTTTCGAAGTGTTCACTGTAGTGACCGATACGATCCTTCTGATTAGAGTATTTTTCAACACTTTTTTAAGGGCAAATTCCTTCACATAAGACCTCAAATTGGGGTTTTAATGTTTTTGCAAGGTTTTTAAATTTGTAATTATCAGTTATCTCTTAGTTTATGCACCTAATAAGAGAACAAATTTGACACCTAGTGTCTCTCTAGTTAGCTTTTAGTCAGTGGTCAATTTTAGCGTCATGAGAGAATTTAAAAAAAAATAGCAATTTTCGAAAATCTCAGATAGTAGTTATAAAGGGTTAAGCCTTCATTGTAATAGTTAGGATGGAGAATGAATAAAAGATAGTTATTTTTCCACTCTCATGTGTTTGCATGGTTTTTAAATCTTGTGAATGAATATATTTTTATTGGCTACAACATATGGTATCAGAGCATTATCTAAGAGAAGCCCACGCAGTGGGATTTGGCTTTACCTCAAGCAGATTTTGCCTACAATAGTTTAGTGAATAGATCTACAGGTAAATATCCATTTCAGGTTGTTTATGGTATTAATACTATGGTTTTCCTAGATTTGGTGCAACTATCGCTTGGTGATAGAATCAGTGATGTCTGGGAAGCAATTGCAAAACACATTCAATAGTTGCAACAACAAGTGAGGCAGAAGCTGCAGGCCAGTAATGAGCAAAACAAAATGATAAAAGATGCTCACTGATGACTTTGGGTATTCAATGAAGGTGATTTGGTGATGATTTATTTACAAAAAGAGTGGTTTCCTAGGGGAACCTGCCACAAATTGAAGTATAAGAAAATTGGTCATTGCAAGCTTCTCAAGAAAATTAATGATAATGCTTATAAGGTCAATTTACCAACTGATCTCAATATTTCCCTTGTGTTTAAAATTTCTAATTTGTATATATCCCATGGGGACGATCTGGGTGATGAGAGTGAGGTGGAGGTGGATTCTCAACAGGCCATTCCAAGAAAGAAAAAGGAAAGTATTTCTCATGTCTTATATAAGGATACCCTTCAAGGCTCGACAAGGTCAATACAATCGATATCTGGTCTATTGGGAAGGATTAGCACTGGTAGAGAGTACATGGATTATAGAGAAGGACTTGCTAAATCTAGATCTTTTTAATCAACAACAATTTGAAGACAGTAACTTGCAGGAGCTGTTCTTTTCAACCAAAGGAGAATGATGTAGGGATTTTCGAAGGATAAAAAAGAAAAAAGAAAGAAAGAATAATGGATGGAATTCTAAGGGTCACAACTTTTGACTTAGTTATCCATTTGATATCAATTTATCGGTAAGTTGTGTTTCGAAGTGTTCACTGCAGTGACTGATAAGATCCTTCTGTTCAAAGTTTTTTTCGACACTTTTTTGGGGCCAAATTCCTTCATATAATGCATCAAATTAGGGTTTTAGTGTTTTTGTGGGATTTTTAAATTTATAATTATCAGTTATCTCTTATTTTATGCACCTAATCAGAAAAACCAGTTGACACCTAGTGTCGCTCTAGTTAGCTTTTAGTTAACGGTCTATTTTAGAGTCATATATTAGCAATTTTCTAAAATCTCAGATAGCAGTTATAAAGAGTTGAACCTTCATTGTAATAGTTAAGATGGATAATGAATCATAAAAATAGTTATTTTTCCACTCTCATGTGTTTGCATGATTTTAATATCTTCTGAATGAAAGTCTATTGCCCCCATCAAGCGTTATGGTATAAGAATTAAAAATATTGAAGATAAACTTTCTTGGACATGGAATACCTTATCTGCCTCATGTTACTGCATCCACTACATACAATTATTTTGCATACTGCACGAAGCCCTTTATAATAAATGGTGGTACAAGATCCTTTGGTGATGGAAGGATCCACTTAAACTTCAGCTTTTCTGTTGGTAAGTTTTAAAGGCAAAATTATGGTTGGCGAATATTTGCAAAAGTATGGAATGTATGGGCCTTTTTCCTGTGTTCTCTGTTGTAGGGGTGATGACTCCACGGATCACTTATAGTCTAACTTGTTCATTTTCTCAAGACGGTTGGGTTGAAGTTAACATCATACTTATGCGCAACATTTCTTGGCAGACTTCATCGTTTGAACAGAATTTAAGATCTTGGGTACATAAGATTGCATACCCTGCCTCTTTTTTTTATCTGAAACATTTGGGGTGGTGCCATTGGAACATGATTATATTTGAGAACAATAGGCGTTCTTTGTTCTATATTACCTCAACGATCCTTAGGGAGTTTAAGGATCATCTTTAGGTAGACCTCTGTACCTCGATTATGTTATTTAAAAATGCCAATTTTATTACAGGATCGACCGGTTGTCTGTTTTTGACGATGCAGATCAATAGAACTTGTCTAAAACTTGACAAGAACCATTTCTTCCAATGATGGATGGCGTGTGGTGGTGGAACTAGCTCTATAAAAGAGTTGTTGGAAGGGCAAGGGCATACATTCTTTGCTAGTTTTGGGTGATTCACAAGCAGTGTTGGAATAGGTGATTGGATGCGCGAGATTCCAGGTAATTACACTCGAAGCATGGAATGGAAAAGCTAAAATCATAGCAATTGTCATTACACTTTCAATATATTAATATACAATTGAATTTGAGAGCAAATATAATGTCAAAGCGGGCGGCGGGTAATTTAGAGGGACAACTATTCTATGAAGAATTCAAAGAGAGTTTGAGGATAGATGTTGGATCCTTCCAGGCTTATGGAGGGTCATCATTTTTGGCATTGCTCATGCTGATATACTGTATAAGGAGTATTTTTGTAGTTTGTCAGTTAGTATCTATCAAATATGGGCGAATGAAAATTGTTCTTTATGCCTTTTTCATTAGTTCAATTGACAGTCATAGATATGTATTTGTCTTATTTTTGTCATAGACCTGTACTATTGAGGTAAAACTAATATATGTGGGTCATAATTCATCAGTCAGAGTAGAGAAAATTAAAAGTAAGAAATATCCCTATGTAACATTGTAAATAAACTTTGAGGTCTGAGGTTCATTTACAATCAAACAATAAAAATATTAATATGTAATATTGGAAATCCATCTCAAACCAAGATTTACTTACCACCACCCATAAGAATCAAATTTATTGATGTAAATTCTTTTATAGTTTAATTCCATGTCATGTATTAATTCTTTCATGTAATTCTATGTTATGTATTAATTATTTTACATTAAATGTGATCTATCAATTTAAAAAAAAACACATCTCATAAATTTAAGTTTAAAATAGATTTGCATTGGTTTTAATTTGTGTAGCTTTTGTATTTAAAATTTAAAATTGAGTTAACATATGTTATCAATATTATCTACATCAAGGGACACTTTCTACAACCTAGGAGGTGAGACGTCTTCCATCTATAACGTATGTTCATTTATAATTAATATAAAAATATTATATAGGTTCACCGTTTATATATATATATATATTTTCAAACATAAATATAATTGATAATTAAATTCTACACCATGATACTGAATAGATTGTAAGATCCATCCCCATATGTTGGTCCAATATTATATCTTACAAAACTAGAAATAAAGTACTAATAATAACTTTCGAATCTCAACGTTGTTTGTATTCAATGAATTTGTAAGTCTGGGGCATTGCACATAGAGTAAGTAGGTGTAGGTATTGCACAGAGAGTAAGTAGCAAATATTTTGAAATTGGACTCTAATGTGGGTGTACATAGGGCATTCAATGAGAAAGTAATTTTCATCTTCAACCCTCTTAGTATCACAAATATGAAAAATTATTTCATCCCACAATGTTTTAGGAATTATCCAAAGCCCTATTTCACTATGGAGCGAGTTTGTTATTATTTTAGCAATGTCGGTTTTCTTCTTTGCACTAGTTAAAATAGATAGATACTTTGGATATTTTATATTAAGGTTGATCACCTCTTTATAATATCTTACTTTTCTCTTATTCTCATTTCTTTATCGTATAACAACTTCTCCTTAAATTTAGATGTAATAATACTTTTAATATTATCACTTTTTTGTAGAGTGACATCTTCCTTGACTCCCCAATGATTTAGCCAAGACATGAAATCTTCATGTCAACCTTGCTTAACCCAAAGGTGGTTTTGACTAGAGTATGAAGCAATCTTAGGAAGCTTATTGTCTCCCATGTTGTTTTATCTTGTTTTTGTACATTAGGTACCTAGTCATAGTCATTTTCTCAATGGGGGGAGACTTCGTTCTTTGATGAGGATATGATATGGTGTATTTCCTTTAATTTTGAGATTATATGTTATAAAACGTTTCACATCCACGTAAAGATAACAAGAGTGATAAGAGCCTCAAAGAGGAGTTTCTTCTTACCCCAAAGTCAAAGGTCTACTGATTTACCATTGTTTTCAAGTCCATAATAAGCTTTCACCCTTCATTAATCATTTTCTCAATGCTATATTCAGTGCCTCCAAGTTGTTGTTGTATTACATGAAATTAGCATGAGTGATCTTTTGGAATTTGATTATCATAACCTTTTTTTGTCAATGTTAATAACAATACATGTACTAGAGCAAAAATCCTTGAGAATTTTTAAGTGCTTATTGAGATCATAGAGAATATTTTTCATAAGAATAATATCATCACTATAGAGTAAAATGATGATTATACTCACCAAAGTTGTGTTGGCACAACACTTGTCTTCTAGACAACCCTCTATCTTGTCAATGTATATACCAAAAAGGGTAGGGTATAGGGGAAAACCTTGATGACTCTTACATTACAATTAATTTGTTTAAACTAGACCTAATAGTTTCTAAACTTGGCAGTAACTTTCTCATACAACTTTATCACAACAACTTTCAACTTGAAATGGACTTTTACCTCCTCTAATCTATTCCAATGGTTAGTAATGGACATTGTGCCAAATGCTTTTCTAAATCAACAAAGCAACACAAAATATTGGTTTTGTTATTACGACACTCCTTAGCAATGATCCTAAGCATAACAAGGAGATACACAATTGAATGATAACTCCTAAATCTTGTCTGGATTTTTGCTCTTTTTATGTGACTCTAGCTATTTGTTGATTTTATTTTCCAAAATAATCCATTTTAACTCAGCTAAAAGAGAGATAATCATAATGGTCATATAATTATAGCCATATGTCATACATGTAACATTAAGAAATAAAATAGCAAAGAAAAGTGGCCTCCCAAAAATGAAAAAAAAATCATTATAATAAAATAAACCAAGGGCTGATGCACAATCATGGACTCCTTTAAAGACACGTTAGATGCCACATAATACTGGAAAAACATGGAACCTCTAACTTTAGGTGAGAATTAGGGGTACTTCCCTAATGTATTTGAAGATGAAGTAAAAATACAAAAGATAGGTAATTGAATCATCGTTCATAATATATAACATTTATGTAGAAAAAATGTGTGTAAATGATTATAAAATTAGCTTCCATGAAATTGGGTTTTCAAAATTTCAGCACATCATAACATATATGTTTGTGCGGGTGCAGCAATATATGAGGTAAATGATGTTAATTTTGTATAAAATCTTGCAGACATGTAAAGGACATATGGGCCTAGTGCAACACTATTTATTCATATTGTTTCATGAATTTTTTCTTTTTTTATTAATTATTGAAGTCAGAAAAAACTCAAAATGAAAACGTTGTGTGTGGGTGCAACACTTTAGAGGAAACAACTAATGAAATCCTTGATTTATATATATAATATTATAGATCTCACTCTCTTCTAGTGCACCATATAGTTTTCTTGGAAAATGGTGAAGGCAATCAAAAGTTATATAAAAAACAATCGATGTATCTATTTTTGAAAACTAACCTATGTCATTTAGAAAAATAATAATATATAATTAAAGCATACATTTGAAGGAAAATATTACATATTCATAATCATAAGATCGTACTCTACAATATTCTAAATTTTCATAAAAAAACATTGTGTTCATCAAAGCAAAACACGCCATCGAAACTGAGCATATTGATAGAATTCTAAAAGACAGGAAACATCCCTGGTTTTTATGTCCTAGCCAATAGGTTCGGTAGTCCGAAGTTAATTTCGAACATAATGCCAAACTTTATTCTCGTTGAGTTTTTAAATTTTTAAAACATGCATATGCGTTATATCTTATTCATATCGCATATGCACTATATCGCATATGCGATTCATATCGCATATGAGATATAACCCATATGCGATTCATATCGCATATGCGTTATAACGAACATATGTTTTTTCTTAACTAATTTGGTACAAGAGTAATGGCATCCCTATCCCATTATAATACCATTTAGACTCCCCATCACCACCATCATCATCATCACCCTCATTCTCATCATCATCATCATAGTCATCATCATCATCATCATCCTCATCACCCTCATCCTCATCATCATCACCATCATTTTTCATCATCACCATCATCGTCATCATCGTCATCACCGTCATCCTCATCATCATCATCATAGTCATCCTCCTCCTCCTCCTCATCACCATCAT